>NW_011627302.1:2128672-2265474 GCF_000204515.1 Acromyrmex echinatior
TATATACTATATATATAAAATAAAAATTAAAGATTATCTTTTGCAGGTAGAAATAACATGGACAATGCCTTTACCACCCGATTTTTATAACAGTAAACCTCATGAATATATCGCATGGATTATTAGACATGGAGGAAAAGGTTCTTTAACAAGTTATCTACGTAAAAAAATGCCATGTTTATGTGATAATGTTCAATGTAACAATGAAACGTTCTTAAGATATAATTGTATATATATTATGTTGAAACTTACTGTAGTGCTCTTCTCTGAGAAACAAGAACATTTGAAGGAAATTTTAGATGCAATATTTTCCTTTATTAATTTACTAAAAAAAGATGATCCACATAAAAGGACTATTTACTATGACTTTTATAAAATAATGGAATATAATTTTAGGTAAATTTATTTTAGAAATATGTATAGAAACATATAAATAATATATAAATAATTGAAAAAAAAGTCACAATTTATGTATGTGAAACAATTTGAGGTCTTTTTAGATTTATTAATGAAGAAGATTCTGTGCATTATGTAATAAATTTGTGTAAGGGTATGCATTTCTATCCACCACGTGATTATATAACTGCAAATAAGCTTATTTGTATTGAGTACAACCCAGAAGCTATACAAAAGTGTTTGAATTATATGAAGCCAGAGACCGCGATTATTACTGTTTTGCAAGAAAAACCTCGTCCTTTGACTTTAGATTGTAATGAAATTCAGACTCATTGGAACGAAAAGGAATGTATATACATCGAAGTTCCAAAGGAATATATCGAACAATGGAAATCCATTGAGCCGTTGCCAAATTTTTATTTACCATTAAAAAATGTATTCATTGCCAGCGACTTCTCTTTAATATCGACATCAGAAAAAGATTCGAAGTATCCTGTAGAAATATACAACGATCATATATCGGAAATTTGGTATTGCCCGAATCTCAAATTTTGTTGTTTGCCGAAATGTTATATAAATTTTCAATTTATTTCCCCTTTAGGATTTCAGTCGCCAAAGAAGTAAGTAAAAGCATGGAAAGTATAATAATAGATACTACTTCGTAATAATAAGTACTATTGTATTATATATACTGATCCTATATATGTGTGTAATATATAAAATATATGCGAATTTCTAATTACTTAGTGAAAATTTTTTTCATATTTTTTGGACACATTGGAACAAGTTACGACATTTTTTTAAAACTGAGAAGGCGAATATATATTTCTTAGAATTTTTCATAAATATGAATTATGAAATATTCTAAATTTTGAATTTTTTAATTTCTCAAAAAATACTTTATCTTTTCAGATTTTGTAAGACTTTGTCAGAAATTATGGAATGAAAAATCTTAGATATCTTAACATTTTAGAATTCATATATATGAAGAATTAAAAAAAAAATGCGTGTGCGCGATCATGTGACTTGATAGATTTTCTCGACATTTCCGAAAAGTGTTTCAATCTGTATATAGAAACTGAGAAATTTTTTAAAATGTTACAAATTAATCAAAAATTCTAAGTAAATCTAAAATTTCTATAAAAATTCTAAAAAATTGTATAAAAAATTATAAGAAGAATTGTTAGCATAGTGTAATTGTCAATCTGTGATATTTATATAATTTTACATTTGTATCTTGATGAAAGAGAGAAAAACATTCACGTTTATGACATTTCAGTGCCGTTTTTATGGAAATGTACTGTCGTGTATTAAACCTACTTTTGTTCGAAGAATTATATCCAGCTGTGGTAGCTGGATTTGAATATTATATTTATACCAATGAGAGAGGTATTATAATCAAAATAAACGGGTTCACCGAAAAGTTGCCCGTAAGTATGAAATCAAGCGTGTGTTGGAGTTAAAAATATGATTAGCAATAAAATATTAATGAGAATAACAATGTGATAATGTAAGCGCAAATTTCAAATATATTTCGTATTTAATAATTTCGTACTTTTCGATCATTCTCAGTATTTCGATCACTTTCTCTTCTTTAATCTCAAATTTTTAGTTTTATATTAAATTTTATTTGTGATTCCAGAAAGTATCGTGATTGTAATGTCATAATTAATTTGTCACAGTATTTGTTAGATTTAAATGAGGACAAAATTAAAAAAGACAAAGTTAAAACCATAATTTTTTGTTGATAATAAATAAAACATGAATTTTATTTCTAACTTTTTTTAAATTTAAATAATAAAACTAGTATGAAATTTTATCTTCTTTAATTTTCCAACATGATTGCGGAATTTTATATTGTTAAAGAAAGATATAACTACTATATTTCTTATGTTTCTAGTTCCGAATTCTCCATCCATATTTTCTTTAATTTAGTATTTATTTAAATGTTACAATCATCATTAGTATAAAATTAATTATGGCACAATTAATTACAGCTGCGATTCTCCCTGGATTCAGGAATAAGAATGAGATTAATATGAGAGAAAAATTGTTTGCTAAAAATTGATGGCTCGAAACGTAGCCAAAACTTTTGACATTGTTAATGGAATATGAAATACGTATACATACATATACATAAAATGCTCTAAAATTTCCGCGTTGATAATCTCACTAGCCTTTTTTATTGTTAATTATGTTTTTAATATCAAAAATGCTTATTATTATTATTTCTTCTTATAAATATACTTTCGAGATACATTATTTTACTTTTTGCAGCACTTGTTGATAACTATTGCAAAATACATAGTTGACTATCTAGCACGTATTACAAATTCTTTATTTGAATCTTGCAAAGTGCAACTATTAGATAAGGGATTTTATAGTAAAGCATTTATGAATCCACATATATTTATCAAGTACTGGTTATTTATTATTAAGCGTAATTATAACAATTATAAAATTTTTACGTAACTAATAGAAACAATTCATGATACATAATAATTATAACAATTAATATTCTAAAATGAAATATTAAATTACATTATATTTCTGCTGATCAATTTCATGCTGCTGATTCAACTTCCTTTCTGCTTTTTTACAGTGACGTAAAATTATCGATATTGAATCTTGTTTATTATACATACGTCGACAAGCATACTGCTCTGTCTAATATAAATTTTGGAGAATTCCAACGCTTTGTTAAATCCTTTACTGATCAATTATACATCCAATGTTTCGTGCAAGGTAACATAATGCCGGACGATACATTCGCGATCATACGGGAATGTCTCGGAATAATAAATTGCGGTCCCTTGCTTAATAGTACAATACAACAGATGAGAGTCATGCAAATACCTTTGGGCATAAGCTGTTGCAAATTAAAAAATATAGACAAAATGAATACAACTTCCATAGTGATAAATTATTATCAAATTGATGTTGCATCTTTTAAATTATCGATATTACTCGATCTGATGATGGTAAGTATTAAATAACATCGTTTTGTATATTTTTGGAGTGCATTGCAATTCTCAGTTTATATTTATTTGTATTTTATAAGTATCTATTATATATTTATGTATTTTTATGTATTATTATGTATTTATTATATATATGAATTATCTTATTCATCTGTACCTGTTTTCAGGAAATAATGTCCGAAAAGTTACATAATTGGGAAATAGATAAAACACAGCTGTTTAAAGTTGCATCGTGTGACTTGGAGTATATTAACGGAATTTTAGGATATTCCATTACCATCTATACTAAGGCAAATAAATGCACAACCAAATATATGGATGAGCAGATCGAGACATTTTTGCAATTGTTTAAAGAGGTTTTGAGAAATTTACAGGAAAATGATTTGGATAATTTTAAGACGATGCTAATGATTGCAAAAAAGCATGAATATACTGATAATGTTGTTAAAAATGTAGTTAATAGAAACTGGATTGAGATAATGAAGGGGGAATACATTTTTGACAGATACGAGAGAGAAGTGTCTGCAATAAATGACATAAAGGTCGACGATCTAAAAAAATGTTTTGCAAAGAATGTAATTGGAAGTAATTTTAAAAAATTAAGCATACATGTAGTAGGAAATAATCCAGGGGAAATTGCAATCGAAAAAGAAAATAGTGAGTATATAATTTTTTAAATTTATCTATTTCTGATTCTGTAATATCATTTTTCTGATTCTGTAACAGTTTTTGGTTTTCACTTTTTGTTATTGTATTATATCCAAATTGGTGAGACAATTACAATTAAAAATGTTAATTGTTATAGTTGAGAATCCTAAGACAGAGCACTTTACTTTGGAATATATAAGCGATGGTCAGAAAATTGGAGATTATCACATTAATGATATAGAAAGCTACAAGAAATATCTTTATGTCTATCCTTTCAAAACAGAGTTAACTTATTAACAGTAACACACATCACAGAATGTCTTTAAAACGTTTCTTGGACACTATATTGTGCAAGAATAATGTATTGAAAATAAAATAATAAATTGTATTGCTTTGTGAAAATAAAGTTCTGTTTTAATTATTGATATTTAATGTTAATAATAATAATTGAGGAATGTCAGATATTGAAGGATCTTATTTTACAGAAACTATACTTTACACACTATACTTTGTTAATACTGATTTATTTAAATTAGTAGAGAAGTGGAATACCGTAATGTATACATTTATGACTTGTTTCTATGCGAAATAGCAATTGCTATTGTTTAATATTATTTGTTAAGATATTTTGCTCATTAAAGATTTAAACAATTTTATGAACACATTAGTAGATGAGAGAATTTGAATAATTTATTAACAATATTCATATTTAGTACATTTCATACTTAGCACAATTACAAAATAGGTATACAAATTTATAAGTTGCTGAATCATATACTGAAATTGATAAAAAATATTAGTCTAATAATTCTATTTTAAGTTACAATAGATTATCACATTAATTTGTAACAATATATACAGGATATAACAGGGCAACTGTATATCAGGTTCGTTTTTAAAAAATGTGCATTTTCTTGAAAATTGTTCCAGATAAAAGTTGTAGCATTTTAAGTGACGCATTAGACAAAAATATTAGTTTGGAGAGCGTTGAAATAATGTAAAAATCACTTCATAATTTAAAAATAGGGATTTTCATTAAAAAATTTTAAAGTATAATTTTTATGAATTTAATATGATCTCTCTGTTACATTCTGTATACGTATATATTATCACATGGCCTTGTATAATATATAAAAATAATAAAAATAACATTTTTACTATATTCACATTTCCCTATATTATAACAATGTACATATATTGTGGGTTATAATTTATGTATATATTTTAAAAGGTTATGTATATTTTTATATAAATTTTTAAATCATTTTTATTATTGAAAATTTTTATTATTGAAAATTAGTAATTTATATCAACCAGTTTTAAAATATTTTTTGATACATTTTGATACTCTCAAAAAATATTTATAATTACTTACAAACTAAAAGAAACATTATTTGAAAATTTTTAATAAGAATTAATTAAAATCCAATATTATTAAACTTTAGTTAAAGTTAATATAAGTTAATTTATGTTTAAAAGATAAAGAAATTTTTCTGGAAAAATTATAAATAGAAATAAGATGCATTAAGATTGATGTAAGAAATAATTTTAATCTTTTTTCACTTATTACTAATGTTCGTTACTTGCTAACACGTACTCGTCGTACCATAGGAACATCGTACATCAAGTTTAAGAAAGCATTTGTTATATGGACGAATGTTCTTATCCACGCAATGATTTTATAATTAATTTCTTTTAACAGTTGTGGCATGTTTTCTATTACTGGAGGAGGTTTTCTAAAAAATGTATTAAATTTTAATTTCCAAAACGTATTAATTTGATTTTAAAATCTTATTTCTTAATATGTATACAAAAGTTTTATTAATTTTATTTATATAAATAATTAATTTTCTTTTATAAAATATAAACTATATGTTATAAATATTGTTCAAAAATCTATCACAATATATCACAAAATAAATCACCAGATCTTGATACATACTTATATGTTTTTGTGTAGCAATATCTTATTACGACATATTTATGTAATACTTACTTTTCGCTATTTAATTGCTTCGTCTGATTTGTGTAAGTATACATGTAACATGCCGGATAAGAACTCGTAGTTTTTATTCGATGAAACTTCCCTGTTCCGACAGAGATCGATTTTTTCTTTGACACAGTGATCACATCCATCGATTCTTCTTCCCCATAAGTTACCTCGCCTTCCAGCACCGTCAAAGAAACATTCATGAAATCAGTGGATATGTAGTTTTCCAAATACATTCCTGGAAAATCGGCCACGAACAATACATCCGTATAATTTGACCAAGTGTATACATGCTGTTGAATTTCATCCATTTTATGTCTGAAAACCATAAAAAACAGAATAATTGAAATAAGGAAATAAACACATTGCTAAGTATGTGTTTAAATTAAATCTTAATATTTATAGGGGGACAATACTTGCCAAAAAATATTTATCTTTGTAGTAAGCAAAAGCAATTTTTTTGTTGTTTTTGTTTACTAAAAAATTATTTATAAGTGAAGAATCTATCGATATTTATTTTAGCGGTATACGGTATTTTTGACGGGGGAGAGGGTGGGGGAAAAAAGGAGTAGAAGTACTATATTTGTGTTCAAAGCTGCATATATGTATTTTCATCTTCAGTTTATAAATATAATTTATTTATATAGATTCCGAATTTATCCCTATTTTTTACACTGAATTTATCCCTAAATTAATTTTAAAGTGAACGTACTGCAAATTTTACTCACTCCTGGATTGTTAGCTATAAATTTTGAATAATTTTTCTCAATCTCTCTCGGCTGACTAAGATAGTTACCAATTAGCAATAATTAATAATTTTATACTTAATATTAGTAATTAATAATTAATATTATTACTAATTATTTTTTATAACGTAATTAATTTATATTATATTTATGACATATTTTTTTAGCGAATATCAATACTATTACATTTTGTAATAAATTAATTTAGACTGAAACAGACATACCTATACGAACTATATTGCGTGAGTAACGGCATTAGAAACGAAACAGGTTTAAATGGATGCCAATCAACTGTCAACATATCGATGTTTGGATTAAATATTCTTTGTTGAAATCTGCCGTTTAGCGAACACCACACGTCTATATAAACGCTGAAATTCGTAGACAATTCCATCCATTTTTCCATATCTTCAGAATAATGCTTGGTTCTCAATTCTTCTTTTCGACGCATCAGATTATTCTGAATTTATATATAAATAAATTATATTTAATAAATATAATGGCATAAAAATCATTATTGACAGAAAAATTATTGGGAACTTTAAGGTAGATATTTATTTATGGCACTTTAAAACCTTTAAACATTGCGAATATTGTATCGCCATGTCTCCGTGCTTCATCCATCGATCATTTTGCACCCAAGCAACAGGATCTAAATACCGCACTTCATCGTTTGCGTTATCGTGCACTTTAATTACTACATGTATAGTGTCCCAGCTATGAACCATCATGTCCCAGGAATAACCATATAGACCTGGTACCCAATTGTTATAGCCCTGAAGTTACATTTTTGTAATAAAAATATAATCATACGACAATTTATATAAATTTAGAAAATCTTGCAATTAAAAACTTTTACCTATTGCATATATTTTTGCAGAATTAATTTATTAATTGCAAAAGTAAACATGTCAGCAGATTTAGAATTATTTTTTTTATATAAGTAATTAATATTAAAAAATAGTAATTAATTACTTATTTTGAATATTTAAACTACTTTGCTGTTATTTAGTGCTTAATAAGTATTTAATCACTAAATTTTCTATAAGAGTAATATAATAATGCTAGTATTAGTAAGTGGTACCTTTGATATAAAATGTGAGTATGGCAGAAAAAACTGCAGTAGAATGTGACATAGTAATAGCGATGCTACAAACTTTTGTTTTCTCGTAGTTTTCGGTGATTGCTGAGCTATCCAATTTTTTTTACAAACGTTGGTCGCTCCTTTTTCATTAACTTTAATTGAATTCTTTAATGATTGCGTATCATTATCTTTTTCATCAGTTTTCTTTTCAGATTTTGATTTAATAAAACACTTTTTGTCTTTTTCCTTGTTCATTACTTTTTCTGAAAATAGTTGTAGATATTTTAAACTTGTATTGAATTATTATTGTAAAAAAAATGTTATTTACCTTTATGCATTGTTTCATTAGAAACAATTTCATTTGAAGACAATTTTAAGTAGTTGGGCTTCACAGATTCTTTTACTTGACTATCAGTCTCTTTTACGCTTTTTACGTCGATTGAATTTGCATTAATCGGTAAAATCTTTTGTTTCAGTCCAAAGTACAGCTCTAATTTACGTGGCCAATCTGCACGGCAAAAGAGTGGCATCGTTGCCAGGCACACATACGGAAACATTCCTGAAAAGATCTTTTCTTAAAATTCAATATAATAGTGCAACGAAAATCTTTGAATAGTCTTATCAATCCATATCCAAAATTTTTTAAATTAATTTATTTCAAATAATAATTATCATTTGTTTTAAATAATAATTACCTATATTAAATAGTCTTGAGTTCATTAAATGAAAAGTTGTGCAGAAGACCATGGACGGTATACGTGTTTTCTCGAACAGCATCCAAAATCCAACGGACAGATCGAAAATAAAGCCGAACCAATGGACGATTAGAAAGTCAATCTGTTCAGTGGACAGAAATATTCTGAAAGAGACCGTTTTCTTTACTTGTTAATCGAGAAATATAATTGTTTTTTATACTGGATCTACGGGAGGGTCAATCTTTTTTTTTTCAAATATTTATAGCAAATTGTTATATATTTTTTCAATATTTCTAAAATGTTTAATCACAATTTTGATATTTTAAAAATATTTTAAAAATTATAAAGTTCTTAGTTATAAAAAACGTAAATTCTATACATTATTTTTTTGTGTTAATATAATTTTAACTAAAACGTTTTATAAATTTAATATATTTAAGTATTTTATATATTTAAGTAATATTTTTTAATGTAATAATTTAAATAATAATTTAACATTTTATTTTTTTATATTTGATATTAAAAAAAATTTTGTTTGTAGAACGTTAATGATTTTTCCCTTGACAAATCTCTGTATCTGCCACTGTTTTTTTAATAAGTTAAATTAAATCTTAATATATATATATATAAGAGTATAACATAATTTACTTTATAAATTGTACATACATCTGTTTGTTAAATAAATTAGGCGTCAATTACTATCGGATTTGAAATACAATCATGAACCAAAGCTGAAATATGTAATAATAACTCCAATCAAATTCGTTAAGTGTAAAGTAAATTGATCGTCAATTCTTACTTTATAACAGTACTATTTTCGTTTGCTAAAATGTACAATTTTTGTTTTTTTGTCTTCAATAACATGAATTCTACTTACTTAAATGGATAGAACACCCAATGTTTAGATAGATTTATCATAGCGTAGCCTTCAAGCCATTCTCTGCTAAACTTCTTTAAGCCGGCCAAAAAGTAAAGCGCAAAGAATTGAAACTTCAGAATGAAGTAATTCCAGTATGGCACGGATTTGCCGTCTCGTTTTGCATTGCTTGCATCTAATGCGCTAAAAAGTGACAGCATATTAAATTTCGTCATCGATTAATGCATATTAGGAGAATTATATGATAATAACCTATAATGTAGGTTGGAAAATTAACATTTATATAATATGTTAAAGTAGTACGTCTATCCTTTTATCTCAGAATTCATTTTAAAGATACATTATTTTTGTTATGTGTTCGTGTTTTAAATTGTTCACTTGTAAATTGTGTTATTTTAACACTAAGGAATATTTAATATTAATTTCACACAAATAACGTAATAATATAATGATTATATTAAACTGACTTAACTTAAAAATTTAAAAAGATTTTAACAAGAACCAGTTTTAACATAACTAGAAAATATTTGTTTATTGTGTAGATATTTATCTTACAAATATTTGTTCGCTTCCGTTCCCCAGAACAAAGTGGCTACAACGCCATAGAGATAAGTATGATTGTTCCAGTAGGTCTTTTCCAACAGAAAGATGTACCAATAAGGCAACACGAAGCAGGCACACGCGATCCTGAATCGCAGACCGAGCGCGATTCCAAAGGCACCCATCCACATCACCGTGTATATCATTATCATCCACGACAGCGATGGTGGCATCATCCCGTGGATCAACGGGAAATGACAGTCCCATGGATCTCCCCATTTTATATCGATATCTGAGAATCCTCTCTCTTCGATAACGTCTATCACCATGCACACGCCTGAATAAAAGATAATGAATTAGAACTGAATAATTTATTAATTATTCCTTTATCATGATTTTATTTAATTATTTTAATTGCGGATTCTACTATAAATATATATTTTGATTGGTGACTTTAAACTACTTAGGATAAGGTGATACAATTTTGAACATTGTACAATTTTTTGATCGAAATAAAATTTAAATCCAATTTTCAATTTAAATTTGATTTTTTTCTTGTTTAGTACTCTCTAATCTAAATCTCAAAAATTGTATTTAAATTTTATTTTGTTCAGAATTGTATTATGTTCAAAATTATATCTCTTATTTTACATTAACTTAAATTATAATTAAAGAAATTATGTAAAAATATATATAATTATCACGCAGCTCGTCATTGAATTTTCGGGGTGTATTACTGAAATCCTACAAGTAGATAGAAAAAGAGATTTGAATTACATCTGTAGTTTAAATAGGTTTATAAATTATACTTAAAAACTTATCTCTGTGTACTTTAGCAAAATCTTTTAAACCGTTAGATTTATTCTCTTTTATATTTAATCAAGCTTGATTGTGCACTACACAAGCGTTGTTAAGATAAAGAAGCTCGTATAAGTAATACACTTTTTCTACCGGCGATGTAGAATCACGGCCGTGCTTTTATTGGCTCCCGCCACTTATTTTTCAACACCCCTTTGTCTAGTTCTTACAATTCAAATTCTTCACTGCGTTTATTAAGTGTTGCGGTGAAAAGGATTAAACTGTATGATAACAGCGATGAGGTAGTGTACTGATTTATGGAATGCTCTTTCTATCTCTTAACGCTAATAACATATCATTATATGTTCAACATATCATGATATAATTAAATTTTTTAATTAGAGTTGAATAATTTATTAATCATTCTTTTACAATTATTTTATGTAATTATTTTAATTTTCTTCGGTAAATATATAATAAATATTTCAGTTTATGACTTCAAGCTACTTTTTAGTAAACACCAATTAAAAGTAACATAAGATTACTTTTATAATTTCGAACTTAGTAATGTAATTATAAAAAAACCAAAGAAAAAAGGGACTATAAGCGAAAAATTATTATATAAAATAAACCATCGAAATATAAAAATTGAATAAAAATAAAAGAAACAAATATATTGTTGAATAAAAATTTAATCTAATATTCTAGCAGTAAACAATAAACATTTCGATCATGCTCGAATCATTTTTAATGTTAAAAACATACATATTACAACTTAATTATAGTCGGTAAAAACAAAACATAATTAATTTTCTATTTCGCTCTCTAAAACAGACGCTGGCAACGTGAAAAACGAATATCAAATGCTCACAATTATAATATAATGGAAAAAGAACGTACGCTACTATAATAATGGCTACTTGCAGTCAATCATTGAAATGCTTATAATGTCAATAGTAGTAAAAAGATAAGCTTAAATGTCCTTAGATTTGAATTAAAAACAGAGAACGCATGAAATGAATTCGATTTTTAAATATAACAAACTCAAAGTTTTTTGAGTCAGAAAATAAAAAGTGTTTCAGGTACAGACAGTCAGTTGAAAATAGAGACAATGCGAATAGAAATAAACAATGTAATTTCTCCTCGGTGTTACAAGATAAGTCAGATTAGTTCGTAAAGCTTAGTTTGTAATTATTAGGTGTTGGAATTAATTCGTAGCGTTTTTAATGAAAGAATGTTATTTATTTCACATGAGCATTAAAAAATACATTAATGAAAGTACTTTCCATCACTTGTAAAACGCTACGAATTAATTCCAACACCTAATAGAAAAATTATGTAAAAGTATAATTATCATATTGGCTCACCAAATAGAGCTCTGGCCACTCCTAGACTGGCTGGATCCGTCGGACGATATAGAAGCTGAACGAATTTTTCAAAACTAGACACATCGCTTATTTTAAAACTAAACAGTCTTTCGAAATTGTTGTTAAACCACGATTTCAGCAATGACCAGCGTTCAGACACAAATGTCACGTAATTTTTTATATATGACCCATCATTTGGTGATGTAGATGCATTTTTTTCTGGTCCATCTTTTTTCTTCCACATACCACCGTTTCCAGTTCTGCAAGCAATAACATTTTCAATTAATTTTAATTTTAAGTTATCTTGCTTTCCTAATCTTATCTAAAGTTAACGAAACTGAAGAAACGCGCCTAAAAATTGTAATAAAAAATATAAAGTATGCGATCGAATTCACAAATATGACAGCAAATTTTAATTTTACTCTCTCTCTAATATAATTTTTATAAATTTTATACTATTTATAAAATAGAAGATAAAATTATGATAATAAATAAAAAAATGTATAAATAATTACTTCATTATATAATCATTATTATTTTATTGTTATTTTATTTAATAAATTGTTGCGTGGAGAGCTGAAGTTCTTTAATTTAGAAAATAATTTAAAAGACAGAAGAATAGCGTGTACGATATGTAATGATTCTTTAAAGAACGAAGTATATCAAGAGTAATAAACTTTTCTAGGTACTTATTTCTGTTAATTTGTAACAGAGGAAACTAGTTGTAATGTATGGTGATTGAATGAATTGTAGCTGCCGACGAGCAAATTACACTTAAGTCGAAGCGATTATATATGATATTAAATATTATATAATATTAAACAACATTCAATTTATTTTTCTGTTATACTATAATTGATGCAAAAGTTTTATCGTCATTAAATTAATAAATTAATTAATATCACAGAAATTTAATGTACTCCTACATTGGCACTTTTATTTCGTAAACTGCAATACAGTCGTGATTCTGGAAAACCACGTGCGACTATTATTGAAATCATTCTCGCGCAAGCAAAACACGTTTCACATACTCGTCACGTGTCCTCTTCAGAAAATCAACTTGGTTTCAAATACACAGATTTTTAAAAGAGGGAAGGGAGATGTAAATCATAATAATACCTAGCTTGCTCTCTTCACGAACGGAGGTAACACTAAGGGGTCAGCCGCCGCAATTGGAAGACAAGATCTTCGTCTTCGGTCTTGGAAGCGCGAAGTATTGTAGGTTGGTCGACTTCTGCTTGGAGTCTGAACAGTTGGAGAGGGAATAGAGGAGCACTTCGCGCCGATTGTTCCAGAGGCTTAGAGTAGGAATACCGTCGCCAAGCAACGTGGCACGAATTATTGACCCGCGCCCGCGCAATAATTATTACACTTCATGACATTTCTTCATCCTGCATGCACTAAGATTTCGCCGATAGACATACTAACGCGAAGTCTATAATCGGAAAATGATAGTTGTCAAATAATTGCAATATATTAAAATCAGGAGGATAGATCTCAAATGCATTTCAAAATATTATGTATCTCCAAACTTATAATGAATACGATACTTTATTAAAGTGCAATGATGTAAAAATTAATTTTATCCAATTTAACTATTTTACATTATTATTATTTATCATTATTTTTAATTATTTTTATTATTTAATTATTTTATTAGTAATAAATAAAATTAAATATGAGAAATAAAAAAATGAGAGATAATAAAAATAAAATATTTAGCCTATAAATAAAAAATTGTTGTGGCATTTAAAGATATTATTTCCAAATGTCTTTTAATTTTAATTTTGAACTCAATGTCAATCGTTTAATTTAAATACATTGTAGCATATAAATTAATTTTATTTCTTCTATATATAGAATATATGATTCATAACATCTCATTAGCAATGTAGATTACGCTCATGAACTATTTATAACGTAGCTATACTATTTTGTACATTATTCACTCAACAATTGTAGCTTAAGTAACTATCGTTTCGTTAAATTAAATTGCACATTTTAATCATGGTTTCTAATTAAGATTAAAAGGACAATTCGCTATTAAAACAATTATTGAACAAATAGCATTCAAGATGTTCCTAGGAGGCTCAGAAAAATTAAAATATTTCAAATAAATTTGAGATAACGAGCGAATAAATCAAAGATGTTTTTTCCATCTCGAGAGAAATATTCGGAGCAGGGTTAACTGCCTGAGATAATTAGCCAGTCTTATCGTACAGATTTTCATGCTAGGTTTCTTCGTATAGTAACACAATTATATCCACTATTATATCGCAATCAAGCTGCTCTTTGTGTATGTGTATCGAGCGAGAAGATCAACGCACACACGATTGTGATAACAATTTAAATTGAAATGTTCGTGACACTTGCAAATTTGCGATAACAATTCCGACAATTTTGGCGAAAGGCGGCGAAGATAGATTTTGCGAGTACTGTATTTACGAGCTGCTGTGTCAGAGTGCACAGACTTCTTCTCTGCTGAGAATCTGTTTGCTCATTTGCCCCACCGCGCGTCTTTAGATACAACTCGAGTTATCTCTCTGCTCGTTAATTTTGCTCCATAATATAACGGAACCTGAATATTTAATGAGACAACAAATGAGACATACGAGTCGAGTGTAAGATTTTATGCTTTTTATTTGCGGAGTGTAAAAGGGAAAATACGTAATGTAGAGAAAAGAAAATATCTATTTTGAATAATTAAGATATTAAAAGTTTTTTAGAAGAAAGAGAAATATTTAAAAGTTTAGATTCTCATATATAAAAAATTTATAAGGTTAATAAAAGCACTATAAAACGAGTGAACTATTCACTGTGAGTTCCACAAAAATGTCATCTTAGAATTTTAAAAGGTGATCAATGAGAAAAATTGTAGTAGTTATATGTTAACGTTAAAACGTCAGTCAAATAATAAAAAAATACTTCGGACAATTTAATTTGATTTAAATTTTAAGAATAAGTTATCTGACAAATTCGGAATTCTTTATTCTATAAAAGATTTTAAGTGCGTTTATTGTAAATGCAACTATTTAGTATCATTAATTATTTTTCGTTTCACAACATTGCGCCCCTTCTTAAATTACTAAAGCCCTGATGTAACATTAAGCGCAGTGTGCTGCAATAAAATTTGCATGTACGTTAGCAATAAATAAGTGTACGTAATAAATAATGACTTTCTCACAATGGTCGAGATTATTTAATCGCGCTATCCGAAGCTGCTGAATCGGTAGGAGTCTTTTCGATCTCGCAGCTGGGGCGTTTTAATGAATGGACGTCATTTCGCGCGCTGTATATACATCCCCAACGGCCGTTTTAGGGCTGTAAAACAAAAGACTGATTTATTTCAGCACGCCCCTCAATCTGTCTCCGTGGACCACTTTTGATTAGTGCTGCCTCTTCAAGTTTCGGTCTTCCAGAACCGTCACCGTGTCGTGACGGATTTTACCCCGACGCGGTCACCTGGTCCGTCTTGAATCTGGCACCAAAATCTGGTACATTATATTATAATTTTAATAATATATCAAAGCTTTTATTGTTGTATTTTTAGTAAATATTTAAAGTGATCAAAAGGAGTAATATAACAAATTAATTTTTTAATATGCAAATTATTACAGATAAATATGCAATATTATTATAGATAAATATTATTAGTAACAAGACAGAAAAAATGGTACTAGTAATAAAATAGAACTGATTTGTAAAAATAAATAAAAGAATTTAGAGAGAATTACTATAATTGCATTATATAATTTATTTTATGATAATTATTCCGCATTACAATAAGTAATAGAATTATGGTGTTATAAAAATCAAGTATAGTGATTGGTCATTTAAAACTGGCAACACATATCTAAATAGCGCTCATTAACTTTAATAAATTTTGTGACGCTTGTTTTGTTAACTTTGAGTTATTCAAAGATAAATTAAATCATAAATATTGTTCTCGATACGCAAAAGAAGAATGAATTCTTACGCGCTTAAATGTTTCACGTTTTTTCGCATCGGGCAACAAATTGAGTTTGATAAGCGAAGAAATTAATACCAGTATTCATTTATTCCAGCCACCCCGGGTATTTGCCAAACATATTTATTTTGGAATTTGAGCGGCTGCACCTGGAATCGAGAATATACGAGGAGAAAGAGAGAGAAACCGAGGCGGAGAACATCGCAATCGCAGACGTGTATTTGCTCAGCTATTTATCACGGTTTATTATTTCCCATTGTCGACAAAGTCGGCGTATTGTTGACGCACGAGAAGGGCCAAGGCGAATTTCTAAAACCGTGTCCGATTGAATTTGCATAGAGAGCGCAGGGTGCATCCGATTACAGGCTCTATTAATTGCGGTCTCGCATTGTTCTCGTGAATTGCGGGGCCGGATTTGCCCGTTTCTCGGATTACTAATTTCTTTCAAGCAAAAGAGTTCGATCGAATCCCGAGACGCCTATCGGAAAATACATGTCTTATAATGAGTATGAGCATATGTAGCGCAACTTTATCTTTTGCATTTGTAATTTCATACTATTGTATATCTCATATAAATTTTTATATAACATGCGTGTAATTTTTAATCTATTGACTCTATTTTAGTGTCGTCGGTTTAATTATTTGCACTGCACCGCTTATTGTGCACCTCACATTTATCTTTTTTATTTCATTTTCTTACATTTGATGTTCTTGAGTCGTTAATTGTTTTATTAAATTTTTATAATTGTATTTAAAGTTTTCAAATTAATAAATTTGTAAAAGGAGATTGCTGAATTATTGTGTGAGTACAAGTGAGTACAAAAAAGAATTTTTATAAAATCGTTTATCACAAAATCAAATTTCTTTACAATGCACACAATATTCGTAGAAATTATAAGTGATAGAAGGATGGATATTATTTTGCATGCTTCTTTCAATGTTGTTTCTGAGAATAATTCAATGAATATTTATTATCATTGGCACTTTGGATCACAGACTCTTGTGTAACAACATCGAGGGATGGCTGTCAAGAAAGCGAGGGCTGCGAGGTAAAGAAGGGGGGGTTGGGGTGAAGTTAGATGGAGTGGACAAAAAATCGGGCATAAAATTAACAGTATACAGCCTGCAGAATGCAGTTTGTTGCTCGGCAGTAATATTTTACGAAGGTCTCCCCTGCGGGGCAGAGTGGGTTCGCGTTCTCCAGGGGAGGACGCAACAATGGAACCCTTTACCGTGCCCCCGATGCCCAGAGCCAGCATCCATACATCATCATTCATACTGGAAAAAAGGCTGGGGGCACCTTTGCAGAGCGCAATGTTTGAGGGACGGCGGAAGTTTCGAAGCACCACCCCGAGTATTCCACATCAAGTATTTCTCGATCATATCGAAAGATTACGTCTTGTCCAAAAGTAAACTTTTCAGCAATTTACTTAAACTTTATCTAGAAACTATCTATAAATTATATATGATCCTTTTCTGTCGCGAAACAACTGTCGATGTGATTTTCCATATTATTTGCAATAAATCTAAATTTTTAACTATTTTAACTTGACATAAAAAAACTATCATTAAATATTAAAATTAAAACTTTTATATTAAAATTTAAATTACTATACGTCGATATAGATAAATAATATATTTGAATTTTTCTGTAAATTGTTTTAAATTAATCACATTTCACAAATATAATAATATCTAAATGTCTGACTTTGTCATTATTTATTACTTTTATATATTAAGATTATTTATATAATAAATTAAATGCTGTACCAACCATGCAAAATCCGCAGAGACGCACTGTCTCTCGCAAAAATCGCACCTTGTCATTTTTTTGGCTATTATGTTTTCGGAAGCCAAACTTCACCCTTTGGACGGACACGCCTTCTGGAGAAGGGTGGATTGTGCCGTAAACAATGACGAGTAAAAATTACTACGATGAGCCGAGAAATGTGCAAAACCATATTCGGAGAGAGGAGAGAATCTTCGATTGTTGAAGGAAGATACGCGATCGGTTTGACTCAAGACTCATCAATCACGAGAGAAATGGCAGCCGTCGAGTTCACCGGTATCAAGAGTCGACTTGGCGTGAAGTGAAAACTAAAAAGAGGAACGCGAGAGAAACGAGCGCTAATCCGCTTTCCGAAACGAGGCAACCCCTTCGCAGACACGACGACGACCCATCGGTCGTGTCACAGCACGGGTGACTGATTGTAAAACCATAGAGTAACCCACAAAGGGTTGCAACGCGAAGCGCACGACAGAGAGAGTGAGAGTGCAGACTATGAAAGAGGGTTTAAAATTACGCCTCGTAATCGACGTGTAATCCTCTACAACCGTGACAGCCCGGACATAATGCGAGCAACGAGAGATGACCAGTTTGTTTTCTCTGGTAGATAATGAACGGCGTTGAATGGCGGCGATTTATTCTGTTAACCTTTCCGTTGTCACGGAAAATCGTAGTGGGCAGTATAAGTGCTATAAATGGAAATCTTAACATTTCTCTATAATAAAAATTGATTATAAATGCTTTTAACCGCAATGACATTTAATAAAATATTTTAAGAACTATATAATATTTTAAGAAATGTTTTTTTAATTAAACTAAGTTTTTAAAATAAGTTAAAAGAAAAAGGGCTACCAGAAGTTGACCTATAAAATTGATAGATAAGTAAAAAAATGTCTTAATAAATTAATTATGAAATTTAATAACATGCCAGCTAACAACAGCAAATGATCGCGATCATTATCAATGTTTACAAAATATGTCTAAATGATAAAAAAACATAACATAAAGTCGATTGAAAAGTGAAAATATACTTCGCGTTGAATAACATATAATTGTTGTATCAATAAATTAAGAAGGATCTTCATCTTGTTAGTTAAACTGAACAGTAATATACATAAAATACATACATTAGAATTTGTCAGAGAAGTAAAAACTTATACTATAAACAGTATAAACGATGGCAAATAAAATATACTTCGCAATGTCAAGACATCTAACTGTTGGTATCAATAATTAAAGAATTTTCACCTTGTTTTGTAAGTTTTTAAATATAATCTTTATATATATTTGTGAGCGTAAAAAAGTTTCAAAAAACTAGTTAAAATCAGATAATAAAATTCAATATATAGCACTACTTTATGCACAACTTTTTATCAATCAATTTTAGTTGTTAAAAGCTATTTTGATATATTGCTTTGAATACATCATTTTAATCACGTTTAAACGCGATTTAGATGTAGGAAGATAAACACCTGATCAATATTCCGTTCGATTATCATGACTTAGGGCAGTCTTCCAGAAGTGTGATTTCGATCACGCTTCGCTCGTCGCAGCTGCTGCATAACTGCAGCTTTGCACAGAACTCGTTAATTTTTTTTCTGCTGAAAATCGCAACAGTAAAGTTTTTTTTCTATCGCCCGAAGGGTGATCTTCGTATCCGAGTTTTCGCTCCTTTTCAAAATATAGCGTGTCATCTGTCACGCTTTCATAATCCATCGACAATATTCGTTGTCATAATTTGTATTTCGTATAAAATAAAAAAATGCACATTGCATTTATTATACAGTTGAAACACGATAAAATACCTCCTACTAATTACATGAAAAATTGAGTACTGATGAAATGAATTAATTTTCACATATAGTGTAGCTTATAATGTAACGACAAAAGATATAATTAGACACAATATAAAGGATCAATAAAGTATAGCTTTTAACTATAGTGTATCAAAAATGCTCAGAAAGCAAGTTCTGTACTTAACATACCATAACTCAAAAATTATTCATTATTGAGTCTTGTATTTATTATACATCTTTTGTTCACATATAAGCTACATCATATGTGAAAATTAAACTCATTTCACCGAGATACAATTTTTTAATTAATGCAAGGGGTGTTTAACTTGATGTATTTATAATTCTATTAATAAATAAATGTCTTAGATTAGAAAATGAGAAGCCTTGCGTATCAAAAGATTGAAACTTCGATTTGACGCAAGTTGTATGACGCACACGTTGTTTACATGCGCACATTAATTCGCAAATAACGTGGGCGAATGGATTAGAATCTGATTAGCATTCGTCTTCAAACGACGAAGTTCGTCGATAATCGTCGGAGCGGGAGAGCTTGACATGTTCGCATTATCGCGTACGAGGGATTTCAATTCTGCGCGCGCGTTCGTGCGGAAGGACGTTTTTAGACCGTCGAAACTGCGGGGGTTACAGGTACCCCCAGTTAGGAGACACCGCTCGCTCGATGGAGCGCGGACGATTGTCACATAGGGGGTTGACACTGAAGGGATCCGTCCCACCTCACCGGACCTTGTTTTTAGGAAAAATGTAGCGATTTTTATCGGTATCGCGTTTCTCTGCGGGGATCGGATCCTTTGGGAATCTGTGTTTTCCTTTGACCTCGACTTACGACGAAGAGGACGTAAAAGGGAGATATAAGGAATATCATCCGAGAGGTCCTCGCGGTAAGTGGATTTCTATTAAAACTAATTGTAAGTGCATTTCTCGTATGTGAAATATTGGGCTGGAATAATAGGTTGTAGCGTTGCTTCATTTGTATCATGTATATATGTTTATATAAAAATAATTATATAATTATAATATCATTCTATAGAGCAAAGTTTCAATTTTATAATTTCTCAGTAAAAAATCTTAGAAACATTTTAAAGAACGATATTGCAGAGAAAATTCTAAGCTTTCGCGTTGGAAATTTTTTTCAAGTACGTGACAGGCTCACAAAGTGATAAGAAAATTTTTCATTTTATCTAGCTCATAGTTTTCTATTTACATGTAAAAATTAGCAAACAGAAATTTAAAAAACATACGAACTTTTTGAAAGCAGAGATTTTAAGTTTCAACACTCTCATTTTTAATTTAAATTTTGCTCATTTTTAACGAAGTTACAACTATTTCAATTTTGAAGTTTGTAGTGCTATGAACTTTTGTTTTAATCAATATATATAACGTGATATTTTAAGAATAAATATATGTAAAATATAAATAAAAATATATAATATTATATTATAACGAGGATAATTATTTGTTGGAATTATAATTAAATATATTTGTCGTGAGAACAGACTTGTTTTTATTGATAAACAAGCCAGTATGATAACAGAAAAGTTAAAATTATTTGTAATAAAAATTATCACATAATTTATTCATCAATTGAATTTTTTTCAAGGCTCTTAAGCACCTACTTATGCATTAGTTTATCTTATAGCAATAGAAGAGCAACGGCGCGTGCGGCCTTTTTTCTCGTCGATATTATTTCTCGACCAACGGCAACTGTTTTACTTACTCGCGGCCCGGACCACTTCGTTTTCAAGTGGCCGGCAGCATCTGCGATGATTATCGTACGTGCAACACTCATGTTCGTTTCTTTTTTTTATGAAAGACTCATGAAAAAGGCCGATTTAAAAATAATGGTAATCTTTTCTTACTAATAGATTAACAATAAAAAGTAAATAATAATTATTTTTAAGAGATACAGAATGTAAAAAGTTCTTATTTTTGAAAATGCAAAGTTTGAAAGTCTCACTGTTTAATACTTTGATATAGTTCATAATCGATTTTTATATTCAAGACCGTTTTAAGTTGTGAATCAATCACAGAATCATATTTGCATTTTAAAATATTTCTTAAAATGATCTTAAAATAGAAATAAATACCAGTCTGTATGATGATTTTATTTACTCAATTAAGAATAATTTTACTAATAATTGTAAGTATTTAAGATATTGAAAAAATAATATAAATTATAATCAGATATTTAAAAAACAGTAAGTATTATAAGATATAATTTATTAGATTTATCAAATTAAATGCTAAAATCAGTTTGGCAATCAGAGTGCTAATAATAAATATATGTTTAATAAATTACATACGCTACGATGAGTTTATATATTATTATAATTACTGTCTAAATTATTCGTTTTATTAATTATTTATTGTGTTTGTCATGTTAGTGTCATTCAAATAAGTCGTTGATTTTTTAAAATTATTAATTTCAACATTGAGAATGACCCAATTAGGGTCGAAACGTATGTTATAATAAACTTTTTATTCATAATAACACAGCATTAAGACTTTGCTTGGCTTGTAGCCTATACTTATTATTAATTTTATAAATTATTTGAGCATTGTTTAAATATTATTTTTTAATAAATTACTCGAAAAGATACATTTTTTGCGTAGTGATACTATAGCTATTATTAATAATTCCTACGTTATTTGGCCCATATTCCTGGACTCGAGTTCCTAAAGAGATAATGATCGCTCCTAGGAGGGCGACCGGTAATATAATACACGAAGTATCCCTCGGGATGTGGAGAGGATGAATCCTCGCGGACTACGTGGACAAAAGAGTCCTCTCCCTCGTCGAGTAGTATTCCCTAGAAACGAGCTCCTGTCTCCCGAATCGGTCCGACCGTCTCGGATTTTGCGATGCGATGAGTTGGTAAATCCCGTTTTTATCGTAATCAATGACTCACGCGTCGAGAATTCGGCGAACGTAATTTTCTCGTAACTCATCAGAGAAAATTACAGCAAACAAATTATTTTACATTGTACAATAGTGAATTACAATATGAACCAGGTGAACAAAATTTCTCATATTATCTTATATTATTTTTAAGAATTATATAATTATGTTTTGTAAATTTATGAAAAATATCTTAAACTTTGTCAGATGTTCTTTAAAAATTATAGAATGATAAATGTAACAATTTTTAGAATTTACATGAAAAATTTAAAAAAAAAGATGTAGAATGTAAATTATTTCAGCACTTTTATTTCTTATTAAAAAATCTAAGAAATTTTCTAAAAAGGTGTAAGATTATATAGAAATTCGAAAAAATTCTGAAAAATTATATGAAAAATTTAACAAGAAATGTTTACCACGGAAAAACTTCTTTCATTTACACATGATTTACACAAAATTGAGATGTATATAATAAAAATAAATAACATTAGACCAATTATGTATGTAACAATATTATTAATAAAACATCAAAAAAATTCTTTCCTTATTTATTGTCTTTTCCTTATTTATTATCGATGCATTTGTTGTCGCATTATCGATAAAAAAATCGAATTAATATGAAAGACCGGTCCTCTTTTCATCGACGCGACGCTCCGACGGATAAATGAGACAACAAGATGATAGTACACGAGTACAAACATAATGATAATGGTCGCTGGTAACTGGGGACCAAGGCGGAAGATTACGATCTGCTGGCCATTGTGCGTCAACGTGCGTTTACGGTGCACGGGGCACACAAGAGGTGGCTGGTGTTAACGTCAAAAGGCGTTACTCGCTCGAATTGGCTCACCTGGCCGTGGAAGGTATCTGATCGGAAGGTATCTCAGTCTCACTCAGATGAGATTCACAGTAGATTCTAATGTGACCGCTTTGTTTCATTCCCTCCGGACCAGGTAACCGCTGGTGGTCTTCTTTCATCCGTTAACGGAAATCGAATTTGCCGACCTAACTCTTAACCTGTATTTTTTCTTTGCAGAATTTTAAGATGATTATTACTAGCATCATTATTAAAGCTTCAGTTTATGATTCAGTTTATGATTGTATTTTAAGTCCGATAGCATTTGGTGTATAATTTATATAATTGCATTATATAAAAAGAATATAAAATTGCATAAATAATATGTAAAAATTGTACAATTTGTAGTGCAGGAAATAAAAATTGAGCTTCTATACATTGCAAAAATGAGTTCTTCTCTAATTGTAAATACATATATTTTTATATTAGACGAGAAATTATAATAACAATAGCATATTTTATAATTTCTATACAAACATATAATTTTTTATAATATTATGTAATATAATATACGTATTACATTTATAGTATTTTTATGTTTGTATCAACATATTAATAACATATCTTAAGAAAAAATTGTAATTATAATTTGTAGGCGAATTAATACGTAAATATATATTGTAATTTTACACATATAATTTTTTTTAAGTAATAAAAGATGTACTTAAAAAAATTTATATGGAAGTATTATTATTAAGATCTAGATTCGACTGTACTTCTTCTTCATTTTGATTTATAAGTATTTTTTCGACTGTTTGTATTTTTGAAAGAGAAAGTTATTGGATTCATCTTTCACTATATCTTAACATAGATTAGTTCGACATTGATAGAGCGATTTATCGCAATTACACAGCTTTTTCATCTTGAGGTAATTTTTGTCCTTAGTTCGTATATTTTATTGTAATCTCGATCGATCGGATTATCTCTTTGAAAAGTAATCGCATGTATTTCATCGTCGAGCTCGTTTGTACTTGCGCAGAGGAGAGCTGTTATCTGAATGAGATTTAAGTACGGGCGCCTATGATCATCCGCATGGGAGCCAGGGGTGCTTTTGTGAATAGCCTGAGCACGAAACGATTGAAGCCGTACGTATTCACATTACGACAATGACGTTACGTCTGTGATCGTCTAAAATGGTTTTTTATGTAACAACTTTGCAGTATTTTCTGTTCTCTTCTCATTCAATCTTTTTACACGACGTCACTGAGATCTGTGTAAGTCAGTTCAAAAGATTAAAATAATCTAAAAAATAATTTTTAATTAATTCTCTTTGCTTTCCTAGATGGCATTTAACGCTTAAGATTCCAATATCAAACAGAACTCGATGTAATTTTTCATTTCTATAGCTTCAATATCGAGCAATAGATTCGATATAAAATGATATCCTTCTTCTATATTTTGTAAATTAAAGTTGTTTTGCCAGTTGTTTTGCCTTCGAATGAATTATGTGATAATTTATTTAATGGATAAAAGAGAGAGTGAGAGAGAGAGAGAGAGAGAAAGAAAGCAAAAAAAGAAAAAGCTAAGATTTATTTAAAATTTCTTATATATATTATATAATTCATTGTTTTATATTTATTTTATATTCTAATTTGTGTATAAATCTCTTAAATATAACAACTTAATAATGTTTAACAAATATAAATTTTTATCTAAATTTTATGTATTATAAAAGAAAACTGTTTCTTTTTCTATAAAAGAAAATTTAAATTAAATGGTATCGCACATAAAAATTCAAACTTAAAACAAATTCTAATAAATCATTTTTAAAATATATTAATAATATTAATAACAAAAAATAATTAATATATTAATAATAATAAAACATTTAATATATTATTTATTTTTTAATAAAAAGATATTTAAAATTTTTATCGTATGCTTCTACAATTTTCATTTGGAATTAACATGTAGTAAAACGTTTAGTTTATAATGGAGAACAAAAGATTAATTGTTTAAATTTTATTTTATCTCTATCTGTATTCATTTATGTATACGTGCTTAAATAGTTGTGCAAACTATTCAATAGAGTGAGCGTTCTAATTAAACTCTTTTGCAAACCGCTATGGGCGTATCACGTGCTGCAAACATTTACACATGACAGATTGCTCCAATATCCTCTGGCGATCCCATTCAATTGCGCTCAATCCATCGTCGTACTATTTTGTTTCCTCTGATCACAGTATTGTTGAATCATCAATCGGATCATTTTTGTGTACAATTTTAAAACAAGAATATCTCAGTTAAAAAAAGATTTATTTTAAACGTATATACACCTAAAAAAATATTTACATTATTGTGTGTGTTCTATACAATTGAAAGCAGAAATAAAAATCTTTTAATTATTATAGCCTTTTGTAGAAAACAAGAGATAAAATCATCATCTTGAAAAAACTATCGTAATGTAACATAAAGAATACAAAAGCACGCAGTATCAATTCTATAATATTTAATTAACATTCTTTTTTATTTTAAATTTATTAAGACCTTCCAAACGAAGATATTCTCTTACGCAAAGATTAATGATAATGCAGTTAAATACAAGCGTAAATAATTCAGAGTTAAAGAATATTCGCTCAAATATTAGTTACGCTTTCCAGTCGCTGTGATGCTAATTACTCTAATCGACGCGCCAAGTGCCACAAATAACAAACATGCCAGGCGAACAGACGACACGTGGCGGCCGCACGTGCGTGTGGCCGTGGTGTGAAACCGCCGAGATTAGCCAAGAATCTCTCATTCGACTATGATATCTCAATTACGCTCACTTTTACACGTTGCTCGTTTGACACGTGTCACCGTATTCGGGGTTGGTGATACCAACACGTGGCGAAGGCATTCGTTCGCGCTCACTCCTTGTTTCGTTCACATGCACGCAAGCCGCACGTGATCGCCGGCCGTTCATCGCGTTAACTTGAGATACCCGTTTAAAGAAGATCGATGGCGGATGCGATCAATGGACACGCGGTTGATAACGGTGGGAAATACAACGAAGGCGTGAAAAAGCGTGATGATTAATTGCGCCAGGTCATCTTCAAAATACTCTCACTACCTTATATATTTAATAAAGTATTTAAAAAATATGTTTGCTCGTAATCAAACATTGTACATGTTTAATTAGTGACATATTATTTACGCATATTTTTCTTTACCATTTCATTTCACAAAATTGATAAATTTTATTAAAATAAATTAATATTGCGGCGCGATGTGAATATTATATTATATAAGAACTGAACTCTTTGCAATGATGATTGAATAATTACAAATGAAATAATATTATTTCTTAGTCAGAAATAATTTGTCGACAAATATTAAATTGATACAAATATTAAATTGATACTGATTTAACATCGATGTTGATTTAATATCGACCGATCTATCATTTCTTGCTGGTTGACCGTTAAGTGAAACTATGGACGAGTTCAAGATGGCAAAGCAACTAGGCATGTTTACCGAACGATTGTACTTGTATATGATTGGTTGGATCTATAAGTAACAACCAATTATGTTTATTTGCTTGGCGAGCAGGCTAGCCGTTTTGTCAACTTGAACGCGCTCTATGTTTACATTCAAAGAGAATCCATGTTACTTCGACCTTTTCTGAGAATATTTATACGTAGCATACATTGTGTCGTATTTAGTGATTCAGATTCTGAGATACTGTACGGACATAATGGCAGATCACAAGAATATGCAAGAAAATTGGATTTTGCATAATAGGATACAATTTGTATCAAGTTTTTCGTACTAGTTTAATAGTGGAAATGCACTTAAATTGTCTTTATGGAATAGTCATCATTCATATTTAATTGTAAGTAATTGAAACAGCTGCAGGTATAGTGATATATATATATTTCAGACAAAGAGGAAGATAAATTTCAATATATCTGTTTGCGTTTCTTGCATTTCTTGCATTTATAATCTTCACTTTCTCTCTCTCTCTCTCTCTCTCTCTCTCTCTCTCCCTCTCTTTCTGATTTGTAAATTGTTTTTCTTTTTAGATACAACGAACAAAGATCATAAAATGGTATTAAAATGACACCTGATATGTATATTTGTAAAAAAAAATACGAACAATGTATGTGTTATCGTGATATACTGCGCAAATTAAATTATAAATCAAAATGCAAGATCTGCCATAACCCGAATATATTATTTTATTAGACTGGTACACATCTGCAAGCTGAAGGAAATCAAAAGACGACAATGGAAAATTTATGACAATGGTAAATTTATGAATATTAGTTCTTACCAAATTAGTTGTTACCAAATCGTTTAAATATGTATATATAACGAACATAGGGTACAGTGAGGTTTTTTGTTCGATTCTCGCGATAATGTTTATGTTTTTAAATTTCTAAATACATATTGAATATTTAAAGGTTGTACCAGTGTTCTCAAGGAGCAATCATAATTGTATAATGATAGTTATAAATATGTTACTGCAATATAATTTGAATTTTGATTATGTTGTAATGATTAATTAAATTTATATTCCAGTTTTTTAATTAATTAATCGTATGGACATTCGATTTCAATTCGGTTTCAACAGATATGAGTACATTTCAGTTTTGAATTTCAATAATTTCTGAAAACAACATCAATAGTCTTGATGCCTTAAATGAATTAGAATTGATGGACGAGCATATAAGCATTTTTGACGAAGGAAATATCAATTTTCCTAGAAACAAATAATTTTTAGGTTAATTAATTATTTTACTTGAACTAATATCGCAAATAAATAGATTCTTTTATTTCTTTATAACTATTATTTTATAATGTTTTGTAATATTTGCATTACATAATCGGAAAACTTATGTTAAATTTAACGTTTTATGTGTTTCAAATAGTCCATTCAAAATTTTTATGTTAATTGTAAGATAAGATAAATATGTTACAAAGTGTATGATACAAAGATATTACGTAAAATAAATTAATACAAAAAAACGTAACACTGACACAATTTGTAAGTAAATTGTAGATATTTTTTCAGTAAAATTAATATTTATTAAATTAACAGGTATTTTCATTCATTCGTTGTAGAATTTACGTTTTAAAATTTTATATTTAGGTACTTTACTTACTTATAAATTGTGTCACTTTGATTAATCTTGAACATCAATTTAATGCAAAATATTTAAATAATATAATCACATTATGTTAAATTAACACTCAAATATGTTAAAAATTCAATACAAACTTCAATAAGGACTTGAATGGACCATTTCTAGCACAAGTACAAAATGTTTTTTACTATATGTACAGCTGTAAATACTATAAATATTCAAGTAATATAATATTCAAATTATCTGAAATAATTAATTAAAAAAATTAAATTAAAAAAAATAACAAGTATGTAAGAATAAAAATAATATAATATAATATAATGTATAAAATAAAATATAATATAATAATATTATAATTATATATATACAATATATATTATATTATATTATAATATTTAAATCCAGGTATCTAATTAATTAAATACCAGGTATAATATTGATTAGATAATTCGAACATTAATATTATAAGTACAAATTCTGGAAATTTATTATTTCAAGCTGTTATTTTAAGAATAGAACGCTAATTGTAAAACATAATTATCAACAAAATTATCTACAGTTAAGGATTCATATATTTTGTATAGTTTGTAGTTATATAGGATTTAGTTTAACCCTGGGACACATATCTTCCGAAAATTTCTTTTAAAAACACATATGAATCTGTGAGAAGATTTACATAATCAGGGCTAGACATGTATTTGAAATATTTTTATTTAAATCACAATATTTGTAATACAAGCATATTTTGTATTTTTTATTTCAGCGGAGCACATAAAAGTATTATTTCATATTAAAAATCGAAAGATTGAAAGTTTTTTGTAATCAAATCATATGATTGATTGTCAATCTTAGTATTTGGAATACGAAATACAAAATATTTTCAATCTATTATAATTAATATTAAAATAGAAAATATAATTACTTTTATATACTCCCATAAATACAAAATATAAAATACAATTGTCTTATAAATACTTTTTCAAATAAAAGTATTTCAAATACATGTTCAAGCTCTGTTTGTAACTTTGATAGGCTGTAACTTTGATTTAGATTAATATTTTTGGAATCTTTCTTTAGGTTGTAATGTCAAAAAGTTTTGTATTGTTAAGTTATAAAGTGAAATTTTTTATTTATTTGTGTATAGAGTAAGCAAAATTTTGATTAGGCCTGAGAGTTTATGTATGTTTTAAAGTTTCTTTAATTTATATATTGTATTTGCATTTTTTCAAAAGTTGACATATGATAAGTTATACATAGAATATAAATAATGTAAAATGAATTCATTATTTAATTATTAATAAAATAATATTTTTTAAAGATTGTGATGATTCATTTATTTATTACTTTATTAATTAAGAATATATAGGAATTTATATCATAATGGTTTGCATATTGAAAAAACATACTTCTTATTTATTAGATTAAATTTATTTTGACATTTTTTTATAATAAAAAATTATTTTATACGTAATATATTTTATAAATGAACGACATTTCATCCAAATCGATGCTTGCTTTCCATTGACATATGGATCAAGTTATTCGATATCCAAGTACCGAAATAACACCTATTCATCTATACGGTATTTTATTTAAATCCTATTCTTCTCTTTTTTGATAATTTTTTTAAAGCCACTCATATCGCCACGTGACACTTTGAAGCTGCAGATGAGCGGATTATTATTTTATCACTGTCTGGTTTTTTTTATCGAGCTACCCGTTATCTGCAGGCAATTCTTGATCAAATTGATACGCACTTTGTGGGCAAATATACGCATAGAGATGCACTATTACAGTTCTGGTTCCGCCACGTGACCGACACGTGTCGCGTGGGATAGTTTGCAAGGCAAAGGTAAAGTATGATATGATTCCAGGCAATTGGCTGAAAAAGATTATCGTATGATAACATGCATTTATCTCATAAGAGAACATTTTGAATAATATAAAAGTGTATAAATAAGCATTAAAAAAATACAAGTTTTAGACTATTTTTAATATTATAATATTAAGTCCATTTTTAAATATTGCATTTATCATTGTTGCACTTTTCTATTATAAAAATAAGAATATAAAAATACAATTATATTTCTTTTTTATGAAAGCTATTTTAAAATAAAAATAAAAGAATTAAAAAATTTAATGCTAAAAACAATTTACTAAAATATAAAAACAATTTTAATTTGAAGATATATAAATACGTCTTTTATATTACTTCTTCAGCGGAATTAAAAAAATCTTCACGTTTTTTTAAAAATAATTTCAAAGTTATGTAAAAACATTTAATATTTAATATGATCTTATTTCTTTAGGAATGGGTAAATGGGATAAAAATCTCGTTAAGCAGCTTAAATACCTTGAAATTACACGTTCGGTGGTTCACAAAGGTGGACGAGCACCCCCGTACACCGCATTCTAATCGATTCGACATGGTCGTCGTGACTTCAATTTTCCTGGGCACTGCGCTTCCCCCTCGCTTCGTACCACCGTGAAAAATGCGTAACTTGGTCCTTAACGTGTTAAAACCGTCTGCCGACTGCAAGTTGTCCCACGGAAGCTTTTTTTCCACCTTCCGGAAGCGGCGAACGATAAAAAAATTGAAATGTCGAGCGTGATACCGATTCGTTTCTTGCCAATCGTTTTCCGGAATAAAGACATATGTCGTATGTAAAGATTATGGCTTAAGGGACGGATATTTTTTTCTTCCTAATATTTCTGTAGAGAAATTATTAATAATAGATCATCGTAACAAATAAAAGCATTTTTTTTATCCTGAAATATTATGTTTGATTTCAATTTAATAAATGCGTAATTAAAAATATGAATTTCTTTGTAAACATAAGTATTTCTGTCTTAAATAATCTTGTAATAAAATTTCGTTATATGGTTTTACGAAGTTTAGTGATGAATGACGCCAATATTTTATAATAAGCGCCAGAGAATTCTTGAACCCTTAAATCGCTCTAAATAAACTCATCTGTTAAGCAAAGTGGCAGGTATCCAAGCGATCCAACCTCTCTTCTTTCAATCCTTTTAAATTCTTCGAGGACATAACGGTGACTTTCTGTATCTACTACCTATATGTATATTGTATATACAATGTTTCCTGCTTCCTTCATATCTCCGTTTGATGATTCATCCGTTACCCGGATGTGATATTGGTATTTAATAAGCTCTCACGAGGGGTATGCCGTCGGAAAGAAAAATAAGGAAATCCACCCTCTCATAACTTTCTTCTCTTCGACGCATCGGCTACGTTCTAAAGATCAAAAGGACCCGGCCGGATCGATATTTCCGAAAGTTGGGTAAATCGAAAGAGAATATCGCGCCCATCGAAGGATCCCGTCGAAAAGGGGAGGAATTGAGGGCTCAAGAGCGCGAAAATCCTTTCTCGGCAGCTTGCCTCAGATCTTCGCCGCGAAGTGGTGGGTTTCAAAGGACCGCGGCCCAGCCTGCTTCTTACGAAACAACCGTGAAATGGAGCACGCTTCACCAGGATTTCGGGGTGGCCCACGAAGCAGTGGTCAGAAGCGCTCGCTTCTCGAGGACGCACTAAACGGTCGTCGAAACGCGTGAGAAAGCCCGTATTCGCGTGAAAAAGGAGAGATTTATAAAATCCATAAGTCTTCAAACAGAGTTGCGTTAAAAAAATATATGTGATTGATAAAAATATAATCTTGGAATCTGCTTACTTTATTCCAAGAAGTTTTTGTAAATGCGATTTTTTTAGCTCTTTTATTTATAAAGAATTCAAACATATTATATATTTTATCGTATGTATAAAATATATGTCTTAAAAAATAGATTTTAATGGTCACATTTATAAATAATGTATTTTAAAAAGATTTATAAATATATAATATTTATAACTGAAACGCTGTTATTGCCATTTTTAATTTAAAAATTATTTAATTTTTTTATTTAATATAATTATGTCTAAATGCGTATATAATTATATGTAAAAATAAAGGATTTATTAGTATCTCTTATCCTTGCAGGAATGATGAGAGTAGACAGAGTCATCCAAGCGAGTAAAAGCTTTTTTGTCGATCCTTTAGTCAAGATGGATAACGGACGATTTAATTAACTTCTTGCTTACCGTCGTTGGACGGACGTGGATGAAATTTAAACTCGTTAGCAGATGATTCAATAAACGGATGGCCAACCGGACAAACCAAAGGACATTGTCCATCTTCTCTTATTACTTCAGTGAAAGCAATTAAAAAGCTAAAACGTGCTGAAGTGTTCAGCTTTGAAACGGATTGTTTTTTTTATAAAACAATTTAAGCTGTATAGTAATATTAGTAATAAATTATAGAGTAAAGAAATTAATAATCATTTTTTTCTTTTTTTCTTTTTTCTTTATATTTATACCATCTATCATAAAATTTTATTATTATCGAAATTATTTGAAACGTTGTTTGAGAGTTCTTTGAAAAAATCTAATTTAATATTGGCTAATTTAATACTTAAAATAAGTAATTAATTACTATCTTTTAGTATTAAATTTTGGTAAAAAAATATAATAATGTGAGAAGAGTGAATGACACGAAATATTAATGTCAAATGATCTGTCGTCACCCAAAAATCGATAATATACATACAACTAGATTTTTGTTATCGATTATGATAATTTTTAACTCGTCGCTTGCTTATAGCAGACAGTTATTATTCCGCGCACGGTGTGATTGTTATGAAATAATAATGTGCAGAGTAGCGTTGGCGGGAGCGAGAAAGGCGCAAAGGGGTGAAATACGTTGCTGGGGTTGAACGATCGCAATCAAAGCTCGAGCCGGTGTATATCAGGAGAGGGACACGTCACTTTTGTATTTCCGGCGGTGCTCAATATCCGTGACAGGATTTAGGTAAATAATGAACGATGATTAAAAGCCTGACGTTAATAAAAAAAGAAGTATCGAGAGTATATACTAGTATTTATCGCATCAAGCACACGGCTTTAAAACGAAATTTAAGAATAAACTTTAAATGAACAAATTGAAAATAAAATAAAAAATAATCTAAAAATATAAAAATAATTAAAAAATGCTAAAAAAATTTTACACTGCAACATTAGGAATGAAATCATTTTTAAAGCTAATATAGCAAATCTTGACATGTCATGTTATTTATTTTTATACTAATTGTTAAAATTATGTAAAAAATAGAATAAAAAGTTGTATATATTGATGTAAATTAAAAAAAATAATCCTCTCTCTATATATATATAATATTTTCAGACTGATGAATAAAATTTACATAAAATGTACTCACGTTTATTACAATCCCCTGTTCTTTTTTAATTATCTTTTTGCGATTCTCGTAATTTGAATCTCCACCGGATCCGCTTCGTAATTCAAATAATGGCTGCGTGATAATGTCGCAATTAAATCGAAAGGCAATTGAACTAACAAAATTTAACTGATCGCTGTCGACCTCGTTAGAAGTTCCCTCGAGACTTGGAGGATGACCCACACGAAAGACTGGCGCGAAATTTTGCCTTCTCACCCCGCCCGCATAACTCATCGCATGAACTGCGCGAAGTGCATCAAAATAAGAACCACTGCCATTCGTACGTACGACATCAAAATACGGACAGATGGCTCGTTCGATCCCTTTGCTGGTGATGGTGAACGCATAGTGGCTGTAACGATGTTGCTGGTCGCGCACACATTAGCATTGTCGCATACAGGGTGTTCAAGAATTGTGCAACCCGGAAGTAATTGATGTCTTGATGGATAATTAAAAGAGCATATTTCTGAAAAATTTTATTTAATATAGCAATAAATTTCTTATACATTTCCAAATCCTTGGCTCTATATAGTTTCAGCTCCTACATTTTTCTGAGTGTATTGTTCCATAAAAGATATATATTTTTATTTTTATTAGGTCTTCAATTTGCGCTTTTAAAATAAAGTCTCCGTTTACAATGTTTTCATTTTATATCTTCTCGCATTTGTAAATCTCCTCGCTTCTCCCGTCGCATGATTCGAGAGATGCATGCTGCATGGAGCTCTTTCTGTCAATGATCTACTTCTTTTCGTGCCGTTAATTTCTCGAGCACCCTATATATGCAACGATTTTACTCCGAATTTGCTTCGTGTGGACAACGATGCACACACACACACACACACACACACACACATATACACACATACACATGAGCGCTAAACAATAGTTAAATCAGGACGAGGGGCGACTAAGGGCGCTGTGGGTGTTTAATGAGCTGCCAGCTAGTGACTGAAGGGGGATGACGAGGGGCCCCGCAGAGGGAGTCCCTGAATTCGGGATTTCGTGGTACCCGGCGTGGTGAGTGCGACGAGGATGGGGATCCATGTGGGGCACGAGTTACGACTACCACTTGACTGCTTATAGGACCAGCATCCGTGTAAAGTGTAGGAATAACATTGAATATATTTAAAAAGATCTCCACGCGCAATACATTTTCGCCATTTTCAATTTTCACCGTCTGATAAGATTGACAATGACATTGCGTGTCACCCGAACAGAAAAATAATTAATTCTGAATTTTTAAATAAATATGGAACAACTTTATCGACGTTTGATTCAATAAGATTGAGTAAGTGCATGTTAGACTAATTTCCTTTATCGGGAATCTCTTGACGCAAACAACTTGCGATTAATGCATTTGAAACGTTTCTTTTCTTTAGTAACATCTTCATGCTATTTTACTTGCGTGTCGACCAGATTTTATGCTCAACTGATCGTTGATTTCTAGCTGTTGCTTCGCTATTGAACAAAACAACGTTCCCGTGAAATAAAACTAGTAGCTTCTTTCTATTGAATCTCCTCTTTGAAAGAGCCTATATATGATATTAAATTACTAATTTGCTAGCAATAGTTAGCGATTTCAAAATGAAGGGCTGCACTTGGTTACTATATTAAGTTACTATTTGCGGATGATTTGAACAGTTAGGGAAAACCGTTCAGCGGTTCAATAATTATCCATGAAAAGGAAACTCTATCCATCATCTGTACAGGTAAATCTTTTAAAGACCAATTCCAAATCAAATACAGTGCATCGTGTAACTGTAAATAGTCGCTATGGAAACAGATAAGTTATACTAAATATTCCCATTAGAGTATATTTGATAATAATTCATATAATAATTTTAATGACGTTCATTATCATTAATCATCATTATTAAATTGTTTGTCAATTTAATTTGTCATATTGTATTTAGCTTCAGCTTATAACTATTTTTTAGGACAAACTAGAATAAAGCCTTCATTTATTTGTGTTAAATGTTCCTTGATCTTGTTTATCATTGTTATAAGAAATGCTAAAAATTTTAATTACGTCGATATTAATTTGTATAATTTTTTTATATATTTATATTCATCATGTGTTTTATATTTTAGGTTATAATTAGCACGAAAATATAAACATTAGATATAGATAACATTAGATAGATGCATTAATTAACTCTTAATTTAATTAATGTTGATATTTCAAATTGATGATAATATATTGTCAAGTCAAGCGCGAGTAAAATAAATATACATTTGTTTCTTTGAATGAGTTTACTAAGCCCTATTTTAGCAGGATTTAAATAGACTGTCTTTTTCTATGAGCCCCTCCGATTCGAATAAAACTCACGCAGATAGGAGACGAGAGATCAAACATACTTTCAGCGCGTGTGTAATCCTGCATAATCTCGATCCTACCAGTCCAATAAAACGCGGTGCTTCGAACTTGCTTCACAATGATGCTAAATCAATGATTTGTCCGACGAGGCTTTGGAGCAAACTTAATCCCGGTTTTACATGTGATTAAAGAGCGGAGTGAGAAAGTGTACCAAAACGGCCATTGCAAAAATGTACTGTTTGTTATCTAAATTTGAGTAATACTGTAAACAGCCAAATACATAGTAATATAAAAAAAAAACAATTTTGCTAAAGTATTAAAAAATGTGGCTAGATACAGAAAACAATTTTGTTAAAAAATTAAAATTATGTAGGACGTTGAAGCATAATGTAATGAACGATGCAAAAAGTTTTGGCATTCTAACAACCAACTTGTATACTATATAATTATTTTGATAATTTAACAAAATTATTTTTATATTTATATCTAGCTAAAAATTTTTAGATACTTTAACAAAATCGTCCTCTCAAAATTTAAACAAATTTGAATTATATCTTTATCCTACGTAGTATCTATCTTCTAAATCTTCGCCATTTATAATTCGCTAATTTATTAAGCATCCATCGATGTCATCGTTATTATTGACAGACGTGATACGTCTCGCCGATGTCCGGCATCGAGATTCACGGGTGGCAATCGTACTGATCTGCGATCGGCCTCTCGCGACCGACAGCCTCACTGTTAAACCTAAAGCAGCGACCCACGTCACTCCGGGATGAATGCCTGGCTGGGTCGGGCATTCTTCAAGTAAATTATAGTCTTGAATGGGTGGCGCGGCAGGGGGTTGGTTGGCACGCGCACCACTGGGGTACACCTGCCCCCCGTAGACATCTGTCCCCCTGTGCGTTTAGCGCTGGAGTCAAACTATGGGGTACGTATGCGCGCACATAGGTGAATATGTTTGTACGTATGTATGTGGCGTGGCAATACCCTCCCCCCTTTTTCTCCTTCTCTCTTTCTCATCACGAATCCCTGTCATTGACTTGACGTTTTGCGAAACCGTCAATTTTCGCGACACCGATAATTATATGAATGATTCTGAATAACGAATAACGTTTCCGAAATTGTTTTCTCAAAAAAATTGACTATATAAAATATACACAATATAATATATAATATATAATATATTATGTAAAATATATAATATACAGGATATCATATTATATATTATATGTTATATATTCCTCCAAATTTACATAATTAATCAATAATTTATATAATAAATGCTTCAACCGCAGAAAAATTAATCGCAATTAATTTTTCTAGTCATCTCGACTTGTCAATCTTAGCAACGCTAATGCATAAACGCACAATAATCCATACATGCTTTATTCCGCGGCGTTTCCGATTTATCCGACAACGCATCACGCGAGATGAGGGTGCGCACATTAATCCGTGGTCCATTCTAATTAATTTCGTAAATCTCGGGGATAAGAGAGGGACCGATCAGCGGTAGATCAAATAAGGCTTTCCATATTTTAACACGAGCGAATCACCGCGAATAGAGAAAGCGTGGCGTGTCAGAGCCGATCGCACAACGCGGTAGCATAACTGGTATTGTTATCGTAGTTTACCACAAAGGCCTGCAAATGCCGGCTTGCAATGGAAAACCGACTACCCTGCACACGACGCGTCTAAACAGATGCGGAAATATGATGAATTTTCCTCCAGCGTATGAGTACACGTGTTTGTACGCCTGCAAATAAGTACATCGAAGCCTCAGAGAGATTCCAAGAAAAAGCATTGAAATAAAAATAAATCTTTGTTTTTAAGAGATTGTTTTATAAAAAAAGATATGTATTGCAGTATCCAAAATTGATTCCACTACATTAACGATTTAAGATTTATTATGGGAACTGATTTTCTGTCGTTCATTTTTCTTTTTTAAAGATTAAAATCGTCTCTCTACATTTAAAGAAAAAGGCACATAGTAACTATTATGTATAGACATAGTAGATTATATTTTCTAAATTTTCTGAAGTGAAATCTGCATAAAGAATGAAAATTGAGTCAGTCTTGAGAAAGAGTGGTTCAATTTTCGATCAATTTTCAAGAGATTTTACTCTTCAGAGATTCATTAAAAAAATTTTAGAGAGTAATTATACAAATTTTATGCAGAATTATACAATATATAGTTAAATAAACTATTTTATAGTTATTGCAAATAAATAAATCTGAATGGGGTGTAAGTACTAATAAATTATAAGTATTAATAAATTATATAATTGCACAAATAACATGAGTCATAATATTTTATGCCACTAGGAGTGGCATCGAAGGATTAATTATATAAATATACAGTTTTTGATATTTTAACAGTTTAATTTATTCATTTATAAGTTCCTTCGAATATATATTTCCCGCTTAATAATTACACATCTATAATAATGTGATCATTCAGACACTGCAGAATTAATCCATGCAGTTTCTATCGAGAATGATACGTTTATCAATTCGTGAAGCGAATTAAATCTCCAACGCAGGGACAAATCGCGTTCATAAAGCTTCGGTCTTCAAAGGCTACGGCCATTAATCTTCGATTAAGTGCTCAACGATCGGTCAAGGTAATTTCACGAGTTTTCCTGAATTAGGAAAGACCGTCTCACCCTCCTGATGACCGTGGCCCGGTATCCATGCTTCATTCCCTTCGTTACCGTGCCGCTTTCTTTCTTTCCATGAGGGGAACCACCGTCTCTCTGTCAGCCACCAGTATGTCACCGTACAGACCAGCGCGTCAGTACAATGAGGGCCAACTCTAGCGATCGATATGTGCACTCGACGGAAACGACTCAACGGAAGGTCGATCGAAATGAAATCACTATGTCCGCGACTTCACGATGCGCAAAAAAAAAGAACAAAAAATATCATATGTTCGAACAATAACATAAGTCATTACGAATTTGATCCGTCAATCTCACTTGCATCTACACCCACAAGTTGATATATATTTTGGAAGAAAGATGTCTCGTTTTTGCGAAATGTGGAATGAACGATTAAAATTATATTCCTACGAAAAGAATGGTTTTCCTGGAGTATCTAGATTTAGCTAGATACAAATCTGAAAATAATTGTTGGACTATCAAAATAATTATGTAGGACGCTTAAGTATGATGAACAATATTGAAAAAAAATTTTAATATTCTAGCAACCATCTTGAGCGTCATACATAATTATTTTAAAGTCATTTTTAGATCTATATCTAGCTGAATTTTTAAATACTTCAATAAAATTGTTTTTTCCGTATATAAATAATAATTAATGACAAAAATTTGTTTAGTGAAAAAGTAATTGATACATGAAAATGATGTGATAACTTTTAATAATATAATAACATTCTGTGGTATTAAAAAATTTTATTATTTATGATATTTGATATTCAGTATTGTTAAAAAAAAGTGCATCCAATTCTTTCCCAAAGAAATATTCATTTTTTGGATATGTTTATAAATTTATATCGAATTTAAATATTTTAAATTTACTTTGACAGAAAATAGGATCATTTCTCTTCATTGACTTATCGATCTGATTTCAAATTATAATTATAATTATTTATTTCCAAGTTAATCAACAAGAATTTCTAACTGAAGTTCCAATATATTTTTTGAAAAACATTCTGCAACAAAGGTAACAAAGTAAGCGGTGGAACTGTTTGTCGCGCCTGTTTATACATTATTATCTATTTTTTTTTAAGTTACTAGGTATGTGAATGGAATGTAAGCTCTCGGCAAAAACTAATTGAACCCCCCAAAATCCAACACCTTTATGGATGCTGGCCGTCTGTCATGTGCTATGCACACATTGATATATTGTCCGCATAATGGCGCCATTGAGGCATTACTATTATTGGCGAGATTTGGGGAAACGTTCGAGCGTGCTAACGGATTCGTTGCAGCTTGCACGCTGTTTGCAAATAGATCTTGTATAGGAAATTATTGTTCACACAGCAGTAGTTTTGATGAATCAGTTCGTCTGCATTAGCAATACGAGAATACGTTCTTTGAACTTTATTTGAATAAGAGTTAAACTTTAACATCTGATTTAAAAATAATTAAAATAATAGTAATAGTTAATAGCCTTAATTTTTGAAATTCAAATCAAAGAAGAAAATGTTATTTTTCCGTTTGTATAAAATAATTTTTAAAAACTTAATAAGATAATTTGACAAAAAAAAATATAATTATAATAAATATATAATTAAAAGATTAAATATATAATCAATAAAAATGAGATAATAAGGAATAAATATATGATGTAATTTCTAATTGAAAAATCTATCGCAATAGTTAATCATAAATCAATATTATTACAATGAACGGGTAGATCTCGCAAGTGAAGTGAAATTTTCTCAAGGACTAGACAGGAAAATATTATCCTTCCATTTTGAACGCTCCGAAGAACTGTTTTGACAGATCTTCCGTTGCCATTTACTCCGTTTGATCGAACGATCGATTTTACTTATTTATTTTGCTAACACTTGGCCGTCACGCTATAAGGGGATGCCTACTTGCTCTCGTTATGCAAATTGCTTTCTTTATAAAAATGTTTTTGCATAATAATGAACGAATGTTATTCAAATTAATGCAATAAAATTTGTGTACAACCACGGAAAATTATTGCAAAAATCTATTTTTACGTTAGTTATTATAAAAATGTTATTTTATTATTGTATATCATTGTATTAATTATGTCTTTATTTTAATCGATTACAGAGCATTTTTATCTCGTTCTTAAAATAAAAAAAATTGTTAATATACATCATTTAAAATAAATTTTACACCTTATTTATGCTTATAATGTATTGCTCGTTATTTTATTCAAAATATTATAACATAAATAACGAGAACAAATAACAAGTAATTGAAGCTATGAAATTGTATAAGAATAATGAGAGAACTTATTTGAAGATCACCAGCTAATTGTGAAAATTGGTTATTCAATACTCACATTGATTCAGTCGAATCATTGTCATCTTTTACATGTAATCTCACGGATTACATGGGTAGATTTAACTTCAGACACGATCTGATACATCTGCTCTGCAGTGGTTTCAATGCAGGACGCGTGTCCTGGCACGTGCCTGTCCATTCTCAAGTCACTATTCCATTCCTATAAAGTGGATCAGAGCATTTCGTTGGGAGAACAGGGTTTATAAATTGCGACTTCTGTAAGTATCCTAATTTTGATCTTTCAATCTTTCATAAAATAATAAAAAATAGTGACATAATAGTAAAGTATATAAACAATGTTACATTTTTTTTATAGATTAAATTGTATATATGAAATTAAAATCAAAACTTTTTTTACTTTAAAATTTTATACATAATTCTATACATAAATGTATTATAATTAATAACATGTAAATAGATGTAATTAACACGTATATATAGATAGAAAAAATGGCTCGACACGAAATTTAGGTAAAATATGTAATTTTATTTATCAGATATAAATTATATACAATATATTCCCTGAATCAGTAGTTGCGTATTAAAATAAGAGCACTGATTGGCATTTGCACGCACGTACATACGTACATACATATATATATATATATATATATTTTTTTTTTTTTTTAACTTAAAAGCTCATATATAAATATACCTTAAGATATGCTGAACAAAAATGAGATCGAGCGTTCGAGATCAACTAAAAATATTGCTGACTAGAACAAAAGGAACGCAGTTAGTATGGTATTTAAAATAAATCCATTATTAATTATCTATAATTAATGGTAAATCCAACATTTTTTCTTCTTTTCCGCATTATGAAATGTTAAATTAAACTTCTAATATTAGTATAAAAAAAGCTCTTGAAATAATTTTGAAATAAAAGCGTCAAATCTTGGATTTACATATTATATTAAAAAAATATTATTTTTGTTTTAATTATATACTTCACCATCTTTCTGATGATTAGCAAAAAATACTTATTGAAGATAAAAGCAGAAGAAAAAGTTGAAGAATCATTCTAATCGACTTACATTGTAAGTAAAAGCGATACTCTTTCCGAATAAAATATTCTCTCTTATAAAGTAGATAACGATAATTATAGCACAGTCCTTTCTTTTTACAATCACGTCAGCTCTTTGGAAAAAAAAAACACTCTTCATCGAGTTACACTCTTCATTGAGTTATACTCAATTTCTTTCTTTGAATAATTTTTTTGATTAAGTTTTCCAGGACATAATCGTTCTTGTATCTTTTCCATTATTTGTATTAAGATAGAGAGATTGAGCTGAATCTTATGAGTAAAGATAATCAACGCTGAAAAAACCAGCTCATTTAACCAGCCCATTTTTAAACCATTAAATAAAATTTATCTGCATTTTGACATCTAAAGACACTGGTACATGTTGTGATGAGGCATGTGATGATGAGATGGCGGTGTTAGCTGAGGACGATGAATCTGATACATCCTCTGGTCGTAGCAAGGTTGATACTGCATCGGTGGACTCACGCTTTGATCGCTGTAGCAATCATATTCCTGCCATTCTGGCGCGACGAATCGTTCCTGAGGTGGATACGGGAAACTCGCGGTATGTTGAGGTCCGAGCCTCTTCTGGGCCGCGACCGCGCAGCTTCCAGTTGACGAGGTGATCATGTTGCCGTTCTCAGTAATACTGACGGTAACATTGCCGACGTTCACCGTGATCTCACCGCTGTCAGCGTTGCCCAGAGTCTGTGACAGCGCCCAGATATAGTTATGAGCAAAACGGAGAGTCTCGATCTTAGTGAGCTTCGTGTCCTCGGGAAAGGTCGGCAGGGCCATCCTCAGACGTTCCAGGGCGTCGTTCAGAGTATGCATTCTGTGACGCTCGCGGTCGTTTGCCTTTATTCGCCGGTTTCTCTTTAATCTGAGCACCTGTTTGCAGAAGGGATATTGTGAGAAGGAATCTTTCCGGAAAACCTATTCTGAAAGAGTGAGCTTAGAAAAGCAAGCAGACAGATAAATAAAACCTCTAATTGGATTGACCATCACAAGTAAAAAAATTAAAAGAAACATAAATAGAATTTAATTTTTCTTTTTTAAAGAATTTTAATTTCTTTTGCAAAAAATTAGTGTCTACATCTAAGCCACTCTCCCGTCTCTCAACTTAATTATTAAGTCAAATATATTAAGTCAAAAAATTCAATAGACTTTCGTATTAAACCGTTACAATTCCATTTAAATTTTATTATTAAAAACAAAAAAAATTTAAAATAATTTGCACTAAAGAGCAGAAGCGAAGAAGAAAGGCTAAAAGTTAAAAGAACTGAATGCAGAAAACTGAAAAGCATTTAAAAGAAATTCAATGAATTAATTAAAACTATTTTATCATAATAATATCTAAAAAATATTTGAATATTTAAATTGTATTTTAAATTAACTTTTAAATTTTTGTTGTTTAGAAAACTTTTGAAAAATTGTATTTAGTGCGTAAAAATTTTAGATAAATTAAATTTTTTATAGATAGATTAAATATTGAGAGCACTCATTGATTTATATACCTGCGTGGGACTTTTGCAACGAGTGTTTCGCGTTTTTTTGCGCTTCACTTCTTTAGCTGGAGGGAAGAGAGTATCCGAAGCCACCCTCGCTGCAGAATGAGTACTCTGACGACATTGCTGTATCTTGCTGTAACGCAAAGCAATGAAACAATTTTCACACTTCTGCTTTTGTATCTTCTGCACGTATATAAATTATTATAATCAAGATATTTATTTAAAAAAATAAAATATTTTTAAAAATATATTTTTTATTTAATTGTATTTTAGTTCTTAGTTTTTAAAATTTCTAAATTAAATTACACCTTTTAGAATCTCGGAGAAGGATTTTAACGCGCTTTTTTTTATCGAGCTGTTTAAAAAAATTTTGCAGAATACATTTTCACGTACCATGTCAAAATCCAAACTTGTGGTTTGCCAAATATTTTCAACTTTTAGTAAATTAGAAGCAAAACGAATTTCCCGAAATGACACACAACACAGAAAGAGCACTCTTGGAAAGTAAGAATGAACATTAATAGAAATTCATATTCACGTAACGGCGATTGGAACGAGAAAATAAGAATTCACCGACGAGCGGACTAGGCGGGGTACAATTTGGTACTGTGCATGTGGCAAAGGGCTCTTAGAACATATATACCGTCCCGGGGGTATTTCGTCCCCTCCATGAAGTCTGGGCCACTGTAAGGCTCTATGGGGCACCGAGAGAGTTCACCCCATAATCACCATAGAGGGGTACGTCTAGCGTTCTCCCCGCTTCGCCTCGTGTATGCATTAGACGCGTGCCACGGCGATGTAGCCGCCTTGTTAGAAGATTAGAGGTTTTTAGGACGATTACACCGCTTGAGATTATCGTATATAAACGTTTCTTGTAGAATTTACAATCAATTCTCGAATGCGTTTTTCTACACTTGCGTGTAAAAAATACACATTTACATATTATAAAGAAAGACAAAATTAAATTTTACATGCTGATAAGATTCTTAAAGAAAAATTATAAGCTTTTAATAAACCATAATTTCTCTGTTATTTATAAATGCTTAAAAATATTTTTTTATTTCTAAGTTGAAAATTATTTTAAAAATTATTTATCAAGAATAAATATTTTAACACTTTTCATCATTAATGGTGCAAAGAAAAAATTGTATAAATATTATTAATAATTATTATGCTCTCTGTAATGTTTAGATACTTTTGAATACCGCCTGTCCGTAAGGTATAACGGGTCAACCATAAACAGGCGTTTTCCATCTTGGAAATGAGTGTAAGGTGTTTTAAAAAAATTATTGTGTTTTAAGAAAATATAATCTTTTGTATATTAATAAATTACGTAATTTAATTATCTATATAAATTATATTAATCTCATGTATAAATATTTTAATATTACAATATTTTACATATTAATATTTTCAATTGAATATCATTTGCATAAGAAATAATATATATAATGGATAATTATGTTTTTATTACTTACAATATTTCCTCGTGAAAGTTCGCAGTCTTGTGGTTATCTAATACTCATGTACAATGTATGGCTGAAAATAAGTTGCAGCTAATCTAATAAAATCAACGGTGACCATATGTCACATACACTAATCAGCTGATAATGTCAGATATATCGCTATAGAAACCAGTACCGCGTTAACGGAATACAAAAAAGAATTTCAACGAGCAAAACTACGAAACACAAGAATTGATTTTTTTTATTATAATAACTACTTTATTGTTTCTTTTGCGAATTACAAATCTTGATTATTTTCTCCTATAAGAATCCTTTAAAAAAAAATAACTCATTTATTTCATTTCTATTTTATTAAAATTATAATTATTAGGCTAGCGAGAGTTAGAGAAATAGTATGTTAAAAATAAATAATAAAAATATGTAAACAACAATCGCGCGCTTATTATGCAACTTTATTAAACAAATATCTTGTTTTAATGTGAAAAAAGCATGCGATGCCTATTGCCTAGTAAGTGAGTGTATTCAAAAGTGTATCTTGTGCACTTAATACTGCAGGATATGAGTTTGTGCAGGGATCAAAAAAACGAAGATAAAGGTGTTAACAAATGTGATTCGTGGAGTTTTAACTTCTTCAATCATGTTAACTCAAATTCAATCAATGTTTGTTATATTGAATAATTATTTATATTTCATATTTCAGTTATTATTAAAAATACGAATATAATTTATTATAAAATATTCCTTTTATTTTATAAAAATTTAAATTAGTCATTAGGTTCAGTTATTTTCAGACGTTACGTAATTTTTATTATGTTAACTTTTACTATTCGCTTTTCATTTTTTTGTCGTAAGAAGTGTGTTTTACTCAAGCGTGTTCAAACTTCACAGTGCATTTGCAATTTTTTGTCTTTACATTTATCTTGTCTTTACATTGATACTGCAGAACATTAACTTAATATAGAAACAATAATTTACGGTATCATTAAATTTTATCATGCAGGATTTTGGAACGTTCCGGAATTACTGTTTTATGTATTATCACGTGGTACTAGCAAACTCCGAGATTTGATTCCTGATCGCGCGCGATTCTACGGTAAATAATATAAGACCGGAACCTATACACTTCGGGAACGAAAAATGTCAAGAACACGTGTCGTCTGTTTGCACGGATCATGTTATCGAAGGATATTCACGTACATTCTAAGTGCACTGTCAATAATTTGTTCTACCGAAACAAACAAAATCCACCTTCTGGTGATGATTATGTTGAATTTTTAACTTCAAGTCTGATATTTGTGGTAAATCACGTGCGAATTGATCAGATAGCAACATATGTTACTGGAGGGACGATTATAAATGTTTCTCGCTTGTTTGTGCAATTTCCAAGCACGGAAAGTTACACGAGAAAAATTCGAGACATCGAAAGGTTTGTCGAATGAATGCCTTTTTCGTTAGAGTTGCATTGAGAGAATTCTGACCTACAATTACAATGTAAAATTTTAATAATCAAATTTTTATAGTCTAACAAATTATCTTAGAATCTTTACACTCATATTTGTTAAGATATTATAAAAAGAAAAAATTAAATATTAAACCTTTAGAAATAACTTATATCCAAGAATAACTTATATCCAAAGACAGCTTTATTATCAAAAATATAAAAAAATCCTGGATTCTTTAGTTTCTTGATTACGAATTGAACGTTATAAAAATGTGCTGAAACAATTACGAATCCTATAAAATTAAGGGAGAAAAATGAGAGAAAAATCTAATTATGAAAGAAGTTAAATTATCTTGTAGAGACAAAAATGTAAAAAAAGTTAAATCCTCAAATTTTTATTGTTGCAAATACGATTATATCCATCAGTTATATTGAATAAAAATGACGAATATTTTGTCCCAAAATCTGCTAAAATCCTTCTTTTCTACAGCTGCAAAACTAGTCAAAATCATTCTATTTTAATAAATAGAAATTTTATTTTTTATATTATACACATTTTGTTAGCTAAAACTATAAATTTTTCTAATTATATTATATTATATTATAGATATATTGTACATTATACATTGTATAATGTACATATTTGACGAAGAAAATTAATTTTTTAATAGTAATTTTTAAATATCTTCTAATAATTTCACATATTTTCTAACAATATTTTATTGGTCATTTTCGGATCTTTAAATCACATATGTAGACGCAGGTGGAATTAAACCCGAATCGACAGATTGCGAGTCAATCGCACCGAGTGGTAAGCTACTCGACGACCCATTCGATTATTTCTTAAACGATATACAAAAACACACGTCCAATTTGAAGCGTGTCCTTTATAATCTTTGTAAATAATTGAGTTAAATAATTAAATTTAGTTTATATCAAGATCAGAAAATTCGTATTTATTATCGTATATTTTAATATTGATGTTTAATGAAAATTTTTGTATTTGAATAACCAGTTTATTCTGAGCTTTAAATAGTATTTGAATCTAAGCATTCGGTTTTGTATAAGAATCTTTGATTTGGTATTACCCGATCTAAGATACTGTGTGGATATAATTACAGATAATACACAAATTTTTCGGAAGTCTGAGATGTGGAAATATTTTACTAAAACAGACAATAAAATAAAACGTAATGCAAAAATCGGATTTTTCAAAAATAATGGTGAGAGTACAGTTCGTGTTCACAAAATTGATGTCAAAGTTGATCGAAGCATCTATATTTTAATGATCAATGATTCAATGATCTGACTACATAGAATACGAAAACTTTTTACAACATTGTCTATCATGTTTAAGAATCCTACGTACCTATTATAGTTTCCAATATTAATCGATTAATAAATAATTTATTCATTAAAAAGTGCACTACTTTATCTGTATCGCGTGAGCTTCGATATAATTGCAAGATATTTTCCCAAAATTTACGTTGGGAAATTGCTTAGATCATCACAAAATCGCTGTTCAAACACTCGATTGCAATCTGATAATGAATTGCAATAGCACGTGAATTGCGACTTTCGTCGCACGTCGTAACGTTCTTGCGCTAAATTTCTCTTATGCCATAAACGGAAGATAGAACGTTTATGTGAGGTTATTACGGCACCGCTCGATCAATTTGCATAATTATAACGTTCCTAAGTAATTTTCCGGACGCATCGTGTGTTTATGAGCGTTGCACCTTATAAAAGTACATCGACCGGCTTAGCACAGATCCATCTTGAACGTATCTCACGCCATTCTTTCGAACGTATTGCAACGGTTCAACACGTGCTATTTTTTTTGCATATAAGAGGAAAGATTCATATTCCGCTAGTTTCTTTTTTGCAGATTGAACTTAAATCAGAAATGCAAGCGTATGAATAGTCATTTCTAATGTATTTTTGATAAATACGACTCCGTTGTCCAAAATCATTTATTATTTCATAATTTTGAGAAAAATAATGTTAAAGAGATAGAAAATGATGACTTCTAGGGTTTTCAGGACGTTGCAGCACCGACATCAATTTTTTTTCCTAATTTTAAGATGTCACTTTTCTATCAAAGTAGTAATATTTTATTATATAATTTATTTATTTATTTTATTATATAAAAGCAAAAATTATTATTGTTAATAATTTATTGTTGTTCAAAAAAATTGATTTATTGTTGTTAAAAAAATACATGTTCCGCAAAGTACACAAAAAATGCCTTATATTTATGACGATTTTAACAGACATTTTTTCTGCAACACTATTTGCGCACCCTTTGAAACATAGAGAGGCCCAACCCTTTTCACACTTTGAAAATTCGTAGTATCGATAAAAGGTCGCCGTGAAATCGATGCCGTTGCAGACACATGTTCGATCGGCCGGCGGAAATACAAAGTGCAATCAACGAAATTGCGCCAACTGGTTCCGCAGGTAACTGTGAAATATTTTTGCGAAATAGGGAAGAGAGAAACCTTTGTGAAGCTATTTCTTCAAATTCTTTAAATAGAAATTTAGAATGAGCTATTTTTTAGTAAATAAAAGATTTATTTAATAATATTTCTAAATATATAAATATTATAAATATTGGTATATTAGTAATAATGTTTAATTATAATATTATTATAGATTTATTTCGCTATATAATTAAACGACTAGTATATGTATCGTACTATATTAATACGAGGAAAGTTGAACAGATTTGTTACAGCATATCAAGGAGCTCATAAATAAACAGAAAGCGTGCAAATCACATGAATACAGTTCGAAAGTGGTTCCGGAAAGTAATTCACGTTTTTTATACAATTGATCAGTTATTGGTTGATTCTACTTACTATTAGAGAAATTGTTGTTGAAACTGATGGAATAATAAATTGAGTTAAATAATGATTTATTCTAGGACATGTTTATACATAAAAAGAATAATTTTGTTGAAAAATTTAAAATTTTGCTCAATATAAATTTGAAAATAATTTTGTTGAATAATTTTGATGGTTCGACAAAATAATTTTTATAGATCGATATTTAGTTAAATTTTATTAGGTGTTGGAATTAATTCGTAGCGTTTTTAATGAAAGAATGTTATTTATTTCACATGAGCATTAAAAAATACATTAATGAAAGTACTTCCCATCACTTGTAAAACGCTACGAATTAATTCCAACACCTAATAAATCTGTCAACAAAATAGTATAGAATTACTTATATCATTAGTTCGTGTTTTTGTTCATTATATTTGAAATTGCTTTAATGTGTAAGTAAATATAAAAGAAATTCGAATCCGCAATTCAAAAAATTCTCTTCAAATCTTTTGAAATACGAAGACATCGTAATTATGAATTTCTTTCTTATACCAAACTATTGAATTATTTATACGAATTCATGCGCTTGAAAATAAAGGTGCATACTATCACTTTTTGCTACTTTTCGTAATCATTACAACAGGGATGGTTCGGCCTCTCGAAATCGCGATCCTTCATGCGATCGCGATTATTACGCTAGAGGAAAATGGCGATTCGAAAGGTTTCTCGCGTGTGAGAGGCACGTGAGAAGTGGGTTATCTAACTGACAACACCCTATGCTTCATGTAGTTCACGAGAGTTTTCCCATAAGTCGTAACAGGACACAAACGAGTTGCAAAAACAGAGAGATGGGGAAAAAGAGAGAAAGAGAGAAGGAGGAAGGAATTGCGTCGAGAGATGATACTTATGCCAACAGACACAATCTCTCTCACGACGCGATATGTTCTCTTTCTCCTTCTCCTAGTCTTACTAACATATAATTTATTATCGTACAAATATTGCGTTTGCGCGTTACGTATCTTCTAGATTTCTGCAGCCTGAGATTCGCCATTATGCTGAGGAATTTAAAATATGGGAAAACATAGAGAATTAACTTATTTCTTGGATTCTTCTTAATTCTTTGCCGTGAGCCATCTCTAATTTATACGCTTAATTATAGTATATAAACGATGAGATCTGTGTAATTGTGTAATGTATAATTGACACATAAAGTGGTTAGATATAAATAAGTTAATCTGAGAGATACAGATGAGACATAATTATGGATAATACTGTAAAGATTATTATAATTATACAAAATTTTATAAAAATTATATCATATTACAATCTTTTTTTTCTAATAGCTACATACAGATTTGAAAATAATTCTATTGGATTATCAAAATAATTATATAAAATTTTGAACGTTGATGTCAATGCTACAAAAAAATTTAATATTCTAACAACCAGTTTGAGTGTCCTACTTAATTATTTTGAACACAAATAAGTGAAGGCATAATTATTTTGGCATAATTATTTTTGATAGTGCAAACAAAATTATTTTTAGATCTACCTAAATTTTTTTAGATATTTCAGCAAAGTCGTTCCTTCCGTGCAGCTACGTTCTTAACTCAATTATAGGAATCTATAAATACTCGGACCAAATGTCCGAGACAATTGTCCGTTTACCAACGCGGTGATTTCAACAGCATGCTATATGGAAGTCGAGGCGTGTGCAGTGCTAGATTGGAAACCCAGAATCCAGTCCGGCCGATCTTCGACAGCTTGGATAGGTCTTGATCAGCACGTTGTCCCGCTTCTATGGAGGGGAAAACAATCTCCGTCCAACTTTAGATGCTGGCATGATACTCTCGACGATAGTCGAAGGTGGAGTCGCACTCACTGCGGCCTTTGCTAACTGTACAAATCCCCTACCTCGCTCGCTCGTCGTAGCGAGGTCTTCCTCTTACCTGACTGATTTTCTACCTTTCTCTCGATTCCTCTCTCGTCGTCCTTATTCCCCGATCATGCTACGATTCACAAATACCCCTTTTCCGCATCCTTTTTATCCCCACCGAGCAAAAGAGCGAAAGAGTGAGGAAGAAGAAGAATAAATGAGTGAGTGAGTGTGTGAGAGAGAGAAAGAGAGAGGGGGGGGGGGAGTGAAGGGGAGAGTCAGAGAGAGAGAGAGAGGGAATGAAAGAGTGGAAGGAGGGTGAAGAGAATGGAGAGGGACGAAGTACGTCGAGCCTTCGGCATTTTAACATTGCTCTTTTATAGCCTGTACACGTTAAACGTTCGCGAGAGAGACCTTTTGAACTATCTTTCTGACGAGATGGACGAGAACGAGGAACTCGCGAGATAAACTTGGCCGCGACTTACACTGCAACTAGACGCCATCTTTGAAAGATGATGTAATTGTTGACTCTGATCGTTTTTTTAATCTGTATTTAATTTTATAAAAGCTTAAAATTGCTTGTTAAAGATATATTTTTGAAAATTGAGATTTTTGTTTATTTAACTGAAAGATATATTTAAAAATTTATGTGCAATTATTATTACCAATAATTGGTACTTTTACTTATTAAATTTTTGTTTCTTTGAAAGTCTTAAAAAAATGATACTTTAATAGAGTATTTAAGTAATATATTTTTTTATTCAATTTTAATACACTTACTTATTATACTAATGAATAAAGTATTATAATACTTATGATGTTATATTGCTCTCAACATTCTTTATTTTAGGCGAGTACTTTATTTTAAGTGAGCACATCTTGTTGATTGGATATTAAAATTGAAGCGGTTCTTAAAGCTCAAGATTATTAAGAAGTTCCTGAAGGAAATAATTATTTAATTATTACGAACGCTTCATTGAATAAAAAAATATTACTTTCTCTTGCTTTTCTCTTTAAAATATAATTATTAGCATGCATTTCTTCATCGTATCGTTCGTATGACTGAAGATAAGATTAACTTCATTTCAATGTGAATAAACTTGATCCGCAAAAATAACTTTTCTAATCCAGGAGATTAATCAAAGAGCTCCATCGAAAGGTCGTAATACCTTCAAGATTGCTTCTAGCAAACGAAATGTCAGGAAAACTGATGATGCAATTCTATCCTCATCATCGATTCGCTTTTCATTATAAACCCTAATCTTCTGTCATTTTTCATTATTGTCAAATCACATGTCAACCAGATGAAGCATTATATTTTATTACAAACACAGTATAAAAATTTTTGTTTCATAATTTCACTAGTTTATCAAGAAACTAATAAGAGATTGAAGTAGAAGTTTGTCTTTCTCGGTTCGCATTATTATATAAATCTCTACCGCAAAAAATTTAACGTTACAACTCTTATATTATAGAACATCTTACTTATTTATAGATATATCAATTGTTGTAAGATGTAGAAATAAAAATCAAATCAATTGTCTGAAATTGTTGTTATATTAAAAAATTTTAATCATTATAAACTCTACTTTTCGAAACTAAATGTAATTATTATAAAATTATAATTGATATTTTCAAACAATTTATTCTTTAAATTATGTATTACAATTATGGTTTTAGCAATTTGTACATTAAATTGGTTTAAGATATAATTTTTGTATTAATTTTTATATTATTTTACTAATTAACAATTAATATTTTACTGAAAAGCTTCGACAATTGCAGATTAAATCAATTTTGAGGATCATCTAATACCTCGGATAAGCAATATGAAGAAAAAGACTCGCTCCTCAGGTCGTCGTCGTCCTCGGTGGAACTTTACCGGGTACAGACTATAGGTTCTCTTTACTCCAAGGCGTACGGCTTCTCTCTCTTTCTTTCTTTCTCTCTCACCATACCTTCCATTCCCGCGGTGGAGGCCGCATACCTCCTTAGGATGCAGTATAGACCTGTCCATTGGCTGGCAGACACCGGTTGGTTCTCTTTTCGGTCCGGAACGACGCCGTCGTTCAATGATACCGAGAAGGTAGATAAGACATTCTCTTACGTTCGTTCGTACTTTTTAGTTATTTTTTCGTGAGTGCGTCATGCGGACGATTCAACGTAATTTCACGAATATGTTTAAGTGATTAGAATGGTGCGCGGGAATACAGCACGTGTAGTTTCGTGACACGATGAGGTGATAAACCGTGTTGTGCAGCGCGGTATCTTGGAGCGTCTTTGGAAGGTAAATCTTGTGAGCTCACGAAAAAGTTTGAGATAATCTTTTTGAATTTATGGCATATACCAATTGTCCAAAACATCAACTTGGATATTATTTTCAACGCGAAGAGACTGATTAAATAACAAAAAACTTTCTATGGAGTTGATCGGTTAATTTCAACTTCCACAAATATTATAGTTAGGAACTTTATTTTTATACTCATTACTGCTACAACATTAATAATAATAATTATATTTATTTAATTATGCAACGATATATTCTTTTTGATATAAAGACACTATAAATATATAATTATTACTATTGATGTTGCAATAGTAATATTTTACAATGCAATTAGAGAATATCAAAAACTTTTCTCTCAGTGTTTAAACTTGGCAGATGTTGAAGTTGAAGAACGTTTAATGCCAATATTGAAGATTTGTGCGTCCTAAAATAATAAAATGTTCTAAATTAGATCGATGCTAATTGAATTCTTGTTTCAATTGTTGATTGGAAGACTTTTTATTGTCTTTATTACTAGAAGAATATAATGTCGCTAAGATTACTTCATCTTACATCAGCACATCCTAAAATGAATTTCTTGAATTTGTTTTCAATTACTTGTAAATAATCCCAGAAATAAAGCAAATAAACTATTCACTTTTAATTCTTTGTATATATAATATTTGTGTATATAATAAGAATTGCGTATGCGGTTTATAATTTATTCACGAGTATAAAGCTTGCTCGCTCCTTTCAGACTGGAATCGAGTGACTTGTGATTTTGTGTTTTCATTCTATTCTTTGTGTTCATCACTCTTTGCATAATTATTATTCAGTTGAATAAACTGAAGAACATCTTTCACAATTTCTAAATTTATTAATATATTGAAGAACATAATATATCAGAAAAGAAGGACTGAAAATTGGATTCTGGTCCTGAATATGATTGCAAAATCAACGCTCATGCAAATCGAGGAATTGAGGTCGGAGATTGAGGATGTCGTCTCGACGATTTCTTGGCAACGGTATAATCGTGCTCTTTCTTTTGTTCGCAAAACAGTGATATCACGATGATATTAAAACCTATATTAGTTATCTAATTCTAAGTATATTTACACGTTACGTTAAAATTAATAAAAGACTCTATATTATAATGTCGAAGAAAAAAAAAAAAAATTCGGATGAAATATGGAGAGATTTATGTAAGCCTAAGTATTTTAATGTGTAACATTTTTATAATTACAATATATTGAAACTTACTGATATTAGGTATTACATATTAAATTAATTTCCATTGTGTTTGAATTTTCGGGATTTGATGAACGTATTATAAAAAATTCCAACTTATTGTTACGGATAATTGACTAGTCTGGCGAAAACACGTAAATCTTCGATTGATCCTTATTTTTCTTTTTTCATCATTCATTGCGAAAAAAACCAGTTCCGGCAGTAAGTTTGCGGTCTGGCGAAGTTCTGGTTTCAAGGAACCAGTGTCAAGTTCGAAGAACAGGAAAAGCTGTGGGTGCAAATTTTTCGACGCGCGTGACTTCTGTTGATTAAGGGAACAAATGATTCCGGGGATTGTCAGAATTTCCAGTAATCTGAAAGGAATGAGTAGGTCTCATACTATCATGAATCGTATATGCAATATTCTTATCATATGTTACGAAGAGAAGTTAAAATAAATGATTTATTAGCTTTGTATCTAAGATCATTTACGAATTTGATAAATTCAAAAAATTTCTTGTGTCCTTTACGAAGTGTGCTGATGAAAGTGAAGATCTACAGGAAGATATGCGCACACCAGAATATTCCTTTTCTTCGTCATTCATCCTGGCATCACTTGGTCACGCAGTGTCAGGATTCCAACCGCGTAACGTAACGGAGACCAGAGGAAGAGGGGTGTAACGGTTTTTTTCTTTCTCTCTTACTCTTTCCTGGCTTCTGGTTTCCTCTTTCGCTCGTTCCTGCTACTTGTCCTACTTGTGCTCTTCTTTCTTCGTTTCTCTTTTCTTGTGATGTAGCTATATGTTTCAGAATTATTTTAGAGTAGGCCCGATAATCTTGAATCTCATCACCTAAGTAATGACTTGATTACACCTACATTTGATTAATTCCTTTTATTGTTTATCTCCAAGGAAACAAAGAAATAGAAAGTTTCGCTGCAAATTAAATTAACTCACTTCCATGATTCGCAGAAAAACTGTATAGAATAACTAAATAATGAATTAAAATATTTAATAATATTAAAAAAGATATTCCTATTGTATTAACCCGAAAATAATTATCTGCAGTGTTTTTATACCCTAAAAACGAAAAAATGTTAATTTTCGTAAAATTCATACTATTTAATATATTTTCTATTTTTTTAAAAATAATTTTTTATTTTTCTTTATATAATTCCATCGAAACACTTGCAGTAAAAAATTGTTTTATTAAATATCTTTTTTATATTTAGAAATATTGTCATAATAATTTATTTAACGAGTTTATTTTATTTGTAATATTTTGTTTGGTTATTACTTTTTTCAGAAAACTATGAGTATGTAAAGTTCATATCCATAATGTTCTCAAATATTAATATAATAATACTAGTGATTGTTAATTAGTATGTAAAGATATTCCAGGTAATCATTTACGTAAAATAAAGTTTTTCTATTCTCGGATTAATTCTAGCACTATTTTATAAGGCTATAACTTATCTATGTTTTTTTATCTTCTAAAAAAATATTACTTGAATTTTGTAAAAAAAAATTTTGCAGATAAGAAGATATGCATGTTTTATAAAAGAGTTAAATTTTGATATATAGATTCGCAAAAGTTATTCCAGAAATTAATGATTAATACACACCTGTCGTTCTTAGAAGCCAGTGCTTAAATGTCAAAGAAATTTCTTTGCTCTGAGTAATCAACTCATAAGATATAAGATATTCGATTAAACTTGAAATTTATTTATACTGCTTTATCATGATAAAAAAATTCTACTAAGGTAAAAGATAAAAATAATTATATTGCAAATTAAGGAATTATTTTACATTATTTATAATTTATAATTTTTCATATCTGTTTGATGCATATATTTAAATTTCGAACACACAAATATGTGAAAATTTTTGTAAAATCATTTTTGTAACAAACTCGCTTATTATATAAATGGTTAAATATGGTGCAATAGCTATAAAACCGTAATAACTAAACGTTGAGTAGCGACGAGTCTGTGGCAATCTTTCGCAAACGTTAATTTCCAAACGATTCGTTGGATGGAAGTTGCACTTGGTTCCTTTCTCGCTGCACAGCTGTGACCGCAGTCATCATTCAATCTCTCGGTATCATTTTATACTTGGCTGGCAGTAACGGTGACTTCTGTTTAAAGTTCTCCGTACGTGTCGTAATTCGCTCAGCAAAGCGTCGATACGCATGCGGTTATCATCGTCACGGTTTTCGCACCTCACAGTTTTCCGCATTACTCCAAGTACACAAAGTTAGAGAAACCAAGTTTGTTTCAAGATAATGCGTTCTCATTAACGTGTGCATCATTCACTACTTATATTAAATAAGAATTGCGAAATCATAATTGGAAATCATAATCCTTTCAATTATGGATCAGTTACGTGAGGAATCTCGCTTATATTTTATGAAATTTTCATGCCATACTGAAAAAAATTTTTGGTGAAAAATGAACGAACCAGAAAAGTCTGAGCTCAGTCAAACTTCTGATTATCTTAATTAGAATTATAATAGATTCAATCAGAAAATTCTGATTTGTTCTCCATTTTTTACCAGAATTTCCTTTAATATAACCAGACTGTTTTTCTAGTGTAATAAATAAATCCCACATTTAACATACATACTCCAATTTCAGTTTAGGACTGTCTTAATTTTTTTTACTTTCAAGACCTATAAATAAATTGTGTGTAGTTTGTATGAACTAAAAGTTATAAAAATTTATGCAATATTATTAGGCACTAAAATTTGTTTTGATGTGGCTCTCTTCCTCATTTATTTGTATTATTCAATATCTATTAAATACATCTTTCTTTCTTTTTTTTTATATTTACACAAGTACTTATTTATCACATTTGAAGTATTCAGAATGTAAAATCAAACGTCAATTCTTTAAGTTCAGACATTTCGTGATTTCGTTTGAGTCGATAAACTTGCTTCATTGTCCGCAAAAATCTGCATTGACTCACGTTCAACAATTAAAAGAGTAATTGTTCTACGTAGTGAAATCTCGCTTTCAGCATATGGTAATTGTAGGTCTCAACTTTCATTGTACATTCACAGTTGAGTACTATTATCTGATTCTCAATTCTGTTCGTCCAAGATAAAAGAAAGATAAGATTAAGGAAATAGCCTTCTGTCTAATCACGATATCAAAAAACAATAATAAGATTTTATGGACAGTACCAAAAACTAAACACGCCTAAAGAGTTATTTATTATTATTTTAGTATTTATGATTATTTTTATAATTTTTTAAAATTTTTTATTATTTTGTAAATAAATCTTTAAAATACATATTAATCAAAGTTTAAAACTTTGAATTTCTAAAAAAAGGTTACTATATTTTTGTAATAAACGTTTCAAGATAAGAAGTTTTTTGTTTCCTAAAAATTTAACTCCTTAGAGTTACTTGGGTTTTACAGAAAACTTTTTATAAGTTATTATATAAAATTTAAGAAAAATCAGGTAAGTCTACAAAGTTAAATTGTATAAAACTTAAATTCATATTAAAATACTAGCAAATACACAAACTCCACGAACAAACGTATACACATATTATTCTTACATCCATCAGTCTTCGTATCTTTAGCACTGCTTCTCATCTTATTACCTCGCTCGTGTGTGTTCTTGCGCGTGTCGTATCTTTCGCTGTAGGAGAATGCATCTTGCAATACGCGTAACACGCGTTTCCTCCTAGCCAGCGTGGATAGGTAAATAAGGACTCGCAATCGAGAACTGTTCTTAAGATGCACGAAAAGAAAGGGGCGGATCCGCAAGTACGTCAACCATAAATTTCCTTCCTCCAACCGATTGATAATTACATCTTCCGGAGATGCGATTCCTGATGGCGGTTGTGGTCGGTAGAACGCGGAAGTCGAGGTTGCACTCTACACGCACGAAGGCGTCGAGGAAATGCAGGGCCATTACCCCACGCTGTATGTCACTGTTGCTCCTGCCGGCGTCATTTCTTCTCTAATGCTTAATACTGTAACGCGTCTGCCCACGTGATGTCAAGGATAGAAGGCGGCTCGTTAATATCATTTCGAACGTGGGAGTTGCAATTAAGAAAGCGAGTACTTTTTTTATGACGGTCAACACTAATGTGCCAATGTAGATTCTAAATTTGCAAATCAGCCGTTTTCGTTATTTATAGATATACTTATTAATAACCTTTATATGAAGTATTCTACTTTCTCAAAGTTGAATATCCTCTTTCTTGTAAGATATAAAAAGATTTCTGAGTAAAAAACAAATTTCTCCTGTAACATAAATTTTCTTGGAAGGTGAATTGCCATGCCATTTTTTCCCCTATAAATAACGTGCTATAAAAGTGGCTTTCTTCGAACTCTTACAACAGATTTCTTCGAGTACAATACACGCACTGCGAGATGAACAACGTCACGCATTTCTGCTATTCGATACAATCTCGCGATTCGATTTGGTCACGTTGTGCCATTTTCACATATAGATCGGCTTCTGTGAACTCCTGAAATGGAATCTGATTTCTAACGGCGTTTCACTCGGCGGAAAATGCATCTCGACGATGTACCGGCCGGCTGCGATTGCAGAGGTTGCCGGTAGTACCGGTTGCGGTTTGCCTGTACACCATACTCCTTTCTTTTGTAGAACGACTAAAAAGAATGTAGCAGTAGACGGCAGATAGTCGCATTTGAGTGGAGACTAAATGCCTTCGAATCTTGTATCCTGCTCACGCGATTGCCGTTTCCTATCTGCACACTCATTTGCATGCGCCGATTGTAACTTTTCGTGTAATGGTTCGATGAACTCCGACACGATTCTATTATATACGATTCTGATTATATTTCTCGATTGATAGCAGAAATTTTTTTACTTTAATATTCGCATTCTAATTCTTTTCTATATGATAGAGAATTTTTATTTATTTGTGCCTATAATAAAAATTATTATTATGAGGATGAAAATTATTATTATTGATTTTATTTATTGCCATTAAAATAATAAAATTCATTATCTGATTTATCACCTTAATATTTAGATATAAATAATAATCTGTTGTTTTTAATACTAAATTTTATATAATAAATTTTACATAATATTAAATTTTATTTAATTTTAAATTGATTTTTTAATTTTGTTTTATTTGTCTTATTATTTTACTTTTTGTTGCTATGAATTTTAGATAAAGTATGAGTTAATTAACAGGTGACGATGTGGGCGATTTTATTGCTGTCGATCTCCACGTGGTCTTCATCATGGAGTCAAGTGATAAACAGGGCACCCCACTTTATCCAAGGTGGAGACATGGCTAGGTTGGCTGTGTCAGAAGGTACACCGCCTGATGTTCCCGTTTATACTCTCCGTGGAGAGGATCCTGAAGAATCTAGATTGCATTATTCCATCAGCGGCGAATACTTCACCGTGAACAGGGAGACCGGAGTGGTAATCCTGAGAAAAGCCTTAGATAGAGAAACACAAGATCTCATCGAAGTCATTATTAGCATAACAGGTAAAATCGTGTATATCTATTAATATGTAACTTCGATTTTTATTATATTATATTGTTAAGCTATGTTTATGAAATAAAAAATTTACTCTATATTTTCTAATTTATATAGATACCTCCAATGTTTATATCATTTCAAAGAATTATTTTAAAAATTGATATTTAAAAAATTATTGATTAATTAAATAATATCGACAAACAAATATTTTTAACAAATTAAATGTCATTTTTGTCCTTTTCATTGAACAATCTTAAAAAAAAAACCACTCTCTTTAAGTCGTAAAAAACATTTTGATTTTTTTTAAAGTTAAGTTAGTTCATTTTTGATGATTGATAGGGTTTACCTAATTTATTTATGACTCGAAAATCATATTTTTTAGTTGTGTCACTTAAAGTAAAAGAGCGATATGTATAATTGAATATTCGTATTGATATATATTGGCTGAAATAAAACTAAATAGAATATTCATTTTGTCAAGCCGTAATGAGAGAAAGATTGATTCAGTAGTTTTACTAAATAAATTTGCCTGTTCCAGACGAAGGTATCGCTGGATCGGAACCTAATACGGTGTCTCTTCGTCGCGAAATAGCGGTGCTTGATGAAAATGATAATCCACCGGTTTATCACAACCGACCGTACGCAGCCAGGGTGCCGGAAAATGCGCAAGTGGGTAGCTTGTTACCTCCTTCGGGCACAATTACTATCACGGATCGCGACGGTGGCGTGAACGCCGACGTTCACGTACAATGCGTCTCGGCGTCGCGCGACGACGACGTCTGCGAGGTCTTCGACATCTCCACGGAGAAGGTAATAAACTTTAGTATAATTATTTGAAAAAAATTAAAGTAATCCATATAATATAGAATATTTGCAGTGTTACTTTGCAATGTTACTGCAATATTCCTGGAATGAAGTAACAAGTATGCTCTATGAGAAATAATTAAATTATGAAATTAAATTAAAAGTAAAAATATAAATACTTCTGGAATGCATATTATTTTTTAGTTGATGTAGTAACTGTTTCTCTTTTGTCTTAAAACCATATTATAGAAATGGATGAGAACTAGTTGATTGAGATAATCGTGACGATTTGTTTTAGATCGCTGAAGGAGAATACAACGTGCGGATCACGTTAGCGAAACCGTTAGATTACGAGAGGAGAAATTCTTATTTGATTAATTTGCTGGCTGTCGACGGAGCCAGCGATCCGTCGAAGAGGTTGCAGGCCAGAGCGACCGTTGCCGTTGACGTCCTCGACGTTCAGGTAAGTAGGTCTCGATCATTATTGAAATAATCATGTATAAAATCGGCGATAATCCTACATTGGATAATAACGTCATTTACGATAAAATTAGCAGAGAATCATCAACCTGTTATTCAATCTCTGCCTGTCAGCGCGAGCGTTATCAAGTGAAGATTCATCTTCGTCATGCATAGAGTTTAATCATTGAAGTAACGAGTGTATTATAATCTTATTTTTATCATATATTCTTTGCTACATATTCTTTATTAAATATTGTGTAAATTCCACATGTTTAGATATTATTTTTAATTTAACTTTTTATTATGTATATATAATTCTATTTATTATAACTTATTATAATTTTATTATATACACACTTTTACTTTTTATTAATGGTAACTTATAATAATGGTACAAAATAAAATTATAAAACTCGTTATCTCAGTAAGCGAGAAATCATGATTTAGTTTACGCAAACGCGCGATTTACTTTTTAATAGAAATAGTCATTTATATTAAATCAGCGAAATATAGAAATAAAAGATTTATAGAAACAAAGAGAAATAAGGCAATTTTTAAATAATTCGTTAAAAATCTATATCGTAAACTTTTGCACAATTTTTTTGGCAGGATCAGCCACCTGTTTTCCTGAATGCGCCTTACAGTGCGGCACTTCCGGAGAACACCGCAGCTAGTCACACGGTTTTGATGGTGAGAGCACGTGACGGTGACACCGGTGAATCGAGAAATCTGTTATTGACGCTGGAAGACGATGATGCGGGGCACTTCGATCTTGAGATGTCTCGCGATGGTGATGTCACAGTTGGCAGGTTAGTTACAACCAATGTGTCCCTCGACCGCGAGGATCCCAGGATTCTGCAAAACGGCGGCATTTACACCTTCCAAGTTAAAGCCACTGAGTTGATCAACAATGAAATACCAGCCGACACTGCCACATCAATCGTGACAATCGTGATCACGGACGTGGACGACCTCGAGCCTGTTTTCAATGAGGATTACTTCAGTATCAAGATTTCAGAAGACATCGGAAAGAACACTCCTCTACCAGGTCATTAAGCTTATTGAAAATCGTGTTTACTTATAAAGTTAAATATTGAGTTGGAACAAAAAGTTTGTAGCGCTATTTATTATGTTATGTATTATGTCTATATGATTTTTTAAAAAATTGGTTATACCATTCGATAGAGCAAAAGCTTCAGCTTTAAGAATCTGTTCTTCGAAATACGATACAATAATTTTTAACAGAATCATAAGCAATTAAAATATTAATGCTCTTTTTATTTTATGTTTCAGTTCTTTTTCTGTAAGCAATTATAAAATGATAATTTTTTTAGTTATGTTGCTGTAAGTGAGAGATATAGTCTATTACCTTTTTGTTAATTATTTATGGAACAAGAAAAGTGATAGAAATAAAATTAAATATTTTTTTTTATTTTTTTCTTATATTTTTTTTTATATTTTTCTCTCTCTCTCTCTCTCTCTCTCTTTCTCTCTTTACTTCTTTTTTTATTTTTGTTTTTTATTTGAAAAGATTCTCGTGTTTGATGACATCGTGTTTATACAGGTCTAAATATGATTGTGAGCGATGGCGACGTGGGTGACAACGCGAAATATTTTCTGGCGTTGCGAGACGTACCACGATATCCTGGAATTAGCAAAGCATTCACTGTTAGTCCTGAAGAAGCTCAGGGTAGAGTACCGGTGGTAATTAAAGCCAAAGATGTCAATGTTCTCGATTACGATGTTGATGACCCCACAAAGAGAGAAATCGAGTTTGACGTCATCGCGACTGTAGCGAGCGAAGTGGTTAGTCTTACTATTTAATTTAATTGTGAGAAATTACTTAACTATAGTCAATCAACTTAGTTGACTCTATTTATACAATATATAAGCGGTCCTATTCTAATCTTAATATTGATTATTTTTGTCATTGAAATTTTTAATATAAATTATTTGTTTCAATATAAATTATTTGTTAATATGAATTATTTATTTATTTATTGTGGTAGGTGGCCACCTCTAGAGTGCATATCCAGCTGTTAGACGCCAATGATCACAGCCCCGAATTCTCTCAATCGATGTATAAACTATCGATCCTGGAAGACGCAGAACTCGGTACTCGCTTCGGCGATGTTTATGCAAAGGATTACGACAGCGGTTCCTTCGGCAAGCTAACATATACTCTGCGTGGTTTCGGCGCAGACAAGTTCAAGACCGATTCGCAGAAAGGCGGGATATTTGTGGCGAATAAATTGGACTACGAGGCACAAAAATCTTATTCCTTGACGATGGAGGCAACGGACGGTGGCGGCCGAGTGTCCGCTGTTAATATTCTCATTGAACTTGACGATGTTAATGATAATAAGCCAACATTCGAGCAGCCGGAATATTCTAGGACCGTTCGCGAAGCTGCTACCAGCTTTGATCCGCAAATGTTTGTCAGGGCGACCGACATCGACGGACCGATGCAAGGCAACGGAAAAGTCGTATATTCGATTAGCCGGCATAATAGTATGACAGACGATGTTTTCAAGGTTTGCCATTGAAGTATTTTTATAATTTTTATCAGATCGATTATTGATTTATTATTTTTTAAACTTAAAAATTAAAACCTAAGTGTTTATAAAGTAAAATTTAATATTACACAATTAACGTTGTATAATTATATTATTATATTATTTAATAATCCGTTTTGTGATAAATGATAATATTTTCGTTAATATATTTTATTTTATTTAAACTTATAGAAATTAATACTAATTTATAAGATTTAAAATAATGTGTGTATAATTTCTAAATCTCTCTCTTGTAATAAAATTTAGTAATATTATTTTATGATGTAAATTTTAAACATTAATGAATTTTACAGATTAATCCGGACTCAGGAGAAGTAACCATGTCGAAACCAGTTCGTTCTGGAGACACTGAAAGGGGCATTTACGAATTAATCATTCGTGCGACTGATACTGGCATACCACCACTATATTCTGACGCAAAGCTGTTAGTTCGCGTCGGTGTTCCGGGAAACCAAAAACCTATTTTCCGAGGAAACTATAAATCAAATTTACCAGGACCCAGTACTTATCGGGCGAGACTCTTAGAAAACGCATCTCCAGGAACGGAAGTAATTCGGGTAGTCGCCAATGATCCCGACGGAAGAGATAACTTGCTTCAGTATTACATCGCGTCCGGTTCTAAGGATAATTTTGTTATTGATTCCAGGTGCAATATAAAATTTACTAGATAATGCAATGTTAGAATTTACAGTCTTTCTCTTACTATCTTTTTGTCTTGTTTTTATTTTAATTATTTTAATTAAACAAATTTGATAGTAAAGTTGATAAGAGTGACTGATTATAGTTCTGGTATCATAACTGTGTCACCTGACGCTCGCTTGGATCTGGAGACTGGTGGTGAAAAATACGAGGTGATTGTGTACGCTGTTGATTCAGGTACACCTGTCAAGGAGACAGCTACTACTACCGTCACAGTGAACATTGTAGATGTAAATAATAAGCCGCCAACATTTAATGAATCAACATACATTGTTCATGTCTCGGAACGCGCAGCCATTGGTATGTTGCCAATAAACAGTCACCAATTAATAATTAGCTTTGTATTTAACTTATTAAACAAGTCGTCTTTAAAAATAAAAAATAGAGTAATAGAAATTCTAGATTCTAGATGAATAAGGAACTTTAGATTTTTTTATACTCTGCAGCCACACTGAGAAAATCTAATAACAATAATAATTTATCATAAATAGGTGAACTCGTATTGAAAGCGGTAGCGAATGATCCTGACGCAGACGCATATCTGGAATATTCTCTAGTGGAACCAATAAAAGCTGTCGACAAGACCGGTGTGGCTCTGAAAAATACTGCTTCTTATGATTACAAAACAGCATTCCGAATAAATTCCACGACCGGTGCAATAACCGTTAACCGAGTGTTAGATTATCAAGTGGCCGCTGTCGTAATATTAACAGTGCAGGCGAAGGATTTAAACGCTGTCGTTGACAGGGACGGACAGATAGCGAAAGTAGAGGTGATAATTTACATCCAAGCCTATAGCGACGATAATCCGACGTTTACCAATTCCGGATGGTCACCAAACAATCCAACGATAAAGATCACTGTTCCGGAAGAACAACCCCTGGGTACGACGTTGTTGATGCTGTCGGCGAAAGAGCCAACGACGGGATATCCGGTACAGAGGTTTGAATTGGTGAGAGAGGACGATGACGAAGGCTATGTTAATGTGGGTGTTCAGAGCGGCAATGTAGTGCTGAGTAAGAGACTGGATTACGAAGTGCTGAATCAGAAGGTAGGAGATTATACTTTTGAGACTGCATGATTTTATCAAGTAAAAATCGTATAAGTTTTGAGAGAGAGAGAGAGAGAGAGAGATTTTGTAATAAAAAAAAATTCAGAGAATTTAGAATAATAAAATTTTATCAAATTATTATAATTATTATGATAATGAATTATTTCTGATCTAAAGATGCTTGATTATATTAATAATATTAACAAATTAGTTTAAATTTATATTCTCTCTTTTTTCGTATAAGATGTAAAATTTTAAACATGTTTCAGTTTATTCGCTTTAAAGTACGAGCGCTTGCCAGAGATTATGATATAACGCGAAAGATGTCGGAGGCCAATGTAATCATCGAAATTCACGATATCAACGACAATATTCCTGTTTTTGGGCAGAAAGATTATAAAATCTCTGTCTTGGAATCAGCTAAACCCTCGAAAATTGTATTGAATGTACAAGCACTGGATATGGATAGCTCTAAAACTGAACAAGAAGTCCAAAGGGGATATGGCGAAGTGAGATATTCTTTGACAGGAGAAAACGCTAATCTCTTTGAAGTGGATCCCATAATGGGCAACATCCAGGTAAAATTCTCCTAATAATTTTTAATAATATATGTCTTAATTTATATTCTAATATACAAAGAATCAAAATATTAGCCTGAAAATATCCGAAAAATTTAATTCTTTAAAAACTAACATAAATTTTAAATCTCTCTCTAAAGGATATTAAAAATTTTTTTTTAGATATCTATTAGGTTTAGTGTTTATAATTTAGGTTTGTAATTTAGTGTTTAAAATTTAATCGAAATAATTTGTGAAAATTATGTAGTTCTTATAGTTTTATCAAAATAAATAATGAAAGAAATAACTTTTAGATCGCCGCAAACACGACTCTCGACAGAGAAAAACAATCGGTGTTGCGTTTTTATGTCGTGGCATCAGACATGCCCCAAGGTGGTGCTGAGCAACGGAGTAGTCGAGTCTTAGTAACGATCGACGTTCTCGATGTTAATGATAACGCTCCTAGCTTCGAACAGGAATCTTACACCGCGGTGATTCCAGAGAATGCACCCGTGGGAATCAGTGTGGTAAACATCACGGCTACTGACCCGGACGAAGACGAAGGTGGGGCGATCAACTTTGAGATTATCGACGAAGGTGAAGCTAATGGTAAGATCAAAGTGTTATTGTTAACTACAATATTAGTTTTCCGAGGTATAAACAGGGTCGTGTAATTTAAAATTAGTGTTATTTTAGAAGTTTAAATAGCCGTGAAGAAGAATTAATAATTGTGTATTGAATGGTATTTGTGACTACAATTGCATAATAAAATAATTATAGTTAGGAGTTTCGTTTTTCTAATTATCATTGTTAATGTTATATTATTAATAATAATTATATTTATAGTGCTATTAAAAAAATATACAGTGACATCAAAAATTGTACTATAAATTATAAATTGTAATTAAATTATGGCAATTGCAACATAATTATTGGAAGTTGTTAGTGTAAAATAAAATCTAATTTCCTTTTTATAGCAAAATAAATTGATAACATTGTTTATGTATAAAGCAAAATTAATTGATGTTTTTAGGATTGTTTAAAATAAATCACACGACGGGCGAGATATATTCGGCGCGAGCATTGACTGGCAAAGGCAGGACTGAACCGTACAACATGCGAGTGCGAGCGCAGGACAATGGCGAGCCAGCTTTGTATTCGGATGTGAATCTTATCTTGTACATTGGTGACGTGGTGAGCAACGACGGCGTGCCACTGTTCATCAGGCCGACATTGGAGGAGGTAGCCTACATCGCGGAGAACTCTACTGTTGGCAGTCCGGTGTTCCAAGTAGTGGCATCTGATCCAGACGATCCGAATTTGCCAAATGGCAGAATCACCTTCCGTTTTCTAGAGGACGGTAATTTCGGCAAAGATGCGAGTGCCTTCAGGATTAACAGCGATACCGGATTGATTAGCACACGCAAGTTACTTGATAGAGAAACCAAAGACAGCTACACGCTGATCTTGGTAGCACAGGACCTCGGCGAGCCGCCGCAGCAGGCAACCAGGGTGCTCCAGGTGATCGTGAATGATATCGATGATCACAAACCGCACTTCAAACGCAGTCTAGATAGTCCGCCAATCGAGCTGAACATCCTAGAAGAAATGCCGGTAGGTTCCAAAGTCGGCGTGATCGAAGCGGTCGATGAAGATATTAATGAAAATGGGATGATTGGTTACGAGATCGTATATGGGAACGAGGCGGGGTTGTTTGTTGTGCAGCGTCTGGAAAATAATTCCGCGATCATCAAATCGAACGGTCGTCTCGATCGGGAAACTGTCGAGTTTCACTTACTGACCGTGAAGTGTTTCAAGTATTCTTCCAAGAAGTCGGATATAGTGCCGAAACCATACAATAAGCAGGATCCTTCGGAGAGACAGGTACTTGTCAAGATCCTGGACATCGATGACAATAAACCGTACTTTAAGAAGGATAACATAACCCTGGGGGTTCGTTTGAATGTGCCAATTGACACCAGTTTGATCACATTGGAGGCTTATGACGCTGATTCCAGCGCATTACCTATCAACTATAACATGAGTAGAGTATCTTTCACGTCTCTAGTTGATTCTTCCATGTCACAGAAGGAGATACCGTCGCAACTGTCTTTGAATGCGCGCACTGGCGAGCTCAGGACGACAGGCTCCATGGCGGGATACGCGGACGGTTTCATGGAGATGATCATGTCGGCGAATAACTCATTAACTCCAAGAGGCGAGACTAACATCACTGTGAGGATCTTCCTGTTGCGTGATCGCGACATGCTGAAGTTCGTATTCTCGAAGCCGCCAGTTGAAGTCAGGAAGACGTTGGAAGACTTCGAGAAGGCGGTTCAACAGGCTCTTTCGCTGCCAATCAGTGTCAACGTCTACGATACGCAGTTTTATTCGAAAGAAGACAACTCTCTGGACTTTTCGTCGACCAGCTCCTGCTTTCAAATGGTCGGCAAGGAGTCTTACGATTTGGACGAGATGAGATCGTTGTTGACTGATCCGAGGAATAAAGAGCTGAAGAAAGTATATAGAACATATCATGTGGAAAAGGTGCAGCATTGTGCCGCCGTGGTAGCCCGCGCTGATGCCTCCATGACGCAGATTTGGGTCCTAGCTATTGCAGTCCTCGTCGGAATTGCCACAATCATTTCCAGTTGTGCACTATGTTGCATGCATGCCAAGTAAGTGACAATCTGTTAGTCACATTGCTAATAGTTAGTAGTTGTATCATGTATATAATCACCGTACAAAATATGGTCTACCTAATTTCGCGACTTTTTTAAATTTTTTGTTAAATCCAAATATTATCATTTCATCATTATAAACAACAATTATTTATGATTATAAGCAATAATTAATTTTTGTTTTCTTATTGACAAAATAAATCGTCGGATAAAAAAAATTGAGTTATTTCTTTTTCAGATATAAACGGCAAGTAAAACACGCGCGTTTACGCGATCAACCGCGACCACCTCTGAGTTATGTCTCTTCCGGACCAGCTATGGTCAGTTCTGGATCGCATACAACTTTGGGACCTGGCACGATGATCACGTTGCATGACAATATTAGAGAATGTCTCCATAAATTATATAAATTTTTTCTTAGACGAAATATATTTAGAAGTAAATTATAAACAAAAATTCAATTATTAAACAAAAGCCAATTTTGTAACAGAAACGTTTCTAAAATTAATTAAAATTTTATTTTTAAATCATGTTAATATTTATTATCTAAAAAGTAATGTAAAATTGCTAAGAAAAAATTAATATAAATAAATTAAAAATGTTTTCTAAAAAACGATTTCTGATTTTTTTTTATAAAAAAAATTTATAAAAATTTTTTTAAATCCAACTTTTTTTAACTCAGCAGATTTTATAGATGTAATAATAATAAAGTGAAATATGAAAAAGGTGCACCGTAAGTTACAGAACTATTAGACAATATGTAATTTATAAACTTGCAGAGAAAGAAGAGTTCGCTGGTGCTATATTCATAATGTAAAAAGTATTGTACGATTTAAGACGCGTCCATATAACGAAGTATATGGTTTGTAAAATTTGACAATGTGTTATCTTTAGGTAATTTTAAGATTAGATTAATAGCATAGAATTACAAGTCTAATATATAAGTAAAATATATAATTATTAACTCTCGACAAAGAAAAGAAAAAGAGAGAGAATTTAGAATTGTATATTTTATTTATACCGTACTTGTTGATATTGTTAGGAAGCTACAAATGCGTTTTTCTGTGTGTTGTAATATAATGTAATATTATATATATTCGTATTTAAGATAAAATGAAATTGTACATTTTATAGTCGACAATATATACATTTTCAAGTTTGTATAAATTAGTTTCGTTCATTATTTATTTAAATGTTTTATTTATTTAATATGATAACTATCTATTTATATTTGTGACAAATAATTTATAAACATAATTATTAATTTTTTCAAATTACATATAATACATACAATAGAATCAATTTTTATATATTAAAAGTTGCTTGTCTATTAGAGAATTGTTTAAAATAATAAAAATTTACACTATTAAAAAATCTTTCTATAAAATTTTAGCAAAGGAAAAATCTTAGAATTAAGTCAGGAATATGACACTTTAAAGACAAACGTTTATCCTGAATCATCTTGTATATACAATGTAATTTCTTGATTAATAGCTTTCTTTAATTTTGCTATTCTCATCTTCTAAATATACATTGTATCCAATGTCACAGTGACATATGAGCAATTTTCTATTAAGCGACGAATATCTCCTTCAAAGATCACGAAAGATTTCCGAATGATAAAAATGTTCCTTTGATAAAAATGTCAAGGCAAGAAAGCAAGCTTGGCTGAATTTAAGCAGATTATAAACATGATATTTAAATGCTTGTCTGGTTATATAAAAAACACATTGATCGTTCTTTTTATCAAAAATGTTTGACATATAATAGAAACCATTTCATCAGCTACTTCCCACATCGGTGATTAATGAAAGTTTCTTGCGCGATTATTGAACCCAGTTGAAATCTTCATATTACCTTGTCGAGTTACATGCCATAGCTCTTACGATCTTGGCGATTTTTTATTATATTCTTTATATATTCTTCTTTAGTAGTTAATATATATAAAAATTACCATTTAAATTGAGAAATAAAATTTTTGTAATATTATTATTAATAAATATTATAAATTAATATTATTTATTTTACTTAAAATAAGTAAAATTCTAAATTCAAATTCTTAAAATTGTTAAAAATTAAAACTCAAAAACGAAATCCAATAAGAATTAAAGCATTAATTAATTTGTGTTAAAACGCTTATTCAAATTATCTAATTAACTTTTTGACTGCAATAAATTAAAAGATTTTATTTAATATAATAAAAATAGGACTACGAGCCAAGCAAGGTCTTAATACTAAGTTGTATCAAAAAATAGTTTATTTTAACAAAGTTTCGATCCTAATGAGGTCATTTTCATTGGGAAGTTGCGATTAAAAGAAGCACAATAGAAGAACTACAAAAATATATTTCAAAACAAAATACAATAACAATTATAATACATTAGATAAATACGGTCGGTGATTCAAGTGAGATAGCGACATGATGTAAAATTTTTCGTTTATATGACATTAAAATGTCTAGCACATTGAATTATCAAGAGGTATTTAATAATCTTTTCTCACGAATCACGTCTTTAATAACTATATTTTTAATTTCAGCGTAAAAGGCTAAAATGTCAAGAACCTTAGACGATATCAATATCCTTCAAAAGATTGACGCTTTTGTTTGTATTTGCTTTCGGTCTACCAATCATTGTTGCGTTGTTGCAATTCGCACAATCTTTCTCTGTAGTCCCGATCAATTTTTGCGCATTAATTTCATAATTCTCCGTGCTGACGTAATCTTCATCGATACTTAATTTATGATTGAAAGGTACGATAGAATCTTCTATGATACCATCGTTGTTAACCAAATCCGAATAAATTTCTGAATTATTATTCGGTACAAGATCTTCATCTCTCTCGTTCTTTTCGTCCAAACTCATCTCGTGATATCGCGATATCGGAAAACTGGTTATATCTGAATTTTTATTCTCTATGAATTTCGATTCCTCGACCGTCGAATGATCAGTTAAATGCTTGGTGATCGATTCTAAGGGAGACATTATCTTCTTTGCAAATTCTTGCCGCTCCTCAAGTTTCATCGATTCTGATTTGTGTATGATATCGTTCCTAAAAGTCAAATTAAAAATATTAAATACATTTTTTACGAAGACATCAAGTATTTTCTCTGTGATAAATATGAGAGTGAAGCAATTATTTTAAGTTACAATTTGCAAGACAAACTTTAAATTTGTTCTATAAGTAAAGATTTTTTCAGAGTTTTTTATATAATTTTTCAGAATTTTTATATCAATTTCAGAATTTTTTTATATTTAAATCATTTTATAACTTTTTAGAAAATTTCTTACATTTTTTTATACCAATTGGTACTCGTTTTTTATAAATTCCAACAAAATCTAAATTTTTGCTAGAATTTTATATATATATAATATATGAATTCTGAATATTTTATATATTATGAAATATTCTATAACATTCTATTCTATAAGATTCTTTATTCTATAATTTCTAATAAAATTTTATAAAGTTTGAAAAAGTTTATAAAACAGAAAAGAAATTCATAAAACAAAAAATCGTAGAAATTTTAGAATATTTTATAATTTATATACATGAAAAATTCTAAGAAAAAATATAGAGATTTTTCAGTATTTCTGAAAAGATCAATTTATATAAAAATTCTAAGCAACATTTTCACCAGAGTGATTTTTTTAAGTGGATTGATCGACGAAATGATAAGAACTAAATATGATTCGCGATAAATTGAGAACCGCACCTATCAATTTTATTCTTTCTTCGAGGATACAAATTTAAATGAAATATCATTTGTTTTCTTTCTTCTTCTTCCGATATAGGCGTAGGACTAGGTCCACCTAGGAGAGGTATAGATTGCGGGGATGACGCATAAAATTTTGGTCCACGAAGGGGTCTCCTGAGATCGTAATCGTCTATAGACGATTGCGGCCTAGTCCAACTTGTTTTCTTATTTTGTTCCACGAGATCGGTAATAGGATAGATGTCAAGCATCACACTGAACGGCTTTGGTTTTCGGTTCTTTAAAGTGTTTGTCGAGTAAGAGCCGGTGGTTTCGTACTGCGGTTCCGTTATGATAGGTTTGTTGTAAGTGATTAAAGGTCGAGAATATACAGGATCGTAATAAGGGCTGTATCGATGTACTCCAGTCGGAGAGAATCTAAAAAAGATTGATTTGATTAGTACTTTAAATAAATTGTAGGTATATTAGGATAAAATTGGATAATATTTGACAACAGCTGATATCAGATAAGATAATTGCTTAAAATATTAGACGTATGTGTAGTATCTTAAACAATTCTCATGTTCAATATCAACTGTTCTATCCAATATCACTCGATCTTTTCATAATTGTATTAATTTTTATGTAATATAATAACAGTGCAATAAAGGACTAATTATATGAAAAATTGGATTTAGGTAGAATGAGTTAGTTTTCACTTATAATGTAAAAGATACTTTGAGAGGACAAGTTATACACTTTCGATGTGTACTGTAACTAAAAAATTGTACGCTGAGCCTTATATTTATGACAGCTTTATTCACCATTGTAAACTACATTATATGTAAAAAATTAACTCATTTAACCAAATCAATTTTTTGTTTTTTAACAAGATATATAATTACTTTCATAGTCTAATATTATTTTCAGATCTGTATTTGTCTAAATTTTAAATACTTTAACAAAATCGTTCTTTCCATATTAATATCTAATATTCTCACTATCTTAGATTCACAAAATATTACAACAATTTCCATTTTACAAACCTCACATTAGATGTAGCTAAAAGATTAACGTCAGCTGGATGTTTCGGTTTATATTGGTAAAAAGGATCGTTATTGTATACCGGATATGATGGAGGCGTCTCGATCTCCTCCGATTTATCGCTGTTGGACATCATCTCCTCCATATCGGGAATCAGATCATACTTTTTCGGGTTCATGTAGACACCGGTAAACTTGATGCCGCGATTCGGCATCTCGGCATTATTTGTCAGATACTTGATGATGTCCTGGATGCTCCTGGATACGTACGGGTATCGGTATTGCGTCAATTGTGGATACCTCGGCCGTTTGAACGACGTCGGGTGCGGCGTCTTGAATTCCCAGTGAAACGGCGTAGGTCGCGCCAGCTCCTCCGTGCTCACAATCTCATCCATATCCGGATGTTTGTATCTGCCAAATTGATGAAGAACTACCCATGTCAATCTGACCGGTGCGTAAAAATTACCTGACGCGTTATATAAATTTTTGCGATATCATTATGATCGGCTCTCTCTTTCTTTACACGTCACGATGAAATGTAAGCGAGTGGTGAACGATGCTGTCGGTGAGAGAGTCTGTGCACGTGCAATTTATATATAAAATCAACTTGGCGCGCAATGACACGATGTTACTTAACGTAGAAAGTATTCCCTGTATATCATCATAAAAATGATGTCAATGATATTCATATTTTCGGATTTATTGATGGGAGAATTGAGCCATCAATATAACATCCATTTGCGCGATATGCTAATTCTTTCGCATTGTGAAGGTCATAATATTTTGTCAAATGGATACTTACAAATCGTTGCCTATTGTTAAGTAAAAAAAAAAATTTTCGGCTCTTAATAATTGATTTTGATGAATGACGATTCAAAGAAATTGACTATGCCATTAAGGTAAAAGGTCGTTGAAATTAATCATACCGAGAGACAAGTTTTTAATATTTATGACTATAATTGTGTGATAAAATAGTTATGACTAGAAGCATTATTTTTTTATATTTTTGTTGTTATAATGTTAGTAATTTCTTTTTAGAGAAATTTAATACTATTATAAGTATTGAATTGGTTAGTAATTAATTACTTATTTGAAATATTAAAAGCATTAAATAAATATTAATAACATTAGTGCTTTTAATATTAAAAATAAACGACCATCATCCAATTTAATATTTACAGTATTAAATTTTTCTTAGAGATAACAATTACATTTATAATTCTCTATACAGCACAGATCGTTTCAGCAATATTACAGCAGCATTTTAACATTCCAGCAATACGCATTTCAAATGTTGCTGCAAACTTCTATGCTATATAGATTTATATACCAAAAAGAATAGATGACTGTCCCCGAAAATGACTATAAATTATTACAATCACATCTATTGAAAACTTTTCTTTTACACGATGATATGTAGTTCACCTCTGTCTCACACGATAAACGATCGCATGATTATCGAACAATTGCTTGGACTCGGATTCCTCATTTTCATTGGCATCTTCTATGGATTTCAGCACTCTCTTCCGTTGCTTAAAATTGTGCAGATTCTGCGTTCTCATCTCGGGCCCATTCGCTGTCATAATGCGTGTCTCGGGTGGTATTATATCGCCTGTTGTATTCCGTTGAATGAGATTTTCGTAGTTCTCATCGTCCGAACGATCTTCCATTAAAAGATCGCTACGATTAACTATGGCTTCGTATAAATTCGTGGAGTTAATAGGCTTTTTTGAGAGACTTGGTGATTTCTTGAGAGCATTCTGTAGTATGTATATATGTTTTGTTTCCTGATTGATTTTACTGTTTCCCGTCGTGGCGGACGTAAAATCGTACATAAATATCGCCACCTACGATGATATTAAACTAAATGGTTTATTCAAATTGTATTAATTCAACTTAAGATAACTATGTTAGAAAATAACACAAATATCATATAAAAAAATTTTGTTTTAAAAATTTTGTTTAAAAAAATTAAAACAAAAAATGTAAAAATGTTGAATATTAATTTAACACAAAATGTTCAAATAATACAATATCATGATAAATTAACATTCAGGTATTAAAAATTTAATACAAACATTTTAATAATAATCTGTTTTAATATAAACATAAAATATTTTTTTTTAATAATACCAAGTCATTTTAATAAAATTATTGTTTTTAATATCTGTTAGATAAAATAAAGTTTAGCTCGTTTTGTAAAAATTTAGTTAACTAAACGTTAACATTACGCTACTTTTGAAAGCAGCACAATGCTAGTTCTTAATTGACATTGAAAAATTTAATGTCCAGTTTCACTGTAGAAAGAAAATGAATGATTGCAAGGCGAAATTGTACAATTGTACAATTAATAATTTATAAATCAGTGAATAATATTTACATATACATCTTTTGAAACAACAAAGGTGCAATTAATCCATGTTCCCAACTGGCAGACGATGGTTAATCTGTTAACCGAAACACAGTTAACGCCCTATATGTGAAGCGTGTAGAAATCTTCGCTCGCTTGACTCCCCATGCATAGAAGGGATACCCAAAGATTCACGGTGAAATTACAATTCCACACACGTCTTCAACATTAATCACCGGAGAAAACGCGCAAACTATAATTATGCCTATTGTTCTTCGCACGTGAAAGAAACTTGCGAAAAACTCCGTACCGTTTGATTATCGTCATCTCAGAGACACGTGTAACAAAATCGTGCGAAACAGGATGCTTCACGAATCAACAGACTTTTCGATGTGCAAGGTCATCATCCGACACAAGTTGTACGATAGCGAACATGTAGCGAAATCATCGATTGTGAGATATGAACGGAGATGAATAATATATGTAGATAGGTACATCGCTTTATCTATTCAGTTGTAACTCATTATTTTATATTTCTAATCCTGAAGATTTAACTACCTTAATACTTTGATTATCCAATTGATTTTGGCATTAAACTGAATAAATCTAGTGTATTATTTTAATTATTTCATTAATGTTAATGTTTTATTTAATATAATTTATATTGTTTATTCAATGTTTTAAATATTTAGTAAAATCATCTCTCTCTCATATAAAAACTGTCTCTCTCTTTCATTCACAAATCAATGACGAGGCCATCAATTTTACGTATCATTCAAATACGGTTAACTTATGTGCGTCCCATTTGATGCTCGCAACGCTCGCAAGCATTATTTGTTTTTGATTAACATTTGATAAACAACAAAAATGGAATGATTTCAAGATCGTTGCAAGCGCCAAGTGGCATGCAGCCAAAATGTTAACAAGGTATTTGTAATATTATATTAATGCTTTCTTATTAATCAGGAATATTATTATGCCACGACAGATGTATCCAAGGAATAAATCCATATTTATATAACGAAAAAAGATATATTGATTATCAAAATATGTAAGAAAAAACTTAAAGATACTCAATAAATACATTAAAATTATTTGTCATGTAATTATGGCAATACTGATTATGTTCTTTTTTAATTTTTCTACTTTTTAATTTTTCTACTTTAATTTTTTCGCTTTAGTTGTGAGCTCCGATTATAAATTCAGTTATAAGCTTCAATTATGTCCTAAAATATTTTTTAACATTTGACAAATGTAATAAATAATTAATAAATAATTCTGCACACTCAATTACTCACCAGTATTACCGTTACCACCACCATAACTCCGATCGCAAGTTTTCTCACAATTAAACCGTAATGACTCCTATTATATCGATCACCGCGATCAGAATAAAGTCCTAGCTCAGATGTACTTATAGCGGATCTCCTGCTAGTTTCAAGCATCGCCTTCTGAGAAGTCTGGTGACTGATATCCTTTACGATTACACATTAGGACGATACTGAGCTTAATTAATCAGCTTACCGTTGACATGCCTCGAATTGTCGATTTGTTTCACCTTGCCATTGCGATCAATTGTAAACGCGAACGATCGACAAGTGTTCGTCGACAATGATTATTTTGATAAACGAGGAAGAAGATTGTTTTAGCCCGATGATACTATTTTAGGTCCGACTTAGACTTTTTTAACCCAATAATTTGCTATTTCAAACTATATAGAGCACACGACGTTACTCTTTCGCTGCTCCCCACGCAACTAACGATCAAGCATTTCTCACACGCAGTTTTCACTTAGTGATTCTATCAGTGCCGTGGAGATTTCCTTTGTTTGTGGGGGAGGCTCGTTATGGTAAGTAGAAGACAGGTGGTTATGGGCTACTTATTTCGATGCCAGGACTCGAGTGCCACCGGAGCATACATGCAAGGAAAATCTCTCACCGTTCCAATGCTTGACCTGCTAAATACGTTACTAACGTTCCATTTTCGTCCACTCATTCATCAAAGCGACATCGTAATTTCTTGCCCGTGATATGCACTTTTGTCACAAGTATCTATACACAAATATCAGGAATAATACAAACGGTCGGACATTTGCAGCGAGGATTTTAATATGTTTGTTATACGGAATAGGTACTTACGTGTATAAATCTATAGAAATTTACTGTAAATCGCTGCGAGTTATAAATCAAAATTTTCCTTTGAAAAAACTGATTCATTATTGTGTATTGATTAATATATTCTTTAAAAGAAAAATATTTGTAATTATCATGAAAAAGTCTATAATTAAATATCGACTGTGACACTGTAATAGTTTTAAATACACTAAAAGTTTGGAAACACTTTTTAATTGATTTATTTAATAATAAAATAATTCTTTATATTCAATGTTATTAAACTTAAAGGATTATTGTTAAAAAAATATTTTTATGAATATTTAAGAAAATAATCCTATAAATGTCAATTTTTTTAATTTATAGTGTTTCCAAACTGTAGTGTACATCAAACTTTTAAACCATATTTGTCAAATAAAATATTTTTATGATTAAATATATTTTAATGCTTCCGTGATGTATGTTAATTTATTAATTTATTTAAGAAACGAAATAAAACTATGCAATTATAATTTTTGTATATGTATATATATTATAATTACGCTTTCAAATGTACAAATGTGTATGCTTCTCATTGATATACAATCCTGTGTGTGTGCGTATGTGTGTGTGTGTGTGTGTGTGTGTGTGTATATGTATATATTTTATATACCTTATTTTCACATTAAATGCATCGCTGAATTTTATAAAATGTAAAATACGCAATGGAAATTATTTCATTTGGGAATAATTTCGATGTGTCTATCAAAATAAAAACACATTTTACGTTAAAGGAAAGGTATGTAAATACATTCTTCTACGAATTTTTATTTCTTTTTTATTTATTATATATGTAAAGAGACATCTTTACATTATATATATAAAATGATTCGTACGTTGGCCGACTAAATTCTTATTTAGAAAAAATAGTGTAGCGAAAATGATCGATATATAAAAAAGGTAATACTCTCTAAATGTGGCGAAGGATTCAGCGTTACCTATATCGGCTATTAAATAATCTTTGCTAATATTAATATTATGCATACTAATATTTAAGATTTCGGTAACGCACTGCAAGCTGCTCATGTCAGCCCATGTTATTTTCATCGTTTGCGAGTTTCAAACGGAATATTGGGAATCGGGTAATTGTATCCTAAAGTTGGCCTCGGTGTTGTAGGCGGCAGTGTTGGAGGTGGTGCAGGCCTTCCGGTTGGTGGCGGCAAAGTTGGCGTGCTGGGTGTAATGCTGTAAATAGGTTCAGGTGGTGGCGGCGGCGTCACAGTTGGATATACTGGTCTTGGTGTTGACGGCGGAAGATACGGTGGTGGTCGAGTTGGAGTAAAGGTTGACGGAGTGGTTGACGAATAGACGGGCGTAGTCTGACTATATGTGCTAGTCGAAAATGTTGTTCTTATAGGTGGAGTATATCTTGTAGTTGGAGGAGTGTATCTGGTCGTGGGGGGAGTGTATCTGGTCGTGGGTGGAGTGTATCTAGTCGTGGGTGGAGTGTATCTAGTCGTTGATGGAGTATATCTGGTCGTAGGAATCGTAGGTACAGTTGGAGTATATCTGGTGGACTCAGAGAAAGGCGGAAGGTAAGTAGATGGCTGAGCAGTGACTCGCGTGCTTATTTGAGGAGTAGGTCGAGTAATATATTGTGTAGTAATTCTTGGCGTAGGCCTTGTAGTAAAACGAGTAGATGTTTTCGTAGTATACCTTCCAAATTCAGTAATGAATGATCCAGCTTCATATTCTATAGGTCTTTGTGTTGTTGTCCTTGGTGGTACATAAGAAGGTCTAGTTGGAAGTGGAGGCAAATAAGAAGGTGCGGTTTTAGGTGGAGGTGGAGGAGGTGGTGGTGTTCTTGGAGGTGGTGTTCTTGGTGGAGGAGTTTGAGGAGGTGGAATATACGGTGGCGGTGTTCTTGGTGGAGGAGTTTGTGGAGGTGGAGTATGCGGTGGCGGCGTTCTCGGTGGGGGAGTTTGTGGAGGTGGAGTATACGGTGGCGGCGTTCTCGGTGGAGGAGTTTGTCGAGGTGGAGTATACGGTGGCGGCGTTCTTGGTGGAGGAGTTTGTGGGGGTGGAGTATACGGTGGCGGTGTTCTTGGTGGAGGAGTTTGTGGAGGTGGTAAATACGGAGGTTGTGTTCTCGGTGGAGGAGTTTGCGGAGGTGGTGTATATGGAGGTCTTGTGTATGGTGGCGGCGTTCTTGGTGGAGGAGTTTGCGGAGGAGGTGTATATGGGGGCCTCGTGTATGGTGGCGGCGTTCTTGGTGGAGGAGTTTGCGGAGGAGGAGTATATGGGGGCCTCGTGTATGGTGGCGGCGTTCTTGGTGGTGGAGTCTTCACAGGTGGTAAATATGGTGGCGGTGTTCGCGGTGGAGGAGTTTGTGGAGGTGGTATGTATGGGGGCCTTGTGTATGGTGGTGGTGTTCTCGGTGGAGGAGTTTGTGGAGGTACTGTGTATGGGGGCCTTGTGTATGGTGGCTGCGTTCTCGGTGGAAGAGTTTGTGGAGGTGGTGTGTATGGGGGCCTTGTGTATGGTGGCTGCGTTCTCGGTGGAAGAGTTTGTGGAGGTGGTGTGTATGGGGGCCTTGTGTATGGTGGCTGCGTTCTCGGTGGAAGAGTTTGTGGAGGTGGTGTGTATGGGGGCCTTGTGTATGGTGGTGGAATTTTCACAGGTGGTGGTGTTCGCGGTGGAGGAGTTGGTGGCGGCACGGTTCTTGGTGGCGATGTTCTCGGTGGCAATGTAAATTCTGTACTTGGATTTGTATAAACATATCCTCCGCTTGTTACTGGAGGTGGTGTTCTTGGCGGCGGTGGTGGTGTTCTAGGCGGCGGTGGTGGTGTTCTAGGCGGTGTCGGGAATGGAGTTCTCGGAGTTGTATATGTATATCCTGTCACCACATATGTTGATGTTCTTGGTGGTGGCGGGGGAGTTCTTGGTGGTGGCGGTGGAGTTCTTGGTGGTGGCGGTGGAGTTCTTGGTGGTGGCGGGGGAGTTCTTGGTGGTGGCGGTGGAGTTCTTGGTGGTGGCGGGGGAGTTCTTGGTGGTGGCGGTGGAGTTCTTGGTGGTGGCGGTGGAGTTCTTGGTGGTGGCGGGGGAGTTCTTGGTGGTGGCGGTGGAGTTCTTGGTGGTGGTGGTGGTGTTCTTGGTGGTGTCGGGAATGGAGTTCTCGGAGTTGTATATGTATATCCTGTCACCACATATGTTGATGTTCTTGGTGGTGGCGGTGGAGTTCTTGGTGGTGGCGGTGGAGTTCTTGGTGGTGGCGGTGGAGTTCTTGGTGGTGGTGGTGGTGTTCTTGGTGGTGTCGGGAATGGAGTTCTCGGAGTTGTATATGTATATCCTGTCACCACATATGTTGATGTTCTTGGTGGTGGCGGTGGAGTTCTTGGTGGTGGTGATGGTGGTGGTCTTACCGTTGTCTGAACTCTTGGAGTATAAGTATATGGTGGTAATGTCACCGTAGTTGGCCTAAATGTTATTATGCTTGTCTGTGACGTCACTCTGTCAACGTAATCATAGATATGTGTTTGATGAGAAATTATTACTTATTATTACATAAATATAGTTTGATCACAAATAAAATTTTTTAAAGACAAATCTAATCGGATTGATAGAGGACAGTCTCCGATATCATACCATCTTATTTCTGGATATTTCTTAAAAATAAAACTTTAGAAACACAAATAAGAAAGTGTTTTCTATCAGATAATATAATAATTATTATATAATAATATTGTGTCGAATTTGAAGTAATTAACTTTTTTATAATTTAAACAACAAGATAAAGAATGTGTCTTTAAAAGATCTATTAGTAGCGACTTTTCTCTGTATATGTATCAAAAGTGATATTTATACGTATATAAGTATTTTTAGGATTTTCAGATTTTTTACTACTTACGGAGGGGGTAAAGTGAAAGGTTTAGAGGGTGGCTCATAGAAATAACCCTGGGACTGTGGGCTGTTTTCTATTGCACGTTTGCTTCTCTTTGCATCTGTATGACACGTGGAGAGCACGGCCACCAGAAGGGCCGCCCACAGCAGCTTCCACTGTAACACAACTTTTATTAAAATTTCACCGTAGACACGGTACAGATCAAGCATACCATTACGACCAAACAATGGTAGCTCGTAAATGAGAAAGAGAGAAAAAACACAACTCAGATTTCTTTTATTTTCTGTTAGAAGATAATTCTCTATCTATTAAAGAGAAAAAAAAGATTTGAGCTGTTTTTTTCTCTCACACGTACGACATATTCGATGTATTTACTATGTTTATGATAAAAACTAACTTGATTACATTTACATGTATATTTGATTAACGATAACTATCATTAGAAATATTTTTTGCATTAAAGCTTCCTAGATAATTATCGCGCCAAGGATCGTTGATAAAAAAAGTAAATAAAAATCACTTTATTTACTTAATTAGACAAGCATTCACGTATGCAATCGTAATGTATATCATAATGTATCGAAGATCATCTCCGTGGGATAATCTCACGCTTCACCAACGGTGATCTTACATAACGCATCTCGGCCACAAGGCGCTATGTAATATGACGATGATGATCGTGAAAGGTTTGCGAGCATAGAATATAGTGTATCGTCTTTTCATTGATTAACGTTTGATGATGCAAATAGTGCTATTTGCTACAATTATGCGTGCGTCCCATTAATATATATATATATATGTGTATATGTAAATTTTTATATTACAAAGCACGTGCTTCATTTTAAACAATTAAGCATTAACTATTATAAACGCTTTTTAATGTAGATTTTATATATTTATTGTATTGGATTTTATTGTTTGATATTTATAAAATTAAATATTTAGTATGTTGTTTTTATTTTTATATTTAATTTCTCATTTCTTTTCTTATTTAATTTTTATACTTGGTATATTTAGTGTGCTACATATTTCATATTTAAATTCTTTGTTATATTACAACAAAAAATGTTTTTCTGTAACAATAAGTTTTTTTAATTTTTTAATGTATGGATAATCTGGCACCTGCAAGTCGAGATATAGTCTCATTAATGAGTTCAAAGGTGCATGTTTCATTTCATCAGATTCAACTGGCACTTCTGACTAACGAATTAAATAGCCGTAACTGTTCGCGACGGCATCTGTGTTTGATAATCCTGTCTCGAAGAAGCGCGTCCGGTGACCTTTAGCTTTATAATTTATACTGAAAGCAGCGCGTGCGCTACGGGAAAAAGATAGCCTCTCCCTTGTATCTTGCTTAGTGTGAAAGGTTTTATACAGTGCTGAAGTCGGTTTGCCAAAGAAACGATACAGATTATGAAATTGTGGTCTTATCATCCTAAAGTTCATAATAAAATAAAAAAAAATAAAATTTTATAATTTTACGATTTTATAATTAAAGTTTTTGATTCTCAACGTATAATTAAAATCTAATTAAAGTTAACTTTAAATAACGCATAAATAAATAGAAGTTTGTGGAGAAGTTATTAAAAAAATTTTGAGAATGTTGTTTTATTAGGCTAAAAGTATGCATAAAAAGTTCTTAGTGAACTGAACGTTTTTAATTTTCCAATATTTCCATTAAAAAGATTCCAAATCAATATTCTGATTTTGTGGATTCACAAAATCAGAAACGAATATATAGATATTAAAGTAAGTAATAAGTATAGGGCTACAACCCAAGTCAGGTCTTAATGCTGTGTTATTGAAAAATAAAAGTTTATTACAAACGTTTCGACCCTAATTGGGTCATTCTCAATGTTAAATTTGATACAATTTAAAATCAACGACTCACTTGAAAAACAACTTGACGAAACACATGATATGATTTAGACAGTAATTGTAAAAATATATATAATAAAATTCATCATTATGTGTGTACAATATCGTTATGGATGTGACCATTATTCAATATATAAACGTAAAAACATAGATAATGCATTATTCGAATAAGAACGTGAAAATGTAAATACATTACAATGCATGATGGTCATCAACGGCTATCTTATAAAGTGATCTTAAAGATGCAATCGCAAAGATTCAGAATTGTATTCTCAAACTGATAAATAAACCAAACTAAGAGAGATCTATATTATATTTTATATCATTTAAAATAATCTTATCAAATTAATTTGCAATAAAATTTGTGTTCGTTAATTTTAAATATATAGTTTTAAATTAATTTTGTTCATACCCTTATTTAACATTTAGTTGTTTATTTGTGATAAAATGGCTAATCATGAACTCGTGTCGTGACAAGGATACAATTACACACATACACACACACACACACATCCTCAAGGCATTCATTAAACTGATCCAGAAGACCGATTCGCGTAGAACATCATTATTATGTAAATGAAAACTTTGTATAGGAAGTAGTCCGTTTATTGCAGCCGGTATAAGTTCAAGTCTCTCTGAAAATTACACAGTTATGGAAATGTAAAGGAACTCGCGAACAATATTCTTGCAAAGTGCCTTGCAACTGTCTGCAAAATATTAATATTATATTTCGCGAAAAAGACAGAATCGTGATTTGTAAAGTATAGACCATCCCTTCCCTTTTTGCTCCTGCAGAATGCTAGAAGTTATCTTTGATGGAATTTATGACGGGATTTATTTTGCAAACCATTTACCGGTGACATGAGTAATCATCTTATTCTTGTAACTGTAGGATACTCCAAAGACTTTAAGAAAGAGGAGGAGGCTGCGCTTTCTCAAGAGTCTTGAGGGATCATTTAAATTTAAAACGCCACGCAATAACACGTAAAGAAGCTTTCGAAACTCCGTTGTGCAGGTACACAGAGGCATCATTTTTATCTCAAACGATTCTCTCGCTGTACGTGACAAGTAGGGCAATTATTAGAGCATAATAATAAGTGCGGACACCCGGTAGTATGTTTATCCTAATTTATTCAGCGCTATGCGATAGGTGTGATCCGTGCAGATTAAGTAAACAATTGATCACTCTCACAAAGTATCTTTAGATATTTCATTTACATTTGGAGAAAGCGAGAGTCTGCGAGATGCCGGCCGATAAGTGACATGGACTTCGATGGTCTTTTTCTCATTGGGTTGATGTATAGTCGTGTAAAATGTGTTACGCAACGCAATCGAGTGTTAAAATTTCTAATCACGCGACTGTCGCTAATGGACACACGGAAGAAAATTGATCAAATCGCGACGTATAATTTGTATAGAATTTCTTTTGTGCGGATCTTTCTGAGGAAATTGCGCGGATAAATGAAAAGGCCCTCCAGAAAGTGTTGCACATGCCATTTATAGAAGTAGATTTTATTATAATAATTAAAAACACAACAAGTAATTAAAAACTTTCTATATAACCCCAGGGTATTTCAGTTGATATAATAATTACTTAATAAAAGATTTATATTAATTTTTGTTGAAGGTGATTTAAAGCACGAAAAATCTTTATGATTTTAATTAAATCCTATCCTAAGAATATTTAACAAATTTATAACTTTCACAAATAAGTAGATTCTATTTCAATAATGTTTTCGAATATTTGTCGGATTTTATATGCAAATTATGTAGTAACCTTTCCTGTTAAATAAATGTCAAGGATTTAATAGGAACTGTTATATCTAAAGAGGTTACATCGGAATATTATCGAATTAATATTCTGAACGATATTCATGTAAAGAATGTATACATGGCAATAAAAAGTCTTGGTAATGTCTAACCAATAGTCACATTACATGTTTTGTAATGGCTTGATTATCAAATCAATAGTGTCCATTAATATATAATTACATTATTGATAGAATATTGATTGTAAAATACGGACGATAAAGAGATTCAACAAGTTCAATAAGTTCACAAGTTAATAATTCTCATGATCTCTCGTGATTATATGACCATTTGTAACAGCTGGTTCATGCTGTATCATTAATATTCGCCTACTATTACAGAATATATTACGAAAGCAGGTAATGTAACAAATGTTAGCGCGTGCTAAAACGAATCCGGAAAAGTTAATGTAATATTTCATATAATCGTTTATATAAAAATTAAACAAAATGTAAACAAAATATGAATAAATAAATAATTATATATATAAAAATAAATTAAAGTAATATACTCGTGGCAACTGAATAATTAGCGTGCGCAATCTCAAGCATAAGAAAGAGATGTAGCACAGATCAGACGTCTAAGAAAAAGAAGAAGAAGAAATTAAAATAAAGTGGAATGTATTATATATGCGTTACTATTACATATACATTTAAAGTTACATTCTTGTTTTTCTTAAAAATCATGTCTTTCTTTAATGTATTATTATGTATTAAATACATGAAGAATCTATTGCCTATAAATAGCATTATTGCTGATGTCTCATATTTTAAAGTGTTATTCTATTACTTTGTTTGTTTAAAATATTTCTCATATATTATATTTCAATGAAATTATTGTGTATATGTATGTGTGTGTGTGTGTGTGTGTATGTGTGTCACAATATAATAGAGCTTCAGAACAACATGAAATTCGGGAAGAATTCCATTTCATAAGAGGAATCGATTCTCTACGTAACGCTCATCTTTGACAGAAAAAAAGCAGGTGCCATAATTCGCATACTCAGACTCGCGCCGTAGTTGGTGGACGTAGTTGGTTAACCGTGGAGAAAGCAATTTGTCGGGTTTGGCTTAATACGGCAGACTCCTCTTAGCGAAACAGGCTTAATAAGTGTGCGTTCAATGGATGAGTGTATAGCCGGGTCAACCTTATAAGGTGCAAATATAATATCTTGCATAATTCGTGCGAACTGCCTGTAAGTTACGTCTTACTAGTATTAACAAAGCACGGTTAAGCCTTCGGGACAGATGCTTTCCAATTATCTCACTCAACGATGATAAATGTTTGTGTCGATTAGCGTAATCTCCACTTGATTATGTCATATCTTTAAAAGTCACGACGTTAGATATTATGTTACGCATAATAACGAAATGATGAACAAAATTAAGAAAAGATGAGTAAAATTAAGAAAACATTATAAAATATGTAATTTTATAAATTTTTTATTTATTTATACGGAGAAAACGTTTTGATAAAGTATTTAAAAATTTAGCTAGACAGATTTAAAAAAAAATAATTTTGTTGGGCTATTAAAATAATTATTAGGACGATCAAACTGGTTGCTTGTTCAAACTTTTTCCAGTATGATTTTTATCACTTTAGAATCTTACATAATTATTTTAATCACCCAGCAAAATTCTTTTTTAAGCTATATGTGTAACTAAATTTCTAGATATTTCAGTAAAATCATTTTTTGATGTAATTATCAGATTTAAGAAACACGTGAAAATTACATTACAAATACAATTCTCATGTATTTAATCTAATTTAATTTCACAAATTTGTAAAAAATTTTATTAGTCTTTTTCTGCGACGCTTTCTTTTTAATTAGAGTAATGTAAACTTCAGTAATTTGCTGTAGTAATTTACAATTTCTAGATATTTCAAGTTGCATATATTTATCGTACATTAATATATTAATAACAAATAAGTAGATCTTGCATCAACTGATATTTACACGTCATTATTAATTATTTGTTCATTAATAACCAGTCAATATTAATTACGCAATGACTCTATGAAAGTATGAATTACTCTATGAAAGTATGAAGCCTCCCATAATTGCCAGTGTCTTATTGCACCTGTGACTTCTAATTACTTTCTGCATACGGCGAGGCGTCACGTCTGTCATCGAAGAACAACGCAGCTCGGAAAGACTGACGAAGCTATTGTTAAACACCGTCAAAAGTCCCGATTGTGTATGTTGTTTTCACTGCTTAACATGACAGAGCCTTTTTTCCAAGGATTAGTACGTGCAAACGTAAAACTTGTGTCTTTGCTTTTCAACCCCATGACGTTTCCATATGCGTTTAACTGATCGCGCGTTACATAGTAAGAAACTTGCAGTAACTCATCCATTCGTCGTGGACGTATCATAAAAAGTACCACTTTTCTTCTCGTTCAGTATTAGACGTAACGGTATGTAAGTACTGCTTCATGTTGCGATGGCATTGTAGTAAAAACTTCAAGTTTTTTTATATCTTACAATAAAAATATAAGTTGAAGACTTCTCAGCCAAAAAAGATTAAATAAATCGATATCAATTTTGCTGGTTCATCAACGTCGGTTTGACTAATATAATACAATTATACTGGTTGAATTATACGGCCATGAAAGCCTCAAAAGTATTAGTATAAGAGAATATATAATGACGAGTTTATATCTCACGAAATTTGGGACGTATAATTAAATAGAATCCTGTCTTCATAGAATTTTGTCTCGCCAAAAAAGAAGTTCGCGCCGATAATGATGAGCCGCATTATAATTGCATTACGCAAGCAGACCGGCGGTTGACCTCGCAAGATCGATTCTGTCCGGTTCGCGACAAGAAAAATAGGTGGGAGAAGAAAAAGAACAGCTGGGTATTTATCGTTATTACGAAAGGACGTGGGCTCATCTTGAAATTTACTGACCAATTTGGTCCCGCAGCGACCCGTTATTATATAATCAAAATACCACAATGAATGACATCGCTGGTGTCAACCGGTTATTTGGTTGCAGTTCGACTGATCGAAGCGAATACGCGAGAGGCGAAGATATAGGAGATGAGGATGGTGCCCGATAAATGTAATAAACGTTGGCATATCGTATGAACGCGAACGAGGTGAAATGGCGTCATTGTATCGTGAAAATCTTGATTTTATGTTCGGATCTCGTTGACGAATAACTTTTTGATATTGATAGATAATGATCGGGCGTTGTAATGAATAATGGATTCTGAGATGTTTCACTTTCTACATCGCGTAATACTACTGCTTTGCATTTCTTTTGCAATAAGGAATCATGAATTGTATTTCGAGGATATTATATCACGCATTGATAGCTTGAATTTAGAAGTTAAAGTTTTTAATTAAGTCGAGGGGCGATTAAAAGTTATGTCATTCATAGCACTGAACTGTTATTGCATTATAATATGCTGTTAAATCAAAAGAGCAATGATAATCTAATTCCTTAATTCAATTAACATTTTGTAGTTTTTAACTTTTATGTGTTAAAATATAAATTAATCCATGAAGGGAGTTTCTTGGAGGAGCAACTCAGTATCAGTGCGCTCCTCGCCCTAATGAAGTGAACAGCAAGATTCACGAAACATTGATAATGGACAAAAATCCGGCGATAACCCGCAAACCTTCTATCTTTAATATCTAAATTAATTCATTTCTGTAGGTAGTTTCAAAGTAAACACTGTCCATATTAATACATCTGCTTAGTAAATAATAAACTATAAATTTAAATCAAATCTAATTACAAATTTAATACTTCCGGGTTGCTGCGAGACCAAATAATACTTTCTTAAGTAAAATTTTTTAATTACATTGTTTTAGTTAATAGTTAACGACGTATTGAGTAGAAATAGTGACGACTTAGAGGAATGATTAAAAATAACTCAAATAATTCTGATATAATTTAACATTATGAAATTTACAGTATGTTTCTGTAATTTTTAAATTTCGTTATTGTGATAAAAATCTAAAAATTCCACATTGAAATTATTTTTGTAGAGCAATTTTTAAATCCCGAAAAGATATGTAAGTGAAATTAATAAATTGTCTGCGTGTGTTGCAGTTAAGTTTATGATAAAATTTTAGTCTTAAAAAATATTTTTGAACAATACAAATGTTTCTGAAACATGGAATTTTAAGATACATGTAAATATATGTAAGATATATGCGAAACCGTTATTAATATTTTACCTGTAAATACGACATTCTTGTATTACACACGGAATTTTTTAATCAAATTTTTATAAATATTAAAAAGGAAATTTTTGTTACGCAATAAACACAAGTTTCTTACAATTCTAAAAACATATGAATTTATGTCAAGGCTGTAACCTCGAAAAAATTCTTCAAAGACATTTTTTAAGTACTATCAATTGAACGAACAAATTCTGATAAATCACACTTAATGAGCCACACTTAATTAGCTCTATAAGTTTCATTGATTAATTCCTTTGATAATCGCGAAATGATGAAGCTCGAGTTTTCTGATTAACATAGTCAGCGAGGACGCTTGCAAAACGCGTATTTGAATGAATACATGCATTTATATATGCTAAACTAGTAACAAAATATTATAGAGGCGTGCATTTATTTTTAGGAGGTCGTCACTGAAATGGTGATGTCAAGAGTTCTCTCATTTTGATGGACTATTGAAATAATGTCGACATTTCTATGTTAACACGTTACTTAATGTCGAGATACGATGTGATGACGAACTATAATGACTACGTCGAATTAATTTCAAAATTGTTACGAGTTCCAAGGACTTAATTAATTCGTATTAGCAATGAGTCATCAAATCGTTCACCGAAACGATTATTTTCACAATTTATGATCTATTTGTACGAATTGATATTGATTTAAAGATTATTTGTAACGTACTATTAATACTACAATTGCAACAAAAATTTATTTAATTTAAATCTTATCTTAATATTTAATGTTTCTGTTCACAAAGTAATTATTTTTTTAAAAAAGTGTTTAAAAATAGTTTTTACTTTACCAGAAACAGATGCAAAATCAATTTTATAACATAAGAAACAATTATAATTTTATAAATACATCGAAAGAACAATTTTGCTAAAATGTTTAAAAATTAGCTAGATACGAATCTGAAAATAATTTTGTTAAATCATCAAAATATTTATTTAAACATATTGAACAATGATGTAAAAAATTTTGATACATTTCAATTTGAGTTACATAATTATTTTGATAGTCAAAAATTATTTTTAGATGTGTATCTATCTAAATCTTTAAATACTTCAGCAAAGTTATTCTTTTCGTGAAAAAATATCTACGTCTTTTTATTATCATCCTTTGCTCGTAACATGTATCAACTCTAATAGTTCAACAATCGAACAAATCATTTTGTGATAGCAATTATGATGATTAAACGAAGTAAAATGTGAAGATATACTAAATCTTCGAACGATAAATCGTCAACAGGATTCATTATTCTGTCAATGGACGATAATCTGGGGATTTAGAAGAAAAAAATCTTCTTATAGTGAAAGAACTGTTTGCGTAATACATGCCGAGCACATGCTTCGGCAGTAATTACGACATTTTTGCGGATCGCTAATGATGCGCAGTCATTGACATTCAGCTGAGGCAACGGAATAAATCAGTGAAAGTTACAACTACGTTACAAAATGAGCAATTAATCATATTCGGTTAATCGATTACAATTCGAATATATATTTGTATAAATAAACAACGTTATTGTTCTCCACAATTCTTTAATTTATATACAGTGTAACAGATTTAATTTTTTTAATCACGTTGTACCAATCAATAATTATAACGTATTTTATTTTATGGCAATTAAGCTGTAGTTTTATTAATTTGTGTTTTAATATATTTCTTTTATTATATATCTATATTTAATTAATAATCTGAACAATTAAAAGATATTTATTTAATTAGGAAACATTGAAAATGTTTACGTAGTCATTTCTGATAATACATTAATCCGAAAATATCGTAATATTTCTTACAATGCGATGCGAAAATCTTTCACGTTATCTTGCGTGGCTTTCCAGTTAATGATCGAATACATGTTTCTATTATCTTGTATGTTAAATGCTGAAGAATATTGTAGATAAATGTAATGTTTTTGCACCGCATGCAGAATTGTGCCAATGACGTAAAGTTTATCTTATTACATACGTATCCGTATTTTTCATTCATAATTTCTATGTACAAATATCACAAATATAATTTAAAAATTACTTCGTCACCAAATCAATTATACTGATTTTTATAACAATATCAAAATTTATTTATAAACGCCGATATTAATTAATTATACGTATGTGTAGAGTTATGCAAGTTTTAATCTGCGCCGATCTTTAACCCTCGGTTGACTTGAGCAAGAATTTCAATTATCGCATCGCGCCGGTGCTAAACTATTGCACGACAATTTCGCTAATCCTGCTACTTGTTGATAGTTACTCGTTAACTATAGGCTTTATTTAATCAACAGATTATATCATGAAGGCTTGATTAGCTACCGAGAGATTTCGTAGGATATTATGTTATACATACATATTATAAGTAATAGAAATTCATCAATATTATATGTCCAAAGTTATAGAATTTGCATTAAGATAAAAATGTATAGCATTTGTGAGATTATAGTCGTATGATAAAATAATTACGCGAGTGTTAGAAATTCTATTTTACAATTATTATCGATGTAAATGTTAGTAATAATTATATTTATAATTTTATCAAAAAATATATAATAAAAATAACTATGAATATAAATTAAAAAAGATTATAAATTATACATAAATTATGATAATTGCAGCAATTTTTTTCTGTCAATATGAAATTATAATAATGATGATTTTTAAAAATAAATATTAAAACTATTTTGTAATAAAAATCTTAATTTAAAATGGATTTTAACTTTTATTTAATTATCGATCTGATTTGTCTATTTTCAAGTATCATAAATAACGAGCGTAATATTAGAACATTACATTCTGAAGCAGAAACAAGAAATGAATGAAAAAATGAGAGTCAGCAAATGAAAGTGATTAAAACCGCCAAAGAACTACCGTCGATTCAAGTATCTTCCGTACATACGTTCGGATTCATCTAATTTGCATAAGACGTGCTAGGCCGTGAACCGGTGAGAGACTGGTGTAGATATCGTAACTGTGCCTTATTTGACGCCGAAGAAGAACGCGATTGTATTACATCATGAGATCCTCGAGATCTCTAATGGCACGCGAACCGAGCAGTTTGATGGCGTGTGACTTTTTATGCACAGAAACTGCGCGACTGACCTTTACCGGACGAAAACTTATTTCGTTACATGATCGTTCTCATTTTAATCCACATATTGGAAAAAAAGTCTGGTTGCATTAATTGGTTAAAAATGGACAATCAGAACTTTTTTATTGAATCTGTTATAATTCGCTAGTTAAAATAATTAGAATTCTCATTATAATATGCTATAGAATCTTCTAGTTCGTTCAAATCAGAAATTTTTCTCAGAGTGCATATTAAGCAAGAATGATGCATTTCTAATTCAATCGATGGAATTCGAAGAAATATAAACATTATATAAATTGCTGATAAATTATCTTTCGATTATATTGAGAAAAATTTTTAGTTAAAAATGGATGAATAGAAGATTCTGATTATATCAATTCTGATTATCTCAACTAGAATTATATATAAATTATGTATAAGTTATAATAAATATAACCAAAAAATTCTGATTTGTCTATTTTCAATCAGAATTTTAATCAATGCAATCAAACTTTTTTTCCAATACATCTAACTCAATTCACTAGTGACTTTGTGACTTTATATATCTTGTAAAAGAAAAGGTTAAAATATTAACGTTTTTTATTTTAGAATGTTTTTAGTAATCATACCGAGGAGATAATAATCTAAAATGATTTCTGTGTTAATAAATGTGAACAAGTTGGCGGATTAGGTGTTCTTTAGAAATTTCATGTATGAAAATTGTTTCACGCAAAGAGAATGTAAGATTTGCACTTAATGGACTTCTAAATAAAGCTTATACTTTTAAAATATATACTTGAGAAACATTTTCAAAGTTTTTCTTTGCACTGAGTAAAATTTCTAGTTGAGAATAAATAAACTAGCATATTTTGATCGTATTAGCCGGAATTCTGCAGGTCATCATAATTGGACATTTAATTATTTCGATTGAAATTCTAATGGATTTAAACAGAAACTGATTTGTCTATTTTTCACTTCTACGACTTAAGATTCTCTTTCCAGTATGTGTAATGTGTATAGTCAAATTTTTTATATAAGAATTCATATACAAGAATTGAACTAACAATATTTAATTAATGCTAAAATTTAAGCAGTGTTTCAAAATTTAACTTTACCGCTTTCTTTTTTAATTTAATAACAAAACTTCTGAATTCTTAAAAAAATATTACAATCTATTTTATTAGACAAAACTTTTAGTCTGCCTACTGCATTCTTCTTTAGATTCCTCTTTATCACTTGCGTGATAACTTCATTACATCAAAATTTGAAAAAAATTAAGAAAATTATAAAAAAATATGTCGGATTTCAAGTTAAAGAACAATAACTCTTGACATTTGCACCCTGCCGCAACAGCTGTTTCACTATATTCCCGCGAGAAGACTGGGTTTATGTATGTAAATACCAAACGGCAGGCTCATCGACGAAAACGTTCTTTTATAGAAAGGAAAGTGCACATGACGCTCGTAAGAGTCGAAAATCAAAGGCGCCAAGACAGCCGGGTGTTCTCGCTATTGTCATGAGAATGCATGCGGAATAAATTATCGTTGCATCTTTGCTATTGCTGAGCTCGATACTTTCTACGGCGAATTTTTTACGTTATCGCAGCACAACAAAAAAGGAAACTTGGCTGTAGAGTTGAAATATATACAGAATGTCTCATAAAAAGACATACATAACAATACTCAAGAATATTTTACAAAATTCTTTATTTTTTTCTGTGAAAATCGAAAAAGTTTAATATTAAAAGCTAACAACACCCAAAATAAAACTTTCAATTAAATCTTATAAAGCAAAAAAAAAATTTTTATATTACATTAAGGGAAATATTTAGTTCAAAATTTAATATAAAAAATTAATATAAAAAATATTATATATCAAATATGTAATAAATAGAATTTAAAAATTTAGGAATTTTATACAAAAAGTAAAAAATTTCGCTCATTAAGAATGTTATTACACATAAGTTTTTTCATTAAACTTGTACATACATTTATGATTGACAGTTTTTATTTTTTGTTTTACAAATTTTAATTTCTTATAACTTTTTTAAATATTTAAATATGGCAACGAGATTACTACTTTTATTTTTGCGTTTTTATCTATCACGAGATGCAACATTACTGCGATGTTTTGTACGAGAACGTAAGAATTTTTAAAAACTTCTAGATAACGCATGACCATTGAATTGAAAGATCGATGAACGGTAAAGGGTATCGTGTAAGGATATCGTTTAATTTTTCAATCTCTATTCTCGAATAGCAGCTATAACCTTCCATCAGATTTCTTCACTATATCTCACTTCTCCGGAACACTCGCCGATAAGAAACGGAAACCCGCAACCCCTTCGCGCGTCGAGTACACCCTTCCCCGTTTGTGCCTATTTTCTCTCACATCACTTTTGCGTCCACGATTTGTGATACACTGCTACTTACCATGGCTAGATCGCAGCGCTGATCACCGATGAAGATGACCAAAACAAAACGGACACTTCAAAACGAACACATACCTCACTCGGGAGAGCGCGAGCGTCCCGGGAGGTGACTTCTTCGTTTGCGGACGACCAAGAGCATTTATAGGATTTACCTGATTGGCTGGTGGGGAGGAACGTTCGGTCCATGATGATTATTGCCAAGCATGAGATGTCTGCGGGATGCTGTAATTCTTCTACTTCCACGCACATATACAGGTGGGGGTTGGACTGGAAAGGTAGAGGGAGAGGAAGAGCTGGAGAAAGACGGAAAAGGATAGAGGGGAAGAAAAACAGAGAGAGAGAGAGAGAGAGAGAGAGAAAGTGAGAGTGAGCATCCCATGAGAAGGACGGAATCATCCGTGGTATTCCAAAGGTCTGATAGAATGAACGATGGATGCTGAATGGCAATAGCCGAAGGATCCGTATTCGTCCCTGATCTAAGAATGTGTCAGCGAACGTCTGGAGATGATTTCGAGAGACTCAAGGATGTGTATCTGATCAAAAAAAAGGTCATTCGTGTTAAAGATATTATTTGTGTTAGATCATGTATATTAATTATATACATTAATTATATTTGTTTCTTATATTTATACATTTACTTTGTTTGGTTCATAGTCTTCCTAAACTTTTATTTTTAAAAAAAGGAATGCCAATATCACGTTGCCGATTATTGATGCATATGCATTTCTCGTAGGCATTAAAAAAAATACAAATTGGTGGCAACAAATGATGGCAATGTTTACTGCCAAAACGACCTCCTCGATGTCCTTATTCTGATAGAAGACGCAAAACAGTCGTGTATGTGAAAAAGTGTATGCAAATTTGATGTTAATAACACTGAACAATAAATTTTGATCAACACTTTGTTTGTCAATAAATAGTAGATGTTCCTTATAGGGATTTTCATTCTGAAAAAGGATATGCTTTTCAAAAATTCCATCATATTCTCTTGAATTTTTAGAAACTCTGCTTTGAATTACTTACGCAAATTGTAGATATATGTAATACATAGCTATAATTTAAATATCTTTTGCAATATATGAAAATAAATATGATTGTATAAAATCTTTTTATGTGCAATTTTAAATGATATATCAAAATGATAAAATTTATTAACAACATTTAAATTTATAATCAGTGTAATTAATTTTTTACAATCTGATCATCATAATAGTAATAGTAATCATATATAATAATAGTGTAACACAATATTACATTTAGATAATCTTCTTACACACATACCTTGATTGAAAGATTCACTAAAATTTGTTGCCTAGAACGTTACTAATACAAATCGCTATTATTAAATAAATAAAAATAATAAATCAAAATAAATCAAGGTATACAAGGTATACGAACATCATTGAAGTACATAATCGGCTACAACATTTCCACTTCTCCTTTCTTTGTATCCTTCTCTACAGAAAAGTAAGGAAACTTCCGCATCATGAATCCATCAAAATAGAATTAACGCATATCTTCTAAATGTCAACAGGATCAAGTCTCGTTATGTATATCTGCTTCTCTATGTAATATTAAACAGTAGAAGCAGGTCGTATGGGCACTTCAATAATTACATGCCACAGCTAACGCAACGATAAACTTCACGATTCCATTATGCAATGTGCTTTTTTGCACGTTTTTGAGGTCTAAGAGTGTAATTCAAAGTGGTGATAAATACCGTCATGACAGTAAGTGATGGGTGGATAGTCTGAAAAGATTGTAACATACTTTGCTGTTGTAAATGTCTACCGTGCGTATATCTGTCAAAGGCCGATCTCTATTGATTCTGGCTGATATAACGTAATGTAGGAGCTGGTGCATATATCCGATCAAATTTAATTGCATCGTAAAGCGAGGGTGATGAAGATTTACATTTCACTGGACCGTATTTAGAATTTGTGGATTTTGATATTGTTGACATTTTAGTATTGTGCAAGAGTATTATAGACTGCGCGTGATGTAAGACTAATCAATTTACGATCGTCGACGAAAGCTGTCGGTAAAATTTTGATATTCATTTGCTAATTTCTCTCATCGTAAAAGCATTTTTCATCGTAAAATCCCATTAAGACAGTATTTAACTTGTAACTGCTTTTAGTTATGGCCTAAAAATTATTTAATATTAAATAGTTTTATTAATTTGCAATTTTATGAAATTTAACTTGTCGCTAGTTAGTGATATCAATTCTTTTATACACTGAGAAAAAAATACTGTTGATTCAATTAAAGTCTACATTACGGACTGTCACTAACATAAGTAATCAATTATTATTGAAATAATAATTTATGCCTTTATGTCAATAAAAATATACATGAATTAATCACTTATGTTAGTGACAGCCCGTAATATAGACTTTAATTGAATCAACAGCATTTTTTTTTCAGTGTACGATTGATACACATCACTTAAGTTGTATGCTATTTGGAGGGTTTTAATATTGTCTTAAAAATCAAGTAATGTAGATATGATAATCTGAGTTTTTTGTTTGGTGTTCTACATACGCTTACCTAATTTTGTGTTTTGAATTGAGCAAGAGATGCATTCTCTGGCCATTTCTTTTCTCTGATATCCCTTGGATTTCTTCTCCTTGTATATCATTTAATTTTCTCTATTAAGGAGTCAAACGTAAATACCTTATACACCGAATGGTGATCGCCATTGACACCATAAACTAACGATATGTTGCATTATACTTATTGTTAGTGTGAAATACTGGCTCGACATCTTTCGTAAAGATATTTATGTGAAATTTTAATTAAAAAACTGTTTCAGTTGTCTTTACAATAAAAAGATTGAAAATATGTACATATGTTTATTTTTTACTTTTAATCATCTTAAATTTAAAATATTGAAAGTTTATATTACTCCTTTTCTTTCTCAAATATTTCTATTTTTATTTTATAACTATTTTTCAATTTCTGTAATAAAATAACTATAAAATAGTAAATAAGAAATATGTTACTTAATGTGTGTAGTTTCCTAATATTTTGTAATAAAATTTTGTAAATGTAAAAACTTTCATACAGTTTAATTCATTTATATTCATTAACTTAATTTTTTCAACATTATTAACATGATTTTATTTAATCTCATGTGATAAATCACGGGTGGCGTACACCTGAATGTAAGATGTATGTTTCACACGACGACGACTTTTCATTTATGCGGAGAAAAAGTGGCGAAAAAAGCCAACAGACTTTTCATTGCGCAAGGAAGAGACGCATTAATGTTTCTTCTTGAGTCATGTAAACTCGTCATCGGGCTAGAGATGCTTAGACACAATGATGCTCGAACGATCATCAGCGGGTCATTGCAAACATTACGCGAGCTTGCATTTACGCGTAGCGATGCACCAGCTACCGTGAGGTCCAATAAAAGTTTAGTACCAGTGGCGCAAGTACTTAGAATAAGTGCCTGAGTTATTTGCTAACGGGAATAGTACTCGTGTAGAGAAATCTTCAATGTGTACACTCTTTGCATTTGTTTCAAGGTGATAATCGCCTGCGATATCAGAAAATTATAAATGATTCATTAAACGATTTATTTTTGCAAAGAATAATTAGTTCAAAATATAATAAATTGTTTTTTTTTAGATTGTACTAAGATCTAAGGTACTAAGATTATAATAAGATATCTTCTATTATATATTGTATTATATATATGTGTATTATATATATAAATGGACCATTTAGATAGCATCCCAAATGATCCACTCAAATTTTTGTGTATATTATAGATTAATTATTTCTGATCACTTACAATTAATAATAATTATGTACTATACCTATTGTATATAGCGGGAAATATATTGTACAATTGATAAAAAAATCTTCTAAATTGTTTAATTTTCGCAAAATGTTATATTCTTAATTACGTAAAGATGCAATTATCTTGGCGATGGAGATGGCATATCTCTCAACTCTGTTAGTTCTTTTTTTCTTTAACTTATAACGATTTGCAATGTCGGCAAATCGTTACATTAATAAAAAGCAGATAAACATCCGGCGTGTCACGCCACCAGATTTATCATCGGGATAGTCTTCGTAAAAAAGCTTATTTTTTCAAATTCTGCATTAAATAAAACATGCTTATGGAGCAAATTATAAGCATAATTAGGAAGCAAAATATTATGAAAGTAAATATTTATCGATTCTTGTAAATTTTCTTATTTTTACTATCGCAGTCTATAAATCTTTGATTACAACAAATACATCATATATTTTTGCTTCGTAACATTGTCTTTATTGAAACTTCATTATTATTCAAAAGATTAATTTTATTGCACTTGAAATATAAATCACGTTAGATACAAATGAGTGGTTATAAAACTTAATGAATTTTTAATGTACATGGGCTAAATATGATCGCGAATAAAAAAGATTGCATCCTCCACTCGACGGCGTGAGAAATTTCTTTGATCGCAAGTTAACTCGCCACGCGCGATAATTTCAGAGGCGTGGATGTTGATAGTCGGGAAAAAGATTTTCATCTATAAATTTCCCCGAATTAAAATTGCGAATCAAAATTCGTTAAAATAATTATAATTAAATATATAAAATAGAAATAAAAAAAATATATATTTACGTCTAAATTTTACAAATCGTGCATTTTTCTCCTTAATTCTATATTCGACGTTTTATGTATGTAATCGCACAAAGGTTAAAATTATGTCGGTGTAATCTTACATTTATGCTGTTAATCTAAGGCTGATTCTTGTCAGGCTAATTGAAATGTTCTTCCTGATCGATGCTCTTACATCCGCACTTTTGTATGCTTCTCTATTTGACACCGTACGGTAAATAATTCCGGGGACATTGTAATTATTTATGAATGAAGTTCGCGTCTCGTGAGGTTAACCTTTCGCTTAGTATTCAGTTTTTCACTGAATGAAGGGGCTTGACACAAACGCAGAAAAGGTCGTGATCGCTGCCCGCGCGACCTTCGCTCGTCACGTTTCGCAGATAAGCCGTTAAAGGGATATATGTATACTCTCAACAGAATAGGAAAATCGGTTTCTAAATCATGAATCAGCTGCTGCTGCTGCTGCTCTGTATGTGTGTGTGTGAGATATTACTTATTAAAAGTAATAATTTCATCAAAAATTAAAATTTTTGCAAATTTATGAAAATTTTATGCTTCACTGTGATCAGGTTACACTCCGCTCGAAAAGACGGATCCTAAAAATGATTTTTAGCGCTTATAATAATAAATTTAAATAATCAACCCACTTCGTCTACAAAAAAGTATCTAATATGAAATGCTATCTTTGGAAAAAGATGTTATTAATGGATCTCATCAGTCTCAAGGTTTATTACATACTCTACATCTTCCTATTAAGATTAGCTGGCGATCTTGAGGATTAGAATAATTTGTTTTTTATTTCGTCCTTGAACTATAAATTTCATAATTTCGTGGTGAGATCGTGTTTCAAAAACGTAAATTTCACGAGTTTCTAGGATTTCTATTAACACATCCATGATGAACATAGATATCTCGTATCTTGATCAAAGTGATCCTTAATTGCATCTCTGAGGAGCATAAAAGTTTGAAGATGCCATATTAATTTTGCGACGCTTTAATTCGTATATAAATCAATTTATATAAAAAATAAAATAAAATAAAAACAAGAGAAATTTGTATATGTATAATTTGAAGAATGTAAAAGAATGTAAATATAATAAAGAAATAGAGAAATCGATCGAATGCAAATTTAAACAATTACCATTTTGCATTTAAATTTACATTTAAATAATTTTATATATTACGTTCCACATTCTTCAAGCTATTGAAATTCGGAAATTCCGAAGGACGTGGCCAGTTCGTTATCGATTTTTTTTTTAAGCCGGCATTTTTTTTAGAATGTTCGAAGAAACTTTAATTATGTATATAGTCATGTCATAAATTAATTAATCCTTACAATAGGATGATGTTAAATATTTTTTTTAGTCTGCCTAAAACTTCTACGAAATTTCAATTTCTTGAATTTTACGTAAGATATTTTCCAAGTAAGACATTTTTGTAATAATTATGATGTAATAATTATGACGTTAAATAATTAAACCTATTATAGGCGAAAATTTATATATTTGAGAAAACTTTAACGCACTACCCTCATCGCTTCTATTACGTATTGCTTGTGAGATAATAAACATTATGAAATAACAAATTTTTGCTGCGTTTGGCGCTTCGTTAATATATTAACTGTGTTGCAAATTGCAGAATATCTCGCATGATATTTCTTAATTTATTAGAAATACTCGCGGCAGTAACATTTTGTTTACGTGTTGATAAATTTTAGATTTTTCTTCAGAATCTCTCGTTGAAGAATCGCAATCGAGAGATTCGCATTATTATTCCTTGGAAACTTATTAATTCTGTTGCGCTTCGGGGAACAATATAAGCACGTTGCATGAGAAAGCGATCTGAAACGTGGTCATTAGATATTAACATCGTGTATAATAAGAGTATAAAAGTATCTGCAATTACAATGTTAACTAAAAGTATGATATATTAGTGTGCAATCATGATAAAATAAGCAAATAAAAGTTAAATTAAAAATTTTGAAATATATTTTATTATTATGGTATTATCCTTTATTCATTAATTTATCGATTCAGTCTCTAAAATTCTCTATACATTATATTATTCTGTTAAAAATATTATTCTGTTTGTCTAAGAATTTGTTTTCTCATTTCGAAATGTGACCTTTTCATTTGACAATATGATGATCTCAGTGTCATTTATCGATTAAATTCACGATTCATTAAATTCATATTCTTGATCGAGCTCTCATTCTTTCGACTGATGCAGAATTATTTAGTGCATTCTTTTGTAAACACGCAAGATAACATCAGAGGAAGCTATTTTGTAGGTATTTTTTCTTGTTAATTATGCTTATGATTATTTATTTGTTAGAGTTCTTGAGAAATTTATTGTTAGAATGTAAATAATTAAACTTTTCGCCAAAAACGCGATCCACATTATTCGAAATTTCGAATCCGTAAATGCAAACGTTCTGGAATAACTCGTTGGTAATATTTGGGTAATGCGAGGAACAAAATGATAGCAATATTGCACTTATGGCTTTATGGACAAAATTTTCACCATTTAAATGTCACGAGGGCACTGAAGCTGTTTGTGGTCGACGCGTTAGCTGCCATAATAATCATCGTTGTGCCGTATATATCAAATGTTTTTCTTATCTTCATATCTCCATAAATTATCTGTCAAGGTCACTCTATGAATTATGCGTATGTCTCATCGATTGAGTTTGTATCAATTATTGTAAGAAAAATATTAACGAATATTGTAAGATAAATTTATTGTAAGAAATTCGAAATTCCATAACTATTTATTTAAAATTATTTATAGTTATAATTACTAAAATTAAAGAGAATATATATATGGATTTTTGTTGTTAAAATCTATTTGGATATTACATAATTTGGATATTACATAGTTAAAGATGTTTTTGCAATACTATATACGATTGAATGAAATCGTTCTTCCAAGACAGCAGGTATCGCTCTTTATACTTGAAATTCGGTAATCTTCACTACGTCCTTGAGGTAGAATGGAGAATGTTATAAGTCACTTCCCACGATTAGAATATCGCTCGACGCTTAGCACTTAATTCCCGGAATAGCATCAATATTACGCATTTATTGTCTGAATCTTGAATTTATCAGTTGTCTCTCTTTAGAATTAATTATAAGTTATTAACTACATTATTAATAGAACTACAGCTATTTTTATTATAAAAAAATTTGGTTAAATATTTTTGGTTAAATATTGTATAAAACACTCTCAATTGCATTTTTTTTTGGAAAAAGCGGTAATAAAAAAGAATTTAAAAAATATTAATATTATTTTTTAATAAAGTTATATTTTAATTTATTTTTTATTAGATCTGAAACGTTGATGTCAATTTATTCAGTTACTTTATATTTACGACCAAGATAATATTTGTTATAAATGTTATTTTTTTATAGATTTAATATTGATCTATTTTTTATAGATCAAACTTGATCAATCTTTTCATATCGTGCATAAAAAATAATTGCCAATTCTATAACAAAGAATCTATTTTATATTCAATTTAAATCGTCAATTAGTTATATTTTATTTATCAGATTTATCTGTGTATTGATAATTTCACAGTATAGTTAATGGATAAGTCAATATAGTTAATTACTGTTAAATAGTAAAAGTTATGAATTACAGACATTAAATTTTGATTAATCGCAAATATTTTATAAAATTTTGTAATACCAGTCTCTTAAGAAGAAATACGAATCGTCGAACGAAAAATATGAACATGATTCGCGACACGGATTATGTTTCCTACGAAATATCAAAGGTACTGAAAGAGCAGCCACAGGCACGATAAAGCATGCGATGTTACACGGTCAGTTCTCAGTTATCGTAAGCGTGACGTAAGAAGAAGAAGAAGATGAAAGAAAAAAATACAGGTGTGACCATTGCGGCCTGTAATAATAAGAAAGACAAAGAGCTTTGTATCGTAGACATCTCGCGAGATTTCAATAACTAGGCGGATACGTGTTCTTCCTCTTTGAGAGCATTCGGAACTTCATGATCACACTAGTCACACCTGTCGCATTTTGCATAAACGTTTATATGGAAAGATGATCTGTTCGACTGACAAAGACATTGTCTTTCGTACCTTTAAAAACGAAAAAAGATCATTTCAAAGAAATAAATTATTGAATTAAATTCTTTCAAATTATCGAATCATATTGAGTTATCAATTTATTCATTTATCTTGTCAGTAATATTAAAGTTTGTTATGACAATAATATAATTACTGATAAATCATTACTACTTAAAATTTCTGAAATCAACATTAATAAAATTTAATATTTTTAAGATCACTTATGATTTCTGTGAAAACAACATTAGTAAGATTTAATATTTTTGATAATACGAGCATAATTTATTTTATATCTATATGTAATCATACCTAATAGTATTATAACATATAATTATCTTTTTAATACTGTACTTTTATTTTTTAAAGAATTTTGTTCTTATTTTCTTAAAATTTTGCCATAGATTGCATGTACAATGTAACACAAGCGTTACGTGGACAGTTATATTCTTTGTGGCGTTGGATCAATCCTGGTAACAAAAAGATACAATGGAGAGAAAAAACGACGTAGATCATCTTTGTACTGAGCTCACTCTTCAGACGGTATTTCAGAGAGAATCCAGAAGAAGGCCGTGTTTTGTATTCACCTTAACCATGATAGCCGTAACCGCCATGACCGTAACCACCATAATGACCATAACCACCGTAGAACGGATATCCTAAACAACAATAAAAAAATACTTTGATATTTCCATGTAAACGATCCTTTTGTTCGGGAATGCGAATGTGTATATCTGAACGATTTCTTTGTCATGAAATTAGCATGCGTGAGTAAGTTGTTCTGCATTGTTTGCGTGATACGGAACTTGTGTAATATAAAAAATTATTCTAAATATATATTTATGTACAAAACCTATGTATTATTTCACCATGAGTAGCTTGCTTTTCTATATTTTTATAAATTTATGTATATTTTTACAGAGAAATGCAATTTAATTGTTACGATAAATTTTTTTATAAAAAACTGTACACTGCCTACAGCACTTCTTAATTATCCTTTTTCTTACGTAATATAATTTTATAATATTTTACTACAAACAGTAAATTGTTATATTAAAATATTACATTAAATAATTACAGAGCAAATAATTATATGAAGAATTAATTTAAGTATAAAATTAATAGTTACAAAAAATAAAAAAAATATGAATTTATGAGGAAATGCGATTCTATGAGGTGTAACTTATAAATTCTATACATATAAATTTTACGAAACAGATTCTATTATAAATCCTACCAAATCCATAGCCAAATCCATGTCCATATCCATGTCCATATCCATGTCCATATCCTCCATATCCATGTCCATATCCTCCATAGAACGGGAATCTATATCCGTAGTGATATGGATAGTATCCATATCCGTATCCTAAGTATCCCGGTTTTGCAACAGCCACGCCGATTGCGACGGATAAGAGCAGAACAAGGTACTGTAAAGCGAATAAAAGATGAGAATGGGGATTAATTTAATTAAGAAAATTACAATTAAAATTAAGAAAATTAAATTAAAATAAGAAATTAAAAATTGAGACAGTAAAGTACTAATTTTATCTTTATTTTTTATAAGGTGGAAAGAATTTTAGAAACATAACAGTGATTGTAAAAGCTTATCCAAATTAATGGCATGATAATGACGCTATTTCATATGCATGATTTTACTCGTGTGTGTGATAATAATAAAGTAAATTTCACTTTAATAACTGATATATTGCCATTACATAATGTCCAAATTTCATAGCAAACTCATACTAAAACATACATTATTACAAATTTCATGTAATATTTTATGATTAGCGAAAGAATAATGTCGCAATAAGTTAAATTACTTGACTTCTAGAACAATTTTTGATTCAAATTCGTCGCACTTACGATCTTCAGGCACGCCATTCTTTCGCTCGTATTTGCAATTGTTGTTTGTGGCTCAACTGACGCCGTACTAACAATCGCACCGATTTTTTCTCATCTGTCGTTGTCGAACACCACTGTCTATCGTTTCTGCGACACAAGTGCTTTTATAAGAAAGGCGGGGTCCCTTCGTAAGGCGCGGTGAACCCCCCACGAGAACAGTACGTTTTTCCAGGTCCCGCTCTGGCCTCCGCCTGTTGTGCTAATAGGAAACTTCATTGTTACCCTGGGATTATGCGAATTGCGATTTTGCATTATGAAAGAACCGCGAAAGACGCGGCGATGTGCGGTAACGCACCTGTGACGGGGTCGCATTAGTCCATGCCCGATGGACGCCTTGACATCCAAATTTCTTCTTCGACGCGATTGCTCGCGTGTGTCCGCGGCGCCGTAAACCCCTCATTAGAGCAGGAGAGAATCATACGTCGCAACCGATTGCGATATTTAATGCCGCTGCTGTAATCGCTAATCGCTTATCGTCGAACATTAATTCCTGAGTCCGCCGGTGAATCCCAGCAGTAGACCCGGAGGAGGAAACGGTCTTCTCCCGAGTATCGTAACCGAAACAGAAAGAAGCGATAGACGACACTTATGCTGATCAACAATTACGTAATCCGGAATTCTGTTACAAAATGTGAAATTATGTTGATAGGCATGTTTGTGTGATTTGTCAATTGCGTGGCGACATTCTTAGCGACAGAAGAAGGCATAATTTAGATATTGAAAATGAAGAGCCTCGAAAAATTTATTACCTATATAATACCTAATTAAATAGAGATGTCAGAACTAAATCGATGTATTTTGAAAATTAAATGCATAGAATATTAATATATGTAAAAATCATCATTAATAGAATGATGTCACAAATTACAATGATAGATTGCTTCGTACAAGGGGGGGGGGGGGATACACGATATATGAGTTAGCTTAATCAATTTAACATGTAACATAGAATTAATTAATTCAACAGAAAAAAACCACAGCACAAGTTATAGTTTGTGATATTTAATTATTATTATATTAATTAAAACATTAAACGTTTCGGCCACAATCTGGCCATCTTCAGTAATTCAATAATATTCTTAAAAACGCAGAGTTATATCTAGTTGACATTAAATTCAACAGTCGGAAGTTGTAATTAAATAAACATGTTCTTTTCTGTGTGAAGATGCTTCATACAATAATGTTACAACGCCAGTTGTCATATCAAGAAAAGTGTAGAACAAGAATTTCCAGATTCTAATTTAAATAAAATTGTATATATTAATATCTTCTAGTCGTAATATAAAGAAATAGAATCATTACCTGTTTTACAGCAAAAAAACTAAACGATGAATCTCAAGTACTTCTTTTGCACAATTAGAATTTTGTCGTGACATTATGTGTTGTTATTTGTCCTATCATGTATTTTATATCTATTTATATATCACTATTTATATATCTGAGTCAACAGTTTAGAAAGTTCTAGAATTATTTATTAAAGGAAAGAGAGATCCTTCTTTAGAAGAGGAAAATAAACATCAGGCAAACCTTCCTTTGCTTATTGATATCACTTGTTTGTCTTTTTATATGTATCATTTCCGAAATTCTTCTTTTCATTAATTTGTTCTATATCTAAAATTCTTATATTATCCCAATCTAATTCATGCATCTCATTCAAACGGTGACGTGAAACCACTGAAATTTCGGAAGAAAGTTTTTTTATGTCGGCCTTATGTTCTTTAATCCGAGTTTTTATTTTCAACAATAAAAAATAGAATTAAAACATTGGAAAATAGAACTAATTTAGATCAAAATCGCGAAGAATTTAATAATGAATGTGACTCTAACGTTACTTCAAAAAAATTTTTTACGATATCATACTTGGGCAAAGTTTCTGAAAAATTCAAAAAACTTTCACATGTTTATGGTTTTAATATAGCTTATAAACCTATGAATAAAATGAATACATTTATTAAGACAGGAAAGGATTCTTTGCCTAAGGATGACCAATGCGGAGTAGTTCATAAAATTAATTGTTTAAACTGTGAATCGTCTTATGTTGGCCAAACTAAAAGGAAATTAAAAACTCGGATTAAAGGCCGACATAAAAAAAAACCTTTCGAAATTTCAGTGGTTTCACGTCACCATTTCAATGAGATGCATGAATTAGATTGGGATAATATAAGAATTTTAGATATAGAACAATCGTTAAGAAAAGAAGAATTTCGGAAATAATACATATAAAAAGACAAACAAGTGATATCAATAAGCAAAGTGACACGGAAGGTTTGCCTGATGTTTATTTTCCTCTTCTAAAGAAGGATCTCTCTTTCCTTTAATAAATAATTCTTTCTAGAACTTCTTTTCTAAACTGTTGACTCAGATATATAAATAGTGATATATAAATAGATATAAAATACATGATAGGACAAATAACAACACATAATGTCACGACAAAATTCTAATTGTGCAAAAGAAGTACTTGAGATTCATCGTTTAGTTTTTTTGCTGTAAAACAGGTAATGATTCTATTTCTTTATATTATGATTAGAAGATATTAATATATACAATTTTATTTAAATTAAAATCTGGAAATTCTTGTTTTACACTTTTCTTGATATGACAACTGGTGTTGTAACATTATTGTATGAAGCATCTTCACATAGAAAAGAACATGTTTATTTAATTATAACTCACGACTGTTGAATTTAATGTCAACTAGATGTAACTCTGCGTTTTTAAGAATATTATTGACTTACTGAAGATGGCCAGATTGTGGCCGAAACGTTTAATGTTTTAATTAATGTAATAATAATTAAATATCACAAACTATAACTTGTGCTGTGGTTTTTTATGCTCTTATTTTTTATATGTTTTAATATTATAACCACGTTAGTTTTCAAGATATAATTCAACAGAGTTTCAATTTCTCAAGAATTCTGTCTTTTTCTTGTATTCCTGAATCTATTTTTATCAAATGCGATGTATCTTTTGAGCCGTCTTATCAATCATGTCTCAGCAAAACACATTGTAATATACAGTTTGCATAATCACAGTTTCGCATAATAATGACGTGGTTAACAGAAGATGTTGATGTATCATATTGAGTAATTCTAATTCTAGTCATTCTTTTGTAGAAAGTTACTTAAATGTAAATATTTCAAGTATTACACATATTGATATTTTGATATTTTACAAAAAAAAAAACAGGTAAAACTGCCATTAAATATATATTAATATAAATAAATATTAAAAATTTTAAGTAATTTTACTTTTTCTCTTCAACTTCTTCAATTAATAACGTATAAAAATTCTATTATTTCAATATTCCATCTTTACAGAATTAATAAGAATGTAATTAACAGTTATACTTCCGTCGATTGAAACATAATCGGTATGAATATTCCTTGATTGTCTTTGTTTTTATCGGAAATACGATTTTCTTTGTTACATTTACCTTCACGGTCGATTTTCCATCGCCGATTTATTTTCTGTTCTCAGCAAACGAGATCGGATCTACAATCGATATCCAGAATAGCGAAGGATTTCTTACGTAAATTGTTATGCATTTACCTTGAATTAAGTGCTATAATAATCTATTTTTATGCACTTCTTGCAGTTATATGGGGCAATATAAAAAAATTTTTTTTCAATCCAAAATAACTAATTTTAATTAACAAAAATAACTGTTACATTAAATAATTAATATATTGAAATAAAAATATTGAATATTCTGCAATATTATAATTATTAGAGGAAAATTACAATACTGATTAATAAAGTACAATATATAATACAATGGTATTTCTTTAAAGATATCATTGAATATTGTACTTTATTAATACTGATAAGAGCATGATATGTTTAATTAAAGAAATAAAAATTCATAATTCTCATATATATTTGTGATCTTTTTTTTTATAAATATCATTTAAAACCGAATTCTATAAATATGAAAGTAAAATTATTCCAATTTTCTTTCATAAATTGTAGTTTAAATAATAGTAGATATTATTAATAATATTCTATCATTTGTAGTTTCCCAAATCTGTTCTATTTTTATATTTTTTTTCTTTCTTATTTTTCTTGTAATATAAAAAATGAAATCAGAGTGCAGCGTAAAAACCGTTTATAAAACACACACGTTTATAAAACAGATCATAAGCTAATCTTAATATAGTGCTGCGTTATAGAGTTAAATAATTCTATTGGAGCTGAAGGCCTTGTTAAAAAACAAACTGGCATGTTCACTTATATTCATAAATTGTGTTATTTTATTAAACAATGCTGAATATCAAGTTAACGAATATTAACAAAATATTCAAATAACATATATCACATTACGTTACACTAACACTATATTAAAAATTCAATGCAAAAATTTAACAACTATCGATTTTAATACAAACACAAATAAAAGTTTTTTACTATGTATGTCTTGCTAACGGTTTTCTTTTCACGCAAGACATGGATACAACTAATTGCATGAAAATTAAATGTCTCTAACTTTGCGTGTCTTGCATAATCGTGTTTCGTATCGTCATTGACGCGACGTATATGCAAAATCATATGGAGGCCACGAAAATTACTGGACCATACACGCTACATACATTATTGTTAGAAACAAAGAATAATTGTGTATATAAAGGCCGACAACCATAATTATGAGAACATATTCTATATCATAATCCTGAGAACGTAATGAAAACCGATGATAAGTACGAATGTACGTGTCGCGCAGCGTCTGTAATTAGTGAGTCTATTAATTATCAGCTTATCTTTCTTACAGTCAAAGATAGTAACACCGTATATCTGCAACAATCAGATTTTATCACATCTTTCTGCATATGTGTTAGTTTTATAATTTATTTTTAATGAGATACATAATTAATAACAATCAGCAACTAACTAATAATATACGTTTCTTAAAACTTAAAAGGTCGAAGAAGTTTCTCATATGCTGTTCTTAAAATATATAAATATATTATTAACTTTGACATATTCCTTATAAATTTTAAGCTTATACGAATCTTTCGTGCGCACTCAAAATTATATTAGGTGTTGGAATTAATTCGTAGCGTTTTTAATGAAAGAATGTTATTTATTTCACATGAGCATTAAAAAATACATTAATGAAAGTACTTCCCATCACTTGTAAAACGCTACGAATTAATTCCAACACCTAATATATCCAATATTTTCTAATTTTATTATTTCTTAAATTTTCTATTTTACAAGCAGAATGACTCCTAGAAAGATTTTTAAGAAGATAATACTTTGAAAAGTTTTTCATATTACATCGCTCTTTCTTCATATCTTTTACTATAATATGTTGTATGTGTTAATTTTGATTTTATTTTCTTCTGTCAAGTTTAGGATTAATATTTTAGGAAATCAGATTCTCCGAATCTCGAAATTAACCAATTTGATCTGCTTCAATTCCTTCCGTCCCGTTGGCGTTATCTTGTATCGATTCGAACTTGGAGCCGGTGCTACCTCTTCGTCGTGGAGCGTAGTGATTCGTTCGGGAGTTTCATTCTCCATAAGTTCAGCAGTTGCTTCCGTTGTCTCGGCCGATTCACCTGAATCGGCAGGTTTGCCTTTCGGCGGGAGATATTTCTTACCGTGAATGAAAGGCCCGTAAGGATGATGGAATGGAAATCCAACTAGATACGGATCGGCATATATTGGATAGCCAACGTGGCCAACCCCGACAGGACCGCCCTTGAATCCATGGAAGTGGTCGTACGGCAGGAGGGGGAAATCGTGGGGGTGAAAAATCCCCAGTAATGGCTTGACCCAAGGGGGCCCATAAGGAGGCGAGTATCCGTTTTTTGTCGAGTTATTCTGGTCACCATTCTCAGCCGGTTCTTCGGTTTGTCTGTTGTCATTATTATTGTTGTTGCCGTTATTGTTGCCATTATTATTGCCATAACCGTAATCACCGTGATTGCCATAACCACCATAGAAATCGGGTCCGCCGTAAGGCCCGTAACCGTGATGTCCATAGTGTCCGTTTCTAGAAGAAACATTTCCGTTTCTCTGATAGGGTCCATAGAAGTCGTGATGACCGTATCCATCAAAGGGAAATGGAGAGTAGGGATGATGGTGGCCGAAACCGTAACCTCCGTAAGGCGAACCGTAATCTCCGTAATTAGTCCTGTTCTCCAATCGCGCGTTCTCCTCCGTGCCCGCCTCTTCCGAAGATCCATCTCCATATGGATGATGATGATGATGGTGGTGGTGGTGTCCGTATGGTCCAAAACCTCCGTAGAAGCCTCCATAGGGTTTATCCAAGAAAGGTCCATGGGGGAAGGCTGCCTTGGGAAAACCACCGCCGTGATAAGAAGGATATAAATTGGTGGACGATTCCTGAATACGACCGATTGATGAATCGATATTATCGCTAGATTTTGGAGTTGCGTCAAGATTATCATTGTTTGTGGAAAAATCGTGAGGTTTGTAAAAGTTCGATTGTTCTTGGCGTAGGTAGGAACCATCTCGTAGAGATCCATCGAATCGTTCATTCGTTTCGGATCCCTCGAGTTCTTCCGGAGAATCCTCGTAGAGTCCATTGTAAGGATAAGAGCGTGGTCCGTAATAGGTAGCCGCGTTTGATGTTTTTGTATCGACTATATTATTCAAGATTGAATGTGAATTCAAATCGTCATTCAGATTGGCGGATACCGACAGGGTTGATTGGAAGGACGATCGATTATTGCGGGATTGCACGTCGCGCAAAATGACCGGCGACAATACTGAAGCTACATTTTTAGCGAAATTTGCTAGGATATCTGGACCTGTGTAAAGAGAATGATAATTAAAATAAAGAAAGTTCTAAATTTAATAAAAACGCATTGAAATTCTAATTTCTTTCTTTCGTTAAATAATCTTTTATTTATTAATGATCTTTACAAACAACTTAATAAGAAACTTTCCGTAAACTATAACTTATTTATTAATAAATAGCTTTCAGAGAAATATGTTTTTTTACATATCTCTTCGTTTGAATTTTGGTATGTATAACAATAATTGTTTTGCAAATTCAACATTTTTAATTGTCTAAAAATGATAATATTGTTCAAATAAATTGTTAAGTTATTTGCGTACAAATATAGAGTTGATGCTTATTTACATATAAATATCGAGTATCACGTTATGTACTATCATATATTCAACATTTCTTATAAATAATAAGCTGTTTATAATTAATAAACTTTAATTTGTTTTTAATTAATAAATTTAAATAAATTTCGAGAAGAAACATTTCATGCTTACTGACTGCAGTTCTTGCAGCTTTTCCATCATTTATTACGCACCAAAGTGCGATGCAGTACAATAATATCTGTAAGAAAAAAATTTGATATTAGATTAAACGTACAAACTTACACGGAATATAATTGTAACAATAATAAATTAATAAATTTAAATACTAAAAATTGTATTTAAACTTTATTTAATAAATAGTATTATTTATTAAATAGTTTATATTAAATAGTTATTATTAATAACTGTTCAAGGATTTTTATTTTACTTACAATGCATTTGCTAAAATTCATTGTATTTTCAATTTCAATTATTTTATAAATATAATAGCTTTTATCTGCAATGATAAGAAATATTGTACATTGACGCTTGTAATTCATAAGAAAAATTTAATGATAAATGATTACTCCTTGATTATTTTTTTAAAATTTCTAAGATAAAAGTAAGAACAATAATTATATTTTAGATGTAAAAAATTACGAAAATTTACTTGAATACAATTAATGTATAACTAAACGGTCCGCAATGGGCTATATTCAAGCATGAGATAATTTAAGTATAGTGGCGTTTGATATCCGGAATTTCTCGCAAAAAATGTTACGAACTGCGTAACGCACACGTATAGCGTGACTGACTCGATACTTCTCATAGAATTATGTTTTATTTGCTATTGCGTAAAGAGAGACGCATGTGCATGTAAATCCGACGATCAACGCATCGTTCCAGCAGAAAGTTTTGCAAAATCTCGGCAAAAAGAAGCTCTGACGTACATATACACGCACAAATATCAGTCCTGGATGTACTTATTACCGTCTCGTCGTGCGGAACTTGATTCTTATAATAATAGAATCGAATCGGTCTGTGTGCAGTCACATCGATTGCACTTTCACGATGTACACATATTGCTGAAAGACTGTTCAAGTATATGGAACTTTCGGTAAAGTTATTTTCCGACCAGCAGCGACGAACTTTGCAAAATAAATAAAAATTCATGGCACTAGTTTCTGAGAAAGTAATTAATAAATAATAATTTCATTATCTTCACAACAGTCTCTCGACAAGAGAAAGTAACGGAATTAGTAACGGAACTTGTAATAAGAAATTTTCTTCTGATTTATGTAAGACTCGTATGAAGGCATTATTACGTTTGTATGAATGTTTCACCGGCTATTACTTCTTACTCATTATTTTATAAAATACATAGTTATGAAGGAATAATTTGAAGACATATTTTTTAATGTATCGACGTGAATAACACAACTTCCTGCATACTGTGACATTAATATAAAAATGGAAAATTTACATCATTTTAATGTAGGTAACATAGAATGACATGACTTTCGCTGTACACTGCGATAGAATAATAGAAAAATGCGAAGTTTACGTCATAGTACTTTTTTACTAAAAATTGTTATATCTTATTTTATTGTCAGTTTTTTATTTATGAAACCTAATCCATCGAAAGACTCTGGAGTAGAAAGAGAGAGAGAGAGAGAGAGAAATGTAATTTATTAAAAGAAGATGTAATTTCTGTTATATAATAATCGTATATATGTAAGATAAGCAAGAAATGAAATGTCAAAAACTTCACTGCTCAAGAAATATTAATGTACCGTGTATTCAGCGCATCTTAAAAGAAGATTAAATTTCCATTCATGCGTGTACATTTCAAGATTGATTTTCGCGAATAACGTGCTCTACATGTGCTCGTCTGCATTTTTTTCTAACAACATTAGTAAATAATCGCTATTGAGATCTGAGAAAGACTGACATCTCTAATATTTCTGTGTGAAATTGCACATTTCAATAATTTATAATACGTTACAGATGATTATAAGATTTTTGTATGACGTATTTGTGTTTTTTAAACTAAAACGAGAATGCCTTCAAATTGTGAACATAATTTATTGCATGGTGTAAATATCCAAGGTGTGCTTATATTTAAGACTAAATTTCCTACGATGACAATATAAGCGCATAATTAAATAAAAAATAAGTAAATAAAAAAAATAAAAATATGTAAAATAAGTAAAAATCAAATAAATAAGAATAAGATGGTGATATATCTGGCATCAATTTCTCATTGATTATTTACATATGTGCACGCGTAAGAACATACTTGAAATTATCTTACATAATCTACTGCAGCTAACGACAATAATGAAATTGCAATTTTTTCTGACAGTCAACATACGTTTTTTTAAATTCTTACTTATTTCACATGTTTGATCTAAACGTATTTTATACCCCTCCATATTTAACATATGTATCATAAGCTTTATATATTTTTACGTATATAAATATAAACAAACATAATATAAACAAACAGCCATTAATAAAATGTAAGAATTAAATAGATTTGTATTAGGTGTTGGAATTAATTCGTAGCGTTTTACAAGTGATGGGAAGTACTTTCATTAATGTATTTTTTAATGCTCATGTGAAATAAATAACATTCTTTCATTAAAAAACGCTACGAATTAATTCCAACACCTAATACTTTCCTATTACTTTTTTTTAATTAATAAATGTAAGACTTAATAATTAATTAAGTAAACGTTGTAATTAGAATTTTTTTGTAAACTATGATATCGCAAATTTAACAAAATTAGGTTCGATACAAATTCTTATGTAATATAATTTATGTTATGCGTTATAATATAAAGAGCAAATATACCGCAAATATATCGAGAGAATAAAATATTTATAATATCGTCATTAATAAATTCACAAATGATTCACTCCGGTTATTATATCACGCTGAGGATTGCAACAAATTTTCCGCATACTCAATTATTAAAAAAGTGCAAACGACAGATATTTTGATAGATATTTTGCAGTTGACACTTCACACAAATCTGTTCGACACATAGCAAATTTTTATTTTGCAATGATTTATTACGCTACTACGGATCGTTATGAAATTGCAATTTTGTTACTTTTTCCTGTATGACCAATGGCTTTTATGCAAGGATACTCACGTGTGACGCGTAATGCATCGTGCATGCGGCTCTTGACGACTAAGGGACAGACATTGTGACCGATGTCATTTATACTTTCTCTCCTTTAAACGCCTTTTACCCTCGATGCTGAGTGCGAAGGTGTAAAGGGTGGATCGTTAAATTATAGTCTTTATACGTTTCGAACATGCAAATTAAAAGCTCTATCAAATTTATAAGTAAAGGAATATATAATATTAAATTCTGCTTGCAGATTTTGATATTTACAAAATATTCATTAATCGGATTTTTATATTTGATACATAGACGAATATTCAGAGTTCTTTTTGAAGAAGAGTTCTATTATAATAGAATTGATAAACCAAATCATAAAAGAAGATATTTTAAGCTTTACTTTTAGCTTATTTTGAGCTTATATTTTAAGCTTACATAAAGCTTAAAATATCTTCTTTTATGATTTGGAAAAAATATGACATTTTTTAAATCGTAATCTTTAATTTTTTTCTAGAAAAAGATATAAACAAAATATAGTTATGAAAAACGAAATGTATAGTTGTGAATAAAGCTCAAGTTCTTGTCCATTTCCTACATAACATTACTACTAATAGAGAACAGTAATATTAGACAGTTTTACCAATTAACAATAATGGCATACAAATACAAAAAAATGTATAAAATATATAAAATATATAAAATATATTATAAAGTTTCGATCTTTAACTAAAACATATGAGGATATATTTTTAAATAATGTATATTATTATTCATAATTACGAATAATTTACGTGAGGATCGTGCAACTTTAATTTCAGCGTAAATTAACTCGGTGAAAATCACAAATTAATAATGCATTAACCAATTATTTCTACTTTGTATCATAATGGATATCATGCTGCAGGATGTATTATAACTTTATGTGGGTGGCAATATACGTTCTTCGTCGAGAGTTTCATGATGAGGAAAGAGAAGCTCGAGTGACTGATGTAGCATTTGATGATTGATGGAAAGATCGTTTTAACAGGCTGGCAAATTAATAACCGATCTGGCTGATCCTGCCGACGATACCGGGGGCGATGACACCAGGAAGATTATAAATTTGCACAGGTCGAGGGGAAATTCCCACTACTCGAGTCGCTCGGAAATTCGGCGTGATAATTACGGGCCATTGAGTGCTGCTCAGAATGTCAAATTGTCTGGCTTGAGCATTAATCTGTCCATATCCTTGATACTTGGCGAGCATGCCGCTCACGCTTCCGTAAGGAATCCCACCTGTTGAATGAAGCAATTGATATGATCATAAAGCCTATACAACATTTGCAATTAGGCCCTAAAAGATTTATTAAATCTTAATACATATTTCTAGCATTAAATAAACGTTTACTTATAATAAATAAATATTTACTCAATAAAAAAAAATCAAAAATAATTTTTGTATTAAATAAATAAATATTTACATTTAGTAAACATTTATTTAAAACTATTTAAACAAATATTTATTAAAATTCTTTTTTTCAGCTATAATGTCCAATAAGTCAAGTATTTTGTCGAGTGAAAGGAAAGAAGATTAATTTAGTAATCAATAATCACCAGTGCTGCTTTCTGTTGGAGCCTAATCTAAATCGTATTTAAAGATAGAAAATAAAGATATTTTTTTTATAGCAATTTCTATTATTTTAGAGTTTATCGAATGAATAAATTATAGTCTATCATAAAAATTCTTAAAATATTGTAAATATTGAAAGAAAGAATTGGAAAGTTAAAAAACAGAAGTCTGACTTACCGTACGCCAATCCATTCACCATTTCCACTACCCCTGCGCTGTCTGGTGCTGCTGTCGATAATTTTAAAAACGCTACAAGTCCAAATATCAAGGTGACCTAAAAATTACATATCGAGAAGTCACAATAAAATTTGGAGACTTGAATGCATATTTTGTGAGAATATTTTTATGTAGTTGCTCATTAATGCGCTAGAAGACAAAATGTTACATAACGTTCAATATATTTTATAAAATAATATTGCTTCTATTGACAAAAAATGTATTATACGGAATTTTTTATACATTATATATTGACATTAAAATTAATTACGCGCATTCAATTATTATGGCTGCAAATATTATTAACAGTACGTTTATTATTTTAACTGCATATTTTCTCATATAATGAAGTATAATAAATTGATAAGTTCGCCATAAGTGCACATTTTTTCGATTATATAATAATACTCCAACTTAGACAGTTTAAAAACATTATTTAAGCGATTATTCATGAATAAATAAATACAATATTTCCTATGATTATATTATCACTGTCAATAATTTTATCAATTAATAAATAAAATAAGTAAATAAAATATAGGTATATGACCTTGAAATTGATTGCATTAAAACAGACAATCGTGTATAGAAAATGTGTCGTACATGCCAGTTTTTCGTTCGTTTTCATTTGTTGCACAAGTCTGCAGTTCTTAGATATTTATGTCAAGTATTTATTCCTAAATCAAACGATAACAAATAGATTTTACGAAATAAATCGTTTCATAATTATAAATTCATTTTTATTTCTATTAAAATGTTAGTGACAACAATTTTAATTGTGTAAGGTAACCGGATTCTATATGACTTAGTATTGAATATATGACCTATTCAATGTGTGTGTAAATAATTACACGGTGAACTCAATAGCTAACACTAATAAGTCTGCAAGTTGTCCATCTATCTTGATTGTATTAGTTTATTGCTCACATTTTATTATTCTCGATAAAGCAAAATACAGAACGTTATGATTGTAATACTTCGTAGATAAGTAATTGCTTTCTATATATAACTACTTACTAATGTCCGTTTCTACCGATGCAATTCAATTTTAATCTCGGTTTAACTATCTCTTTATCTTTTTCTAGTTCTAAGAATAAAGACAATAAAATAATATCGGTACACCAACCATCTACCAACACTGATTTGTATTCATACAAAAAAAGTCTTGTTCATATTTAAACTATCCACGTATAATAATTTTCTATAAAGTAAAATGTCACATCATATCATATCATATCATATTAATTTAATCTAATGTAATTCAATATAACAGTTCAATATAATAATTATAATAATTCAATGTAACTGCAATGTAAAACATCCTATTAAGCAACTATCTATTTTCTATTTTTTTTTAAATATTCAACTTGTACAGTTTGTTATAAAATATCATTAAATCTAAGTATTATCTTCACATAAAATTATGAAAACTACCTCACATCCCTATAGATGAGACTACCCCCGAGATTACTATAATTAATTTATTCACCTGGGCGTTCACGTACCTTGGCGGGCAGCATGTCGCCGTTTCCAACAGAACACAACACGTACTAAACGCATAGGCAAAACTAGAATACAAAGGCAAAGATCGAATTATATACACGTTGCGTGGCGTGCCGCGTGCGTTAATGTTGGCCAATCGTTAGCGTTTCCTTTCGATTGCGCCCGTTTTATTCTTCTGTCTATAGGACTTTATCGAACTGCGAAGATATCTGTGGGATACGCCTTGGGACACCTTAACCTTGGAGCAGCCACCTCTCACATGTAGCGTACTGACTTCTATCCTGTGTACCAAGGACCATGTTTCTCGTGAGTACCTTCTTATGTATTGTGTGTTGTGCTCGTAGTTTTATCATACTGATGCATGTCCTTGTTGAACGGCGACAAATGACAACGATGTCCTTTTAGATTGAATTAATAAATAGGAAGGACGTAAAAATTACTGATAATAACGTGCTACAAGTATTGTTCGTAAGAATCGTCAACAAAATCTTTCGCCGAAGATCGATAGAAGGTAGTAGAAGGTGGCATAAATTGTTAATATAATATAATGGTAACGAATAAGATAAAAATTGATATTATTTCAAAATTATAAAAATATGCGTATTAATTAAATTAGTTATTTAGACGCACTGTAACTTTGGTATTACTCGTAATTGTTCTAAGTTTCCCATGTTAATGGATCACTGCAGGATAAGAGCATTATAGTAAATAACAATGTTATTATTAATATGTCCCTTATTAAGCTGCACGAAAAGATTATCGCACTTATACAAAAAATAGATCAAGGGTATCCGCTCTTGAAGACAGTTAGCGATATTACGTAACAAGATTAATAATCCAGCAGACTCATGAATCGCAGCGATTGTTATGATGATAAATATTGCCGACAAGTGTTGCAGTTACAAAAGAGAAAGCGGTAAAAAAATATTAATTTAATGAAAATTATGCTTAATCATCCAATAATTATTGTAATTATGAAAGAAGTAATTGATAAAAAGCTCAATTAAAGGAGTCTTTAACGAGGGAAAACTATTTTGTTGAATGAATTCTTAAAGTAGTATCATTAAAAGATTCAATAAAGTAAATATAAAGTAAATTAGCATATCTTTATAATTAAAATTAATATTTTATATATAGATATAAAATTATTATAGAAAAGATTCTTTCTTTCTCTACTTTCTTTCTATTTTGTCTTGTGTAAAATATTGCATATTATGATTAAATTACTTTAACGAAATTTGGCTTTTATTGGTTATTTTTATCTTTGACCTTATAAAAAGCAAATATTGTAACAACGTCGCACTATAATAAGTTCATTTATATCATGTAATATGATTATAAATGATATATTTCTCTGAGAAAGATTTTAACTGAAATCAGCTCATAAATTCGCGAAAGCAGTCGAATTATATTATCGGTAAGACTAAAAAGATAGCGATTATTGCTGACGTATTGTAAATCTGTGAACAAGTAAGAAATTTTAACTTTCAATAAGCCTTCTTTTTGTTGTCACAAACGGAAGATATAATTTCTCTGGTGATTCGCAGCAAGATACAAATAGTAAGTCGCGCAACAGTTGCGCCGATGAAAAGAATGGATATAGTTTCGAGTGGAGGGCGTTATGCAATCCCTCTGTAACGTTTATTTAACAAAAATATCCTAGACTATATACAACAACGTAATTAGAGGTCGGAAAAAACTATTGCAACACCCTCGATTGAATCGCGTCTAATCATCCGTATCTAAATGCGCTTTCTCTGAAACAAAAATTAATTAACTAAAAAATGCTATGATAAACTACTGCAAACATTAAAAATATCGTGAATATTAAAATAAACTGCAAGTGCAAGTGTTTGAAATTATTATCTTTGCGTTCAAATAAAACACAAATGTCATAATAATATCATAAGGATAACATTATAACTTTATTATTTTTTTGTCATTTATAAGTTTATTTTTAGGTGACAAATGATGTTATAATGACATCCTATGATATCATCATGACTTAATTATGACTCTGTGTTTTACCTGGGTATGTTCGCTTTTATGAATGTTTCAAAATGCCTTCTTAAGATTTCTATCTATCTACTACTATCTCAAATTATGACATCAGAAGCGAAAAGACACACAATAAAAATTCTTGCTAATTATATTTGAATAGAAATATTTTTCAATAAAACATTTATTATTTACAATCAATAAAACAGATCTGTAAAATATATCGAAAACTTTTTTCTTGTTTCGGGAAGAAATTAAGTCATATTTATTTCTATATTTCTATTATTAAGAGTTTGTCATAGATAAAAATAACACATTTCATTTTTTATTGTTCACATATCTGAAAATTTCTTTCCAGATATATGATTATTCATTAATTAACGAAACAAAAGGAGAAATTTCGGTATATTTTATAAGTCAGTTCTGTCAATTATAAGTGTTATTGTATTAAAATATATTTCTATATTAATATATAATATTTTGCAAAAATTTTTGTTGTATATTTTCTTATTTTTGACGTCACAATTTGAGATAGTAATTCTGAGTAAAGAGACATAATCAGCAGACATAAATCAATTTTTTGTGTAATATCCTTATGATAACGATTTTCAATTTTTTACGAATAAATTTTATAAATTACATGATATGGAATTTACTTATATATTATTATTAATTACGAAATATAAAAAGAAAGCTAAAATAAATTTAAAAATCCAAAATAAATTTTTTATAATTATCTAAAACGGTTTTAAAATTAATCTCGCATATCAATTTACGTAAAAATAAGAAATGTTTTAATTAAACGTAAAATACGTTGGCTCGAATTATTTACGCTCTACGTAATAATACATCCTGCGTTCCGGATCCTTTATAAACTTGGCTTGTAGTAACGGTTTCTGTTTTTGTCCTTTATCTTCTTTTTCTTCTTTGTCGTCATTTCGAGCTTTCCAGTTTTCAGTTATCCTACTCGATTCACTCTTAGTTTTTTCATTGGCTTGATTTCTTTCGTGATTTGGTTGAATGTTCTGCATTAGATTGTATATTGGGTAGATCTGAAATCACAAACTTTCATGAATAAACCATGAATGAATCATACTGAACGCATAATTATATCAATACATTTTACTATAGTTAATTTTAATTTAAATCATTACGTACTTAATTTATAGGAACATTATAATTTATAATATTACTTCATGCATAAAACATCTTTGGTGAATGATGATTACATTGAACATTTTTACATTACATCAATTATCTGAACAACTTGATTATTATTTAATGTTTTCATTTTAAATTACAATTTCTAAAGGTTTAATATCCTTTACATTGCTATTCCCGTTGAGTTCTTAATTTTGTATTGAAATGTATTATATATAAAAAAAGCAGTTTTGCTGTGAAATATCTAAAATTTAGTTAAATTCAGATCCAAAAATAATTTTGTTGAACTATCAAAATTATGTACTCTTAAAATAATTTTATTTTTCTCACGTTATTAATCTGTATGCTTCTTATAGTATGTTTTGTTCTAATTTCAAATTTCAAATTTGTTTGCTAAATTTATGAGAAAAGCAGGATTTTTTAGTAACACGCATTTAAAAATCCTTTGCTTATTCCTTTCTTTTAGATATAAATGATTCATAGAGAATAACTATTGAATTTAACATCCACTCATTATAAAAGACATAAAGAATTTAATTAAGAAATTATTTTAATTAAGAAATTAAAAATTATTGATAAAATATTATTGAATAAATTGTTGTTAGCAAAATGTAGGAGTTTTTGGAAAGAGATATGTCGGTTATAAAAAATTAGAGCTCGTAAAATAAATTCTGACCTCATTTTCAGAATCAACATATAAAATACATAAAAATCAGCCTAAATTATTTAATTAATAAAATCATTGTCGATAATGTTGCTTTCAAATCTGTATCTATCTAAATGTTTAAATACTTCAGCAAATCATTTTTTCTATTACAAGAATATTTTGCTCGAGTGAACAAAGGAGAAAATGAAATTCATGCCTTAATCGTAATTCTTTGAAATCCAAGACATAGTAGACATTGTGTGTCTCGAACCATATTCGGTCAGCTGAATCGTTCTGTGCTGCGGTGACAAACTTACTTCTGACGTTATTCCAGAGTCACCGTTGTTATTCTCCTCGTTAACAATCCCATCGTAAGTCCCAAAATCATTTATCTTCTTAACTTCCTCCTTCTTCATTCCAAAATGTTTAAAAGCGTTATCTCTACTTTTTTCTTGAGACTTATCTAACATCACTGATTTTTCAGTTTCACCTTCATTAGCAAACTTAACTTTATAATCTTCTTTTTTATCTTCCTTCTTATCTTTCTTATCTTCTTTTATTAATTCTTTTTTATTATCTGAATCTTCATTATTACCATTCTGTTTATTATCATTTTTTTTGCGTTTCGATTTGATTCTCAACCTCACCGGGTTTTTTTGAGCGGACGTTACATTCGTCTTTATAGAATCGAATTCATTCTCTGTTTCTGGATAAGCGGTCTTCGTAACGATCTTTTCCTTTGAACCTCTCGATAGATGCTCGATCGTCCGTATTTTTGGAGTCGAAGTTTCTATCTGAAAATCATCAGTCTTGATTGTTTCTGGCGTAGCAATTATTTTAGCAGCTTCAATTTTTTTAGAAAAATCCGATATATCTATTTTCTTTTTCTTTGAATATTTTCTTTGAACAGGTGTAGGAACTGATTTTTTCGTGGCAAAATTGATACTTGCCGAAGGCGTAGTTGACGTTGTTGTCGAAGCCACAGGTTTCCTGCGCCTTTTATTAATGGATTCAGTAACAGATTCAGCAGGTGTATTATCGAGAGAAATCGTAGAGTTGTTCTTCAATATTCTTCGTCGACGTTTCTTCTGTTGTCCAGTCGTAGAAAGAACTTCCTTCGTTCCATTAGATAATTTACTCGACTGGCTGCTTATTATTTCTGTCGACGATTCTGCCTCATCTGAATTACTTCTGTTTAATTTCAAATATTCCATAGGCTGTTCTTCTTTTTCTTTATTAATAACGTCCTCGCTCCTCAATTTTCTCGAATCAAAGCGCGAATTATTCGAATTATTCTTGCCAACTTGAGAGAGTTTTCTTCTTGCATTCTTTCTTTTCGGCGGCTGCGTAATGTCTTCGGGTACAAGCGTTCCTCTAGAGATCCCTCTATTTGAGGGAGATGGTAATTTCCGCGCAAACGAAGAGGAATTTTCAATCTTTTCCTTCGAAGTTTTTTCTTCAGATTCATCATCTTCCAGAATTTTTTTAATGGATCTGCTGATTTCGCGCGCGCTAGAAAAATTCGACGGTGCATTGGAACTGTATCTGCTGCTATATTTCATAAACGGCATGTGCTCGGTGTTGGATTCTTCGTTGTCGTCTATATATCTGCGCGAGATATCGCGTCTAATATTCATATTGCGATTTTTAGTTGGAACGTTATACTTCTCCCAAGGATAAGTATGTCTTTCCCAAGGAAAAATTGGTCTTTCCAGTCTCGTGGATGCTTCCTCGTCCTCATCATCGAAAAACCGCATCCTGGCTAATTTCTGTTTTTTTTGTTCCCTCGCTAATCTATCTCTCCTTTCCCAAGGATATTCGTATCTGTCAGCATTGTGCAGCCATTTGTATTTTTCTTCTTTAATTTTTTTATCAGAGTGCCAAGGAAACACGTAATCTTCGCTCTCCTCCTCTCTCTCCTCTTCAGGATCGTTTTCCTCGTTTTCTTTGTTAATTTTTGACTTGTACCTCGAAAATGGAAAAGGTTTATAGGTCGTCTTCTCGGAGAATTCATCGTCCTTATTGCTTTTAACTAATGGTTTCTTTGTATATGCAAAGAATGTTTGGTCCTTATTCGAACCTTCCTCTTCCTTTGACGAAAGTTCCTCGTAATCGTCATCTTCTCCGAATAATTCCGTTTTCATCGGTGTTTCGACTTGTTCCTCAATTTTCTCGGAAGACTCATTATCATCATTTGCCACATTTCCAGGATAATCAGTCTCTTCTTCCTGCTTTTCTTCGCTGTCCTCAGATTCATAATTCGTGTTTGCACTATATTTACTTAATGGTGTTGTCGCTTCCTCGGGAAATATTTCCGCGTATTCTGGTGGATCAGACTCCAAGTACTCTCGCAAATCCGAAACTTCTTTTGAACTCTGAGGATCCGTCGTGGTCGTGGAAATATCCTCATCGACATTCTCGCGAACTTGATATGTGTTAGTCGTACTTTCCTCCTTGTCTTCCCTGAAGAAACTTTCTTCAGATTCCGTGTTGATGTTCTTAACCTTTCCTGATTCTGGATATTCATCTTTCTTACGATAAATTTTTTGTTGCATAGCGGATTCTTCTGCGTAATAAGCTTCGGTTGTGCTACTTTCTCTATCTTCTATTAATGATGTTGCACTTTCGATCCTTGAAGTGTTCTCTGTTGAATTGATTATCGCATAATTGTTCTGTTGATCACTAAATGGCTTCTTCTTCCTTTCGACACGTTTATACCGAGGCTCCTTTCGCCTGCCATCTTCATCCACTATCTTCGAGCTCGTGGTAAACTTTCCGAATCCTCTCGTGTCCCACTTGGGCTTCGAAAACCTAATCCGATCTTTGATCGTGTAAACGGTTTTCTGAGGTTCGCTTCTAAGGTCACTGCTCGTGGAATTTCTTCGTTTTTTCTTATCATCAATCTTCAGAGTTGTAAACAAACTTTGATCCAGCGTGCTAATTGGCCTACTCTCCTCAATCTTCAAGTCCAATGGTACGGATGTCGCATTTGTTTTGCTTATCGTTTCTTCTATCAATTTTACAGATGTATTATTTCCAACATCATCGACTTCTATAGATCCATTAACTATAGTATTTTTATTCTTGTTAATGACATTGTTAGAGAAATTCTTCGCATTTACTGTAATCTTTTTATTCTCATTAATTGTACTTTCAGAGAAATTCTTCGCAGTATTGTTTGTATCGTTTGTCGTGCTGCGCTTATTTATCTTGATGGTACGATGAGTGATGAAGGGAGGTCGAGAAAGAGTCGTAGTTCTTATTAAAGATATTCTGTTTTTAGCCAGAGGTCTGTACTTTCTATAATTTTGTCGTTGGAGGTACTTCGGAGGAGGTATCAGTCCTTTAATCTCCGGTGATTTAATGTCATTTATAACGTCAATGACGTCAGAAACGTCCGGCTTCGACGTACTTTTTTCCTTTGAAGATTTCGATATATTGTCCGCTACTTTCAACATATTTTCGCTGCCTGCAGTCTCTAGGATCTGCGCAGACGGCGGCAAGGTCGTCATCTCATAGACTTGATAAGCGTTCTTTGAATTCCTGATGTTGCCCATTACATCTTCATACACCTGATTTTGATAGGAAACGGTTTGATACAACGTTGACGATGGCGTAGTGGTGGAGATCTTTGGTCGAGGTTTCCGATTTTTCGTTCTACGCATCGTACTGGATGGCGGCCTCATGCCACGTACGGTGTGGAAATACGCGTTCCTTCCTCTTCCGGTTTGCGGATCGTGCTTGTAATTCACGCGGATTGATTCAAGGGCCTCATAGGGACGGTTTCTGTTTCGCCACTGGCGACCGCTGCGTTCCGGCTTCTTCGAAACTTGAGGCACAATGTAGTCATCGTTCTGCTCGGGAAGTATCATGATCTTCGAGGCGAACTTTGTAGGATTTAATTCCGATGGCGGAGTCGGCTCTTCAATCAATTTCTCGGCGAACAATGGATTATCGAGGGGATTCTCGTCAAAATATTTGGCCTTAAAGCAATCCAATTTGTTTCCGAGACCACGAAGACGCGGTAGATCTTCCTGCGGACCTCGTTTAGGATCGGGCTCCTCTTTCTCGGGTAACACTTTTTCAAGATTAGGCTCCACCTCGTCGCACTGTTTATAAGCGTTTCGAGAATTGTAGAACTCCATGCCGCGCGAGGTCTTCCGTGGTATTGTCCTGGGATCAACGGCGTACTTTAACGCGGACGCGCTGGGTACATTTTCATTGTTATAAAATGGATATTTTTTCAAATCTGTGACAGCTTCCGTCGTCATAGAAGGTTTTACAAGATCGTCTTCTGCGAATTCTCCGCCGTAAGGGACGCTGGGAACTTCAATTTCAATTTTCCCATTTTTTTTCGATGAAGTCTCGTTACTCTTCTCATTAAAACGAGCGGCGATCTCTTTATTGATAACGTCGCCACTAATTTTAGGTGACTCGTTCAACAATTGTTCAAAATCTTTTTCGTTTGCTTCGTTCTTCAAGTTTCTTGTCACATACGTTTTATTTCCAACACCTGTGCTCTTCTTTGCCAATTCTACAACATCCGTATCATTCATTCGTTCATTTTGCTTTGCCGATTGGATTAAAATTGGTTGAGAGACAATATTATTTTTGTTGCTGGATGTTCCGCTCTGGTCTCCTCTTAATCTCGCAAAGAATGTTAATTTCATAGCGTCTGGAACAGTGATCGGTGCATGAATTGCTTTCCGACTCGACTTTCCTTTTAATCTATCGATTACCCTATCAAATGAACTTTTATCTTGTTTTGACGATTTATTATTATAGTCATTGGTCACACCATTATTTGCTGTTGCTTTCACATTAACGTCCGCGCCGTCGCGAAATTCACCTTCGTTGGATCTTTTTCTTCGCGATCGCGTTCTCCAGCTTGTTTCGGAACTCAAAGGGAAAAATTTAAATGCGTTATCATGCTGTTGTGGTTTGCTGCTGGGATAAAAATGATAGTTGTCGTTCTGCTTATTGCTACGGTAATTGGCGTAAGCATTTGTGAACGGCAGCGGTGGCGGTGGCAATAATTTTGTGGTCGGAAGTAAATTTGTGCGATAGATTGAAGGCACCAATTGAATGTGATCGAAGGGATCGAAACGGAACGGTAATTTGATCGGTTGAGAACGCTGTTGATTTTTCAATTTCTTCCAGTTAGCCTCCCGAGACGATTCACTTTCAATAGAGACGCTCGAACGATTTGCTGTTAAAGGATGATCCGTCAAAAAGATTGAATATGCTGCTCGTTGAATTGGCGGTCTCCTCGGGGTGGGATCTTTTAGAAAGACAACCTTCTTCTCCTTTGGAAAAAATTGCGTTTCTTGCTTGTTTTTAATGTAACTCAGCGTCTTGTTGTACTTCGCGTTCAATTCATCACGAATCCTCTTGTATTCGTTTCCTTCTTTGAAAGATGATGGAATTTGTTGATGGGATGACTGACTGAATTTAACGGGGGATGATGTCGGAACTTGTTGTTTGGACGATTGAGTGACTGATTTAACGGGTTTCTTTTCATGAGATGGTTTTGCTCTCGCCAAGACCTTATATTTGAGCTTTCTAGTAACAGCGATGTTGCTGTTGTCGAGAACAGGACCGAGGAAAGGATTTTCGTGGTAATCAGCTATTCGCGCGATAGCTTCTTGGGTGAAATTGAGTGTCATGACAGCCGGGGTGCTACTGGACACTGTAGTGTCAAAAAGAGTCGAAGATGAATATTCTACATCTTTAGGACTTAATGATGGCAAAGGTTGCATATTGGTGAACGTCTCAATTGTGGACGTGGTTATCACGTTGTTGATGTAATCAGTATCGTCTCTTTGTTCGAGCAGATGACGGCCGTGTGTTTGAACGGAAGGCTGATCGAATCCCACATGATCGGAGAACAAATCTCGCTGACGAAAGCTATTCGAAAATTCTTCTTCGAGGAATGTCGAAGGCGACGTCACAGTTTCCTCTTTTGTCACTAGAAGGTACGGACCGTGACCGTCAATGGTCGCAATCGCGATCGGCGTTCGCGTTTCATCCTGCGGATTCATAGTTGTCAAATTCGGCACGAGTGTAGACGACTCGATGATCGATGGATCTTGCTTCGCCTTGAAGTAATCCCAGAAAAGCTGACTATAATCGACCGTCGTAGGCTCGTCGATTTGTTGGAACAAATCTGTTGTGATCGGGGCGACATAGCGCAAAGTCGTCTGATCAATAGAGAGAGATATCTGCGAGTTCGGAGAATTTTTCACAAAACCACGAGGAATCGCCAACGTTTCAACATCAGTTAAACTTGCTTCTTTCAATGAAAGCGCAGTTGTCTCGTAATTCTCAGAAAGCTCCTTCTCTTGTTTTAATTTGAGTGATTGTTTTGTCCCTTTATTTACATTATTGTCATTTCGCAATTTGAATTTTTTCTTCTTCTTTTTCGCCTTGATAGACTTATTTTCATATTTTACATTATCTTCAACGTAATCTTCATCATTCTTCAATTCCGAACTGTCAACTTTGTCATGGCGAAGTTTCGATTCTTGTGCATTTTGATATACCTTCGAACTCCTCTCGGCCTCTTCAGCATCCTTCTCTATATCTTCTTCCAGTTTCTGGATATTTTTAGCAATAAATTTGGGATCTATTTCAGTTTCTTCCCAGCTGTTTCTATCGTATCCTATCAGATTATCTTCATCATCCTCCTCCTCGAACTTTCTATTTTCTTGCAAATGATCTTGATAGTCTTCCTCATACTCTTTGAATTCATCCGGCACCAAGTTCTTGTTTTTCTCTTTCTTCTTTTTATCGCTTAAAGAATTTTGTTTGCTTTTCTTACGATCGTGAAGTTTGCGCGCAAATCCTTCGTGAAAATCAGCATCTCTGATGTGTCCTCCATGATCGTAAGCTGAATCCTCGTATCCCTCCTCAGTGTACACCGTGTTAACCTTCGTGTTCGTGACAACTTCCCTCAATCTGGCTGCATTACGCTTCTCTTCATCGGTCTCCGCGCTTTCGACCGCCTGCTGCTGTGGTAATCTTTTCACAGTGTGACTGCCTCGAACCTGAGCATGCAATCTCGTCGGCACGAAGTCCAAGGTAATGTTTTTTTCAGGTGACGGCTTCGCCCAGATTCCAGGAGCCACGTATTTTGGTTTAGTAGGCACATCTCTGGCTTTTTCGTGTTCCGAATATGGTATCGGATAATCTGAAGGCTCTTCTGGGTCATCATCTTTTCTGGTATACTCGTTATGTTGATAAAATGGCGATGTATATCGATTCAGAACGTTCTTTGTTTCCGAAGAATCAAGTATTTCTTCCGGTTCTACACTCGTTGAAGTTGGCAAATAGGTTGTGAAATCTTGATAGATTGTTGTCGTGGTGTTCAAGGGCTGCAACCAAGTGTGATTGGTAACTTTATCACCATTAGTGGAGTCAATATTGGTCTTAATGGTGTTAATATTCTGACTCGATGATGACACATGATGAATGCTGGCGATCGTCAGAACAAAAATGATAACTAGATTATAGGTTTCTCGTTGCTGCTCCATTTCTCTGAATTGTTCTTCGCTTCATAGCACTATCAAGATGAAAAAATATTGTTAGACATGTGACTAACAATAACTATTAAAGTATAAAAAAAAGTTTTTAGTACACACATCTTCACAATTATTATGTTAAATAGAACTGAAATGTAACATTAATGTTTAAATGTTAGAAATACGTACAAAAAGAATGATTTTGCTGAAATATTTAAAAATTTTAATAAATACAGATTTAAAAATGATTTTATTGAAGCATCAAAATAAATATATAAAAAATTCAAGCATGATCATCAGATCTGTATTTATAACTAAATTTTTAGATATTTCAGCAAGATCATTCTTTTGTGATCTCTCTTTTCGTGTATATTATTTATTGTAATATATGAGAGGAGATGAATATTATTTTAATCACAAACTGTATCAGTTTAAGATCATGTAGAACGGCACCAAATATCGAATTCGTTTTTCGACAACGAATTGCGATTCAAACTCTTCACAGCAGTAGAAGAACACTACGTTACTTGGTTTTCAAAGAACGCGGATTCTACGCGGACAACAGGTGATGCTTATCAATTTATGTTCGTCGCGGCAAAGGAGAGAAAATCGCGATTTACGTGCGAACCGTCGGCGTGATTTCTAATCATCTTCGATCGAGGTCTAACGTCGAACTGGCCGGCAGCACGGGCCGCATGGCCTAATTTATATTTTCCAGTCATCTGAAAGGAGAGGTAGGGTGAAAAACGTTAGAACGATTAGATACCCTGCTTCGCGAAGCGTGCAGATCCGATCGTTCAACGATTCTGTTACTCTCGATTGGATTCGTTCGTCAAGCCGTTTCACCCAAACGCCTCTCTTCTCCGGTTCACGTATTAGAAACTCCGTATAGCTTCATGGTACCCCAATTACAATGCACTCGTACTCTTCATTTTACGGCGCGATTACGAGCGTCTCGTAAAAGATGCTCGAGAGGAGGAATGTGTCGTTAATTGAGCCAATCGCTATCGACACGAAGTAAAAGAACAAGATGCACGACGAGGCGCGAGGATGCACCATGAAAATGTCCATCAGAACGGGCATAGAGCATTGTGTGATTTACTTCGTTCAGTCAACTGTGAACAGTTCGTTTCACCGGTTGCGTTCTCCACTCGTGGCGATTGTCTCTTTCCGCGTTGGGCCGCGAAGCGTATCGCTCGAGCTACGGGACTTTCTTCGCTTTGACGAGTCCGCGAGAAAATTATCATAGAATGTAATTTCCATTTCCAGAGCAGTCACAAGCGTGCTTAAATAGATAAGTGCAAGGGTGTGTCTAGTGAGCGTGTAATGCGTGCTTTAGCACGCAGATGGCTAAAGTAACAACTTTGACTGAACTGATGCTTCTCGTATTTAAATGATGCTCTCATATAAAGTCTTGTTTCTAACCAGATTATTGCATATATTTAGATATTTTATTGTTAAAAGCGAATTTTTTCATTTCTAATCATAAGCATCGTTCGAATAATTTTGTTACACAAACCGAGTCGATTGTAGCAAACGATACTCATCACCAATCTTTTCACGAACATGAGAATGTGATTTTACACACGTTGCTATATCATAAAAACAAAGCGAACGTTTAACACATTTAACTATACAGTAAGACTGTTTTAGTATAAAGTACTACTTTCTCGATATTTACAGTATAATATATGTTCCGTAATATGTCATATTATATTGTTCCTTTTGTTAAAGAGACTTTTTAAATAATAAGCGCGTTTTATTATCATTTCTAATGACCGATTAAACAATTGCAATTTCAATCAATCCTCTAACTTAAATTAAAAAATTAAAAATATAAAACAGAAATCATTTTGCAATCCTTTTAGTATAAAATTTCATTATAAATCTCAATGTTTTGTCTAAGAAATTGATATTCAGTCGCTTGCTAATGTTATTCTTTTGTCAATTGCAATTAAAACAACTGATAAATTTGTATTCTAAGTTGTAAAGCAGATTAAATATTTAAAATTTAAAAATGTTATAAATTTATTTAGAACATAAAAGATTTATATAATCTTAGATAAATTTCTTTGAATTCTAAAAAGGATTAATATCCAATTCTTCACATCCAGATAAATTGCAAATAACTTTACCCAGGAGATATCTTCATTGTAATCTGGAAAATATCTCCTGGATAAATTGTCTAGAGGTGAAGAAATTGGGCATAACAGAAATCAAACCATGACAACAATAAAACAGAGACTTAATTCTTTCCTGTTTCTACTTTGCTAGTAAACAAATCTTGTAGAAAAGTTTTTACAAAACATATAACTACGAGAAATTTAGCTTTCTCCATTTCTATAAAGATGCGATTGGGTTACATTAAAATCTCTTTTAGATTTGGCATAAAATAAAAATTTTTCAATATATATCCGCGATTAATTACTGTAAAAAACTGAATTAATTCAATTATCCTGGCATATGATTCGCTTTGACCAAAAATAGAATTATTTCTCTTAATTAATTTATTCTCGTTGATCTAATTTTGAATTACAATTAAATCAGCTCAAACAACTATAAATAGGTGTTAAGATTAAAAAAGAATGATCTAAGAATACTTTATTGGTGATACAAAACACGATCATATCATAAACTCCTTAAATATAATTTATAAATAATTCTTTCTATTTATAATAATTATAAATAGAAAGAGGTAACAATTAATAAATATTAGATCGAGACGAACGTATTCGAAAGTCCGAAAAAAGTGAAACAATCATTGCATCTACCCATTTTGGCCATAATACAACATCTACATATTTTGATGTCTTTTCACTAATAATACGAAGAATCTCAAGCAATATTCAAATAAAAAATTTACTCATCACTTACTATATCTTTGCATGACCTAATTAGGCAATAAAAGAAAACTAATTAGATAAAGTATCTATTTAAAATTATATAATAATACAAAAAGCCTTGTAAGATGTTAAATCAAACGTTAAATTAAATGTAGGCTAGTCTTCACTTACAATTTTAATTAAATTTTGGATTCTTTCTTCTTCTGTTTGAATCCAACATAAAAAAGTCTTAGAGACACATAAACAATGAACATGTTACTGCACAGGACACTGTATTTTTTTCTAGGAAATATTACTCTCTCACGATCGTAGATATCAATGTAAGAAACGCGAATTTCGCGAAATACGTGATTTGGAATCTTCATTAAAATAGGATGTCAGGTACTCCGAAGGAAGAACACTAGGATTTAAGATATCATTGGCTTCCATGCGTTGTTGTCACTTTGGACCGGTACTGGCTGAGTGGCGAATTGCGGTTCTGCGGATTTCAACATGGAAGCCTCCGGTTTAAAAAAGTCTATGATTGGGTGATAGTTATAATTGATTCTCCTTTGGGGTTCCTGGTACTCGTCGTCAAAGCCTCCGTTCTGCAGTCTCGACGTGGCATCCACGTCCTGATCGTACGGCTGACTATATCTGAAAAATGATTCCTAATAGCTTCAATGATTTCTACTAAATTTCAATTGCAACATTAATTAATAGAAGTCATAATCTGGATTATTTTCCTATCAAATCTAGATATTATAATCTTACAAACATTATTTCTCCTACAAAAATATTTTATAAAATTTAAAAAATATTAAACTGGTAAGGTAACAGTGTTGCACGTTACTCACCGGCTGGTCGTATTACGGGAAGTCTCCATGTAATCTTCGTGAACGGTGGATTCTCGTCTGTAAGGTGGCCTGTTGAGTCGGTTAGGCCTGCTGCTCTTGGTCAATGGTCCTTTGTAACCCGGTGCTCGCGTGTTGGGCGCATGTTGTTGCGGCAATTTGTCGTACGGTCGCGGGATCGGTGAGGGCTTCTTCGGTCTAGTTCTGCTACCAGGCAGAGTAAAGCTGGGTCTACTCGTCGGATTAACTTCCAATACCGGTTTCTTGTTGCTGGACACTGAAGAAAACGAAACATATTCGCTAAGGTCATTTAATGTAGGCGATGGCGAATGATTCTGAGGTAAAATACCGTGGCTGGAGTCGAAGTTTATGCTGGGAGTGTACTTGGTAATATGATTGAGAACGACAGGCTTGTTAAGATCCTGAAAATCGTCCTTCTGATCGATCGTCGCGAAATCGGCGCCCGGAAACGATTCTTTGGGTTTCGTCGGGGGATCCTTTTGATGTGGCGGGAAGATCTCGGCGTAGCCGTGTACGTGACAGCTGCAACAGGTCGGCACTTTGAATATGTCCATGTGAAGTCCCAGTTTCTGGTCCCAGGTCAGCAATCTGTGATAGTTATAGATTTGCACGCAGGAGGAACGATAGTTTTCTGAGATGAATGAGCAACTTGACTGTGGATTACTGTAAAAAAACATTAAATATTATTAAATATCGTTAAAAAATAAAAAAACACATTAAAAATAATATAATTATATACTAATTATTAGAAAATCAAATTTAAATTATTTCTTTGAATTAAATAGCGTTTTATTTTTAATTTCCATGTATGTCAAAATGTATTATTTTGATACATTTTAAATTATATAATTAAAAAAATAATCACATTTAATTAATCCACACACATTTTTGTAGTTAAATTACTTAGTTTTAAAGTAAACTACGTCCAAATTATTATAGGCACTTGTAAATAATGAACTAATTTTTAATGTTAAATATAATACATTTCTTGAGTAAAGTGTTTAACTCCATTGTTTTAGTTAAATTAATGAGATCTTGGCGATCTGTAAGAATGATTAAGAATGACTTAAATTAAATATAATTTGACACTACAAATTTATGCAATATATGCATAACTTTTTTCAGTAATATATCGTCATAAGAAGAAATCATATATATTAACTTTAACGTTAATTATAACAGGTAAATATTTCGTAATTTAATATTCTGAACCTTTTATTTAGTCGCTTTAAATGTAATATTACATAAATTTATAAAATTAATGTCCAAATAAATTACTCTCTTTTCAAATAAAATATATAATATATTGGTTGCCATACTTACGAACATTTCTCCAGTCGTATCGTCTGGGTGTGTTCACCTGTATTTATTATATACTTCCATACTCCGGAAGCAGCTCTTGCTAATTGTGGGCGAGCATATTTGACAGCTGATGGACAAGTAAAACCCTCCTCTACGTTATCGAAGGGATTGTCAGATCGTCTGAAAGCAAAAAAATATAATAAGTAATAAAAGTGATTTTCTTTAAATTGTAAAAATTCTAATTTTTAGTTATTTAATTTTTTATCTTAACTTTTTGCCATATTTATAATTTATTTTAATCAAATTTGTTGAAGTATATAAAACGTGCAAGAAAATAATTTTTAGATATTTCTATTATATATATATATATATTAATTAAATTTAATTATTAAATATATATATTAATTAAAGCCAATAGAAATTTAAAATTAAATTAATATTCTAAAATAAAAACTTGGTAATTTTTAAGAGATAAATAGAAATATGAATGTTTCAATTACCTTTTAATCTCATTGTTCTCGTATCTGTTCTCCAATGGTAGGGCACTTGGCAATTTTTCTTCCGCACTTCCGTCTTGCGCTTTATAATCAGTCAACAATGCTGATACCATTTCCTTATTGGACCTTAAACTTCTTATTATCGCCTCGCTAGAAAGTTAAAGCTGTTATTAATACTTTTTCGCGAAAGCGAATAATAGCATATTTTCTCCAATGGGGGCGGGAAATTTCTTTTATGTTTATTTTGTACTTATTTGAAAGACTAGGAATGATAATTTCAAGTAATGAAAATTTTAAA
>NW_011627302.1:2269826-2288889 GCF_000204515.1 Acromyrmex echinatior
GGTATATATATATATATATAGATATATAGATATATAAAACTTAATTTTCTCAATATTATTAAATAAAAAATTGCAGGCCGCGTATTGCGATACATTTTTCTTAATTACCGTTAATAATATTAATAGATAATTTAATAATTACACCTCTTAAGCATTATATGCTTTGCAGCGCATTAATAACTCTAGGATTACATTATGCATTATTACATCTCTTCCTGCCTAATTAATTGTTAGAAGTATTAAGAGGATGTTATCTAAATCTTATTAATACGGTAAATTATAATTAACACAGTTATCTAGAAAGACGCGGTTGATGCGAATAAAAAATATAAATTTTCATAAGCTAGAGAGAATTAAGTAGAATGTTAATTAACTTTAATATATATAATTAGTGGATGTCGCGCGCGAGACGCCGATTTAATTGAATCGTGAGTGAAAACGGCGCGTGTGGTTCAACGCCGGGGAGACAATAAAATGCAACTTCCGGAAAGAACAATCGTAACGAGCGTGCAAAGCCGCTATACATAGCCGCGAGTGAACTGCAAGGAAGCGTAAATTACGTTACACGTATCTCTCTTGTTTGCCAAGAGCGTGGACCGATTATCGCGCAAGAGATCTTTCCTCTTCTTTTTTTCACGAGGAGGAAGCCCGTCCGGAGAAACATGTCAGCTGCGAAGTTTACGTTCGTTGCACCGGAAACGCAGTGGCTACAATGAGCTTTCGCAGGATGCAAGAGATCGCATTGCGATTTTATGCAATCGTCGAAAAAGAAGCTTCTTAACATATCGTCGCGAAAGTATTATGCAGATTTCATGCCTCGATAAATATGAGACTTGACTTGATAACTTCAATATATGTAATTTATATGTATATCATTTTTGTGCACCAAGACATGGATTTTCAGTGAAAGTAAATAACCGTCAGTTTTATTTAAGTTGACTCTCAGCAACTCGTAATTGAACGCGATTTGATGAATTTATTCTCCAATTTAATTATTTTCAGATAAAGAATTAATTATTATAAATGAGAAATAATTATATTGAAAGCTAGTCATTAACTGTGAACACTAGATTTATACTTGACGTATTAATGAATAGGTGCAATATTAAATTTATTGGCGTTTAAGTTTCATCAGTGTTAGTAGATCGGAGAGGATATTCTTATCATTAACGTTTATTAATTTCTTATTGTGGTCTAATGGAACAAAATCGTTTCGTATATTCAAGAATATCTCTTCTCGATACTCTAATAAAAACAACTTAGTTTCGCTAAAATACGATATCGAGCAGCAAATGCAGGATGCAACTATACACGCACGTGAGAATATATTCAATAAATCATATAATGCACGCGATGCAATATACGCCTTCAACTCTAAGAGAACCCACTTCTCAGCTTTAACATGAAGAGTGCCTCAACAATTATTCAGTTAAAAATGTATTCCTTTTAACTATAGTGAAATGTGTGTAAAACTGAACAGTGTTTCTAAGCAAATTTTTGTAAAAGTTAGAAATTACACGAGAAAGAAAGAGAGATCGATTATTTTTTTATCTTTATCAAAGGTTCAGTTATCCTTTGCTCTTATTTATTATTAGAGAATAAAGAATTTGGCCAGACATTAAAAGCGCTTGGTATTTGTGAATATAACTGCATGGTAAAATAATTATGGTAGCAATTCTATTTTTATAAACTATAGTCATTTTCTAGGCCAACTATACACTTTTTAAATATAATTATTAATATAAATATAATTATTATATGTTATTATATGTTATTATATTACATTATTACTAATATTATAAAAATAATGACAAATATGGATCTACTAACCGTAATTATTTTATCATACAATTATAATTACAAATATATCAAACATTTTTCTCTTGATATAAAAATATAAATGTAAGAAAAATTTAATTAAGTTGACGTTCTTTTTTTTGTTATAATATGTTCTTACATGCCTCTTTCAATATTAAAGACCTATTAAGATTAAAGACCTATCTTGGCGGTCATTTTATAATCGTAACGATCCAATAATCGTCGACACGAGCAGACGATTTCGCTGATATTCAATAGGTTCTTCAGCAATGAGCAGAATCGCGTGACTGCGTGACTTTGAGTACTTCGTGCCAGATATTTCGAGTCAATTTCCATATTTATAAAGAGCATTGATAAAGAGCCTTTCGCAAATTCTCGCGCGAGAGCGAACTCGGTATACCAGTGCATGCGCAAAGCATCTATTACTTTTCCTCATTCCAGCGAGCGACTGGATCAAGGTCGCGACAAAGGTTGTTCCACTTTGAACCAGGTAAACTGACATCATACGGTCAAGAAACTGAAGGAATCAGAAACTTCGTTCATTTAAAGACAGCAAATCAAACTTTTTTCGAATTCAAGTTAATACAATTAATTATTTTTTTTTTATTTTTTTAAATGCAGTTAAATGATTAATTATCTTAAATGCAATTATTGATAAAGAAATACTAATTATTGTACACTATAATTATCTCATTTTTAAATTATCTTTAATAACCTTGTAATTATCTCATTGGTTTAAATATGCTATTATACTTTAAAAAAAGAAAAAGAAAATTTAGGTATGGTTTATACAAAAATATTATAATTATTATTAAAATTCCTTGCGCATTCGTTTGAATAATTATTGCACGATTAGATAAACATCAAAAATATTAAAATATAAAATATTAAAGGGTAATTAAGAGTCAGAAAAGCAGCAAAAAATTTCACTATTTTTAAACAATTACAGAAATTAAAATTAAATATATTGCTGAAAGAAAAAAATTAATCTTACCAGCAGCACCCAGCACGACTGTCCAATTCTCATCCTAACAAACCACTAAGACTCATTAACAGTTTTAGTATCAACTAATTTGCAATTATTCCGGATTTCACTGTCACTACCACTGCAATTATATGTATATTTATCAATCTCTCAACACTATCATAGAACAATATCATTAAACACTCAACAAAAGTATTTTCTTCACAAATATCGTATATTTCCACAGATTACGCTTAAGAAACCTTCTCAAAAACAAATCAAACCCAAATATGAACGACCTCCTTCGAGAAGGATCTCTCGGTGCCGATGTTCGTCAGTCAAATCCACTTGCTGCCAATCTGCTCTTTGAACTGGCGCGAAACGTCAGCTCTCTCGTGGTGGTAGAAGACGAAGGGCCTCCCCGCGTGGTCCACGTGGGGATAATGTAGGAACACGGGATCTCCCCCTCATGCAGCCGTGACCGAGAAAACTGGACGATCGTCGGGTTGGTGGATAAGCATGTCGTATCAGAGAGAAGGAAGAAGTCGGCCAGCCGAGCTCCTCCTCTCCATCCGTGCGAGAGAACGCGGCTTTACTCTCGGTCAATAGATTACAGGCAGCATCATACTCTTGTACACCACGATTTACAATGAGTTTCAGGTTCACCGCACTTTCTTCTGTCTAATTATTTTCTCATTAATTTAAATTTCATCCTTAAAAGATGTCAACAACTTCCGTATAAAAAAAACTGAAGATTTCAGGAATAAAAATTTTATTTAATTTGAAACAAATTTCGTTTCAACAAAATGGAATAAATTTTTTATTTATACGTTGTATAAAAATATTTAAATTAAAAGTATTACATAATAAAATAAATATTATATAATAATTATAAAATAACAATTAATTAATTGTTAATTAAATAATTAAAGATATTAAATATAAAAATATTGAAAAAATTTTTTAATAAGTTTATTTTAATTTTTTTTCTAAAAGGATTAAATTTAAACTGGTGAAAAATTTAAGAAGGTGCGAGAAAAGGATACCGTCCATGTTATTGCTTGGTCTTAACAGATGGGCAACATGCTGTTCTGTCTGTGATTACTGTTCTGAATCTTGTACTTTTCATGTGACATTCTATTGTATTGAGAAAGTTTTTCTTCGCAATTGATCACAACGATCTTTTTGTCGCATGCGTGAAGCAGGTGACTCTACAGATCTGCGGACAGAATGTCTTCGTAACCTATATATCGATAGAAAGTCTGGATTTTTTCTTATGAATTTGGGCGACCTTTCTTTAATGCATATAAATTGAAGTTAAAATATCAATATACTTTTCAAATATTTTTCTAATCAATTAATCCTAGATTCAGTATTCTTGTAAAGAGATACATAAAGAATAATCTAAAATAATTTTGAGAAATGTAAAATTGCGCTAGACGGAGAAAGACCAGACACTTTTACTTGTTACTCGAAGGTTATTTGAATTTTCACGCATGATTCAACTCGTGGTTCAGCGCGCTTTCGAAAACACTCTTTTTGTTATTATAAAATGTTATGCTTGGCTAGCTACTTAGGTACTCGTCTCGTTTAGAAAATGGCTTATCGTCGAAAGAAATTAATCGGCGTTAAATATCATAATGAATTAAAAGATATAGTTATTTTCTCCATAATTGCTATCTTCTGATAGCGCGATTAATAGTGTATGAATGTTTAGAGAAAGTTGCTCAATTTTTATACCTATTTTTTACGATGGAATATCGATTATGTGCTTTATTGCTCTTGACATATTCATCAAGTGGCAACTTCAAAAAAACGACGATGTCAAAAAAATTGCATTGTGTGACAAATAATTAATTTACGATTGATTAACCTTATTTGTGGAATTAAATAATTTGGCGATTAAGGCTTTTAAATTAAGAATTGTATAATAGCGCATTTACTGCTAGAAATACCATGCAATCGTAAACTTTCTCGCCTAAGAGCAACAGAAAATTGCTTTGAAAGCGCACAAAGCACTGTAATATCAAGTGATCTATGTAATACCCATAAAAAAGTAAACGGCGAAAGTGTTATTTTGCGTTTACTGCAATATTTACGTCAATTTTGATGCAAGTCATGTTTAAAGACGTGATAAGATCGCCTTAAGATAAGCAAAAATCGTAAAGTAAGAAAACATTTTCTTACGATAATTATATTTTGCATTACGATTATTATTATTATCGCATTTTTAATATCTTATTTTCATAAAATTTAAACTGCTGCTACAGCTAAAATAAAATTTACATAAATGTTACACGTAAAATTTGTGAATAATGGAACTCTTATATTCTTTGTAGTAACTAAAAATACGTAAGAATCACTATTTAGATACAGAAACAGATTATAACACAGTGTTATTATTTAACAAAATTAATATTAATTTTAAAATATTAATTTGTATGCACAGAAAAAACAGAAATTTTATTTTTTGCTGAAATATCTAAAAGTTTAGATACGGATCCGAAAATAATTTTATTGAATTATTAAAATATTATTTTCAGATTTTTATATAATATTTAGCTAAATTTTTACACGCTTCAACAAAACAGTTCTTTTGGTATGAGTATATCTTTTTAAATAATTTTAGAATTCAAACATTAAGTATATCATGAATATTATCAGTCACGGAAAAATTATAAACAATAAAAAATTTCCAAAAATCACGATGCTTCTGTTTTCATTTGTGGTGAGAGCAATTTATTGTAAAATAACGGGAAGTGACGTACTGCTTAAAATCTTTTACGTCAATGACTTTCTTCTCCACGGAAACAACGCTGCGTCCGAAATTCGCCGCAGCTTTAACCATTTGAACTTTAATTTCTCCGTTAAACTCCGCATTTCGTTTCTAATAACAGTTGCTTGATGACAGCGGAAGGGGTGAAAGCGGTAGTTTTACGCTATGCTCAAATAATTTTCATTATATGATAGGAAGTACTTACTGTCTTCAGTTAGAAACGTGTTAAATGTTACCACAGCGGCATACGATAAGCAACGCCATCGTTAGAAGACGTTTATCTGGTGCGCGATAAATTGTTTTAGAGAAGTCGCGAATAAAGCATAATTTTCCGATATTAAGAATTACCTACTTTCATGAGATGAGTATTATGAAATAAAGGATATTCGTTCTAGGAAACGAGGCCTTTAGTATATTTTATCACCAGCAATATATTTGAAATTGTTACTTTGCTTTTTAATAGTTGAACTGTTATACTTTCACAAGAGCATTCAGTTAAACGGATAAAAATGTAATAATATTATCATGATAAAAAGATGATATAAAATTACCCAGCTAATAATACGATACACTGAGAGAAAAGTGTTTGACTTGTGACTGTAATTATATGATAGAATAATTATGGTTAGAAGCTATATTTTTATTACTGCTATCATTAGCTATAAATATAATTATGTTAGTAATAGTATAATTTTATAGTCTTCTCTATATAAAAAATATACTATATATATATATATATATATAGTTTGATCCAAATATTATTAATGATAATAATTATAAAAATGAAGCTGCTATTCATAATTATTTTATCATGCAATTATAGTCACAACTCTTTTTTTTTAATGTAACAAGAGTGTTTGAAATCGTCAAATTTTACATATATAAAATACATATATAACATAAATATTAAAATAAAAAATTTTACGTTTCACTGGAAACTATTTTAAATTAATTTAAAAGTTACAATTTACTTTGTTATATCTTCACTTCGCCCGTCATTTTATAAAATGGATCGATAGATAAGGTGATCGATATACACGAGTACGCCGCGATCCGTCCAATTTTTTGCCGATCCATAAATCGACGTGATCTGATGATGTTACTATCTGGCAATAAAAATAAACGCTATAAATAGTGAAAACGTAAATTAAAGATGTTGAGGCGAGCGTAGGAAGAACTAACAATTGGAAAGCGAAACGAAAACTGTTCACAGAAATTCTCTACAGAATCATATGATAAATGTTTTTCCGAAAAACATGTTATTACATATATAATTCTTACAAAGTCATGTAATATCATGTATTACAACATATTATCTTTAAAATATAACATAATTATATATTTGCAACTATTTAGTTACATCTTAAAGATATAATTTATGTGCACCTCTCTCTTCCCGAAACGGGACATTCGTTGTATTCGCAGGTAAATGAGTTTCTCAAACAATTCTTGCGTGGCGCCGGTTCCATTCTGGAAACAGGTTTACTCTTATTTTTTAATCGCTACTTTGAGATTTCTTCGAGTCTGATCATATCATTCTTCTCTTTCCGGATTCGCGTTCGAATCGCGGACAAGTGAAATGCCGTCGACCAGAAGGACACAGAAAATGTAGGTCGCGTCTTATGGATCTCCACGTTCGCAAAATTATGCTAATTAAAACAAAACTTATTTCTTATTTTTTATATGTGTTAATATTAGAACCACGTTAGTTTCAAGATAATTTTTAAAACAAAACTGATCGGAAATTTTTGATATATATTATGTTCTTAACATATCTTATAAAAATATCTGTTCTGTAAAATATTACGCAATTGTTAATGATAAAATAAAAAAAAAATGATGTGTTCCAAATATTAGTGTTGTTTATTTTCTGTCTAGGTATATTTCATTCTAATACACTTGCTCTCAGTTTTTCATACTTTTAAGATACGTGATTTCGGAATTGAAACGAAACATGTTTATGTCTGTACGGATTAAAATGGAACGGAGAAGACTGAACAACTCATCTTCATAATCTAATCTCATATTCTAGTACCCTGAATATCTAAATATTCTAACGATCTAACGATGGCTGGAAAATAAGGAAGTGTGAATCAGCATGATGAGATTATAGATGGCTTTCTTATAACACTCGATTTCTAAAAGATTACGATGACAGGCGTCTTTAAGAAAAAAAATTAGGTAAGGTGTGATATTGGGTGGCGTTATGAATGAAAGTGGAACGCAGGTCATTCACGAGTATTCTTTTGATTGCGCTTCGATTCTTAACTCCTATGGATTAGAAAGGAGCGCACGTAAGGGTTATGACTACAAGACTCTCGGAAGATTCTGCGGCGAAAGTCTTTCGATGAAGATAGTCGGACGTTGACATTTTTGTCGCCATCGTATGCGCACCGTAACGTCGATGAAATTGAGCGTGACCTTTGTGAAATAGTTTATCATAATGATATACATATAGATAAACGTGAAATACTTGGAGATCGATTAAAAATACTTAGAGAAAGTTAATACAAATCAGTCACAGATATGCAGATGAATTATAGTATGAAGAAGGAATGCAGATGAATTATAGAAGAAAAATAAAATTATAATATATAACTATTTATAGGCAAAAATAAAATTGTTCAAAAATATAAAAAATAAAATAATTCTCTTTGATTGTTGTTGCAAGATCATCATTGAACTGTATAAAATACAAGATGAGGTACAAGAAGATATCTATATAATTGTAATTTATGACTATCGCTATGTCCGGCTATGTTTCATGTTTAGGATGAGAAGATCAATAGCTTGGCACGTCGACGTTGATATAAGTATCTTCTAATTGAACTTTCGAAAGTATATGCTAAAAGCATGATTAGTTTCTCCTTAGGAGACGTCATCATCAGTTAGTGTACCGATTATAGAAATATATGACGTATCATCTTGGAAAGATCAGTGAGAATCTCATTTTACTTCCGTGATACGCAAAAAGAAGCAACGTCATAAATGTGTGACTGAAATTATTGACTCTCTCTCCCACTTTATCTTATCGCAATTATCATGATTCTCGTTCGCCTTGTTTTTGAAAAAAATCTAGAAAATATATGCAAGTTGTGCTTTTAAATTGGCCTAATTTTTTTACCTTAGAATGCTAAGCCTTTAAAACATTACCAATAAACTTTTTGTTAGTACATAAAGTGGCAGTTTTCTCTTCTATCATACTTTACAATTTTTTCTTCTTTTTTATGTTTGGGGAAATATCGAAACTTATGGTGTCGCAAGATAATCGCAAGATAATCGGATTCATCGTTCCATCATCGAATGCAAGGGAATCCGTTACCATAAAAGAGTGTGGGACATTTTATGGTTATTTCTCGAGATTTCAGGAATGCGATCCAATTTACGATAACGATCCACAGCGTCGAACACACGTCGTACTTGTTCCCAGCTTCGAAGAGTGAAGACAACTGCATGGAGTGGATAGGTGCACTCGCCTTTGGATACCCTGTCATGGATACTGATGAGAGTAAGCCGATACTTACGGCTTCGAGACACGAATCCAAGAACCAAGGCCGCTATTATATAAAAAGCAGATTATGATCATGGCCTCTAGTGGTAAAAGTTAAATGTAAAAATTAATTATGTGATTATTTGTGTGCGAGAAAAATATGTTCCATGAATTCTCGGTAAGCAAATATCTTTTACATAACGATATCAATCTTAATTATTGTAATAATTTCTTCAATCTTTGAAAATATAAAACATTAATTTTATAATAGCATTATTTATTATTTCCTATGTTTTAATTATCTTTCGATGAAAGTACCCGGACGTTGACATTTTTGTTATCGTACGCGTGCACCGTAACTTCGATAAAATTGAGCGTGATCTTTATATAAAAATGGTTTATCATAATTACAGATAAGGGTGAAATCAAGACTCGATTAAAAAATACTTAGAGAAAGTTAATACAAATTAATCTCAGATATGCAGATAAGAAAAAATTCTATAGTAGTATATGTTTTAATTGTGTTCTTAAGAAACAATTTTTTCTGAAAGATATTTTAAGAAGATGTAGGATGAGGAAAGAATGTTTTGCTAAAATATCTAAAAATTTAGCATGGAGATACAAATCTGAAAATAATTTTGTTGGATTGAAATAATTATACATAAAACTGACGTAAGAGAATTTTAAATTCGCGCGATCAAATCGCCACAACAAAAGAAAGATGGGAAGGTCTTAATTAATTTCATTAAGTCATCTCTTTCACGTCTTCGCGCCTGGAAACGGCGATCGCCAGATCGATATCCCGGCCGGGAATCTGATTCCTTCGACCTTGCCTCCTTCTTCAGAGTATAGGCACGGTGGCACCTGTAAATCTCTGCTGCCCACCTCCTTTTAGCCCACGGACTTTGACAAAACGTACTGAACGTATTTGCATACCGCGCCTTTATCTCCTCCGGGACGCGTTCGCGCGCATAAATCCATATTCCCGTTTGCAGTAAATCTGCGGCGTCCGTCGCGGATGCGATTTCATAAATCACGAGGACCGAAGGCAAAACCCGCCTTCTAATTGAAAGAGGAGTAAGCCGACGCGGTCCAAGATAACTTCTGAAGAGAGAAAATCTGGGTTGTGCAATTTCCTTTATTCCAACGCTTTGGGCGATCAAAATTCGATATCTGCGATTTAAAAATATCGTAAAGTTGTTTCAAACTGTTACATTATTGTATTACAAAATTTATTTATTTTTAGAATTGAAATATCTTTCCTTCAAATTTAATTAAAAAGAAACAATGAGTATTATAAAATAAATGATTGATGAACCAAATACTTGTATTATAAATATTTACTACACATGTATGTATGTGTATATATATATTGTAATTTTTTATTAAATCCATAATTATTTTTTTTTAATAGCAAGACTTTTTATTGATCATTCAATAGATAAAAACCATTTACATATCCCACACTTTCATAAAATAATTTTGCATGAAAAGGATACCTTGTTGCAAACTGTTTTATTTGATGTACCAGTAGGAATAAAAATTTTGTGTTTCATCAGAAATAAGATATCTTATTGCCAAGTATATTTTAAGATATTTCTACTTTAAATAAAATTATGCTAAACAAGCTTGTACACAGACTTGTTTTACCTACTGCTTGCATAAATTTTTGCCGATCGAGAAGATTATTGCGTTTTCTGAAAAGACAAATATGAATGACTTTGGTAATTTTACCCCAAGGCTAGAGGTAGAATCAACGATCATTTTACAACATATAACCATAATTTTACCGCCGATCTTTTACGCTGTGAATTAATGCGTACGCACAACGCGATGGTGATTCCACCACATTTCACGCCATTATTTTTCACGCTTCCGAGGCTATCTATTTTAAACACTTAGCAAAGAAAGTGGTAGTTGGAATCCAAATAGCATGGAACATTCCAACAATATTGCGTTGCAAAATAATGGAAAAAATCTACATCTTTTTAAATCTACATCTTATTAAAATTTTATTTATTAAAATTTTTTATGTATATGAATTTTGAAATATTCTAAACTTCTCATTCTATAATTGGTGAAAAAATACTTTATAGACTTTTTCAAATTTCATAAGATTTCAAAAATTATAGAATAAGAAATCTTAAAATATTTCAGAGTTTACATATATAAGGAATTCTATAAAAGATGTAGACTCTCTCTTCTAAAATTCTGAATTTATATAAAAATTTTAAAAAATTAATTAGGCAGAAAATTATATAAAAAATTCAGAGACAAATTTTCAGCAAAGGTGTTTTTGTCAAATCTGAAAAGTACCGAAATAATATGCTATCGTACGCTAAATTCTTATGAAATCAATAAATACGTAACAGTTGAATTTTCTCACAACGTTTACTGACAAAAGTTCTTAATACAATCGAGTCTACATACAGTGTTGGTCGCAATTATTTTATTCGCTGCAATGCGCTGCAATATCTCATCAAGAGCGATGTTTCAAATAATAACGACAAATGGAGACGAGTCATATCAAAATGGAAACAACGTCGCAGGAAAAAATAGCAAGATAAAAAATACTTAATATAATAATCAAATGACAGCGGGGACTTTAATCGGTTTTTTTTTTAAGCGACCGCGGTATATTATGTTCTGTCGCAATTTTGAGCGAATTCGTAACGCTCATAAAAGTGAAGAATGGAAAAAGGAAATAGCGTGCGATGTAATCGATACTGATCGTCGCCCTAAAACACGTCGCGAAAGACTAGAATGATTAAGTATAAACGCGTCGGGCGCGATTGGAAACACGAGATGCACATACCTAACAACGATTAATAGCGAGAATTACTGTTACAATATTACGGCGAGTAATGCAGTTCGGAAAGGGCATCTCTTTTTGATTTCCGGCAAATATAATATTTATCGTAAATATAATATTTTTATGTATGTATATGTATATATTACGCAAATGACATAGTATGTACAAAATCGCGACGCAGAGCCAAGTCTCGTTGTGTCATCCAAATTTAAGGTGGAGAGCTAAAGTCTTCCTATAAATTGCCTTCCCAGAAATGATTAGTCGATCGATGTTGATCGATCAATCATCTATAGCTAGGTTCCTTTCGCTCGAAGTAATAAATGAATATCAAAAAATTAAAGTAGAATTCTCTACTAAAAATAGTGTCCGTTTTGATGAATTAATCGGAATACTTTTCTAATAAAAAAATAATTTATGTACAATACCATCTGAAAGATTCAATAAATGCTGTTTTTTCAATATGTATATTTGTCAAATATTTATCTATTAGGTCCTTTTTACATTTAAAGAAAAAAAATGTTGACGTACTATATTCTTAATTTGGTTTTTACACAAAGAAACACAGAAAAAAATAAGGTAATTCAAAACACAGATACTAGTGAGCAAATATTTAGGGGTATCCAAGGGGTTTATTATGATCCTTGAAACAAGGTGAAAAAAAATGACAAAAGTGAGCAAACAATATATTTGAGTTAATAAATGTTTAATGTTGAAAACAATTTTTCTATTTTTTATTCTACAAATTTTGCCATTTATTGAAACTTTTAAGCAGTGTTGTAAAATACAATATGCCTTCAAATCATCAATTGCGCACAATCATTACTCAATGCACACATTCTCGTTTATAAATAAAATTAATGAGACGAAATGTCGAAAGATTTACGAGCGACATATCGTGTATATCTAATTGTAAAAATGTTACTTACCCAATAACACTCTATTCTAGGTGGAATACTTGCATTTTTGCGGACTTTATAAACTTTCATTGCGCTTCAGCACCACGTTTATGTCATTTTTTTGCCATTTATCACAGTATCGCGTGTTACAGCGTTCCTGTGTTCTACGTTCTGCGTACTTCAGCAAGATAAAAATCGCATAATTAATTATACATATACCTCAAATAAATCGTAGAAGCATTAAATGATGGCAAAAAATTCATTCGTAATTATTACAAATGAGCGTAACGTTGCTGCCAAGTACACATCGTATTCACGTAATAATAAATTAACATCGCATCTTGCCATTATACTCTGCTATTGCACAACGATAATAAGACCCATGCAAATACATATACTGGACGAATTCGAATTTACGGACGGATAGCGATTTTTACGTGCGAGTCGGGGAATTTTGTACATCGAAAGAACAATTTTGCTAAAACATTACAAAATTTAGCTAAATACAAATCTAAAAATAATTTGTTTAAACTATCAAAATAATTGTAGGACGCTCAAGCTGATTGTTGGAATGTCAAAACTCTTTGCAACATTGCTTGAGTTTCTTACAATTATTTTAAAGATCTCTCCAACTATTTACAGATCTATATATATTTAGTTTTTTTAATTTTTAAAGTCCTCAGCAAAATCGTTATTTCCATGCACAACTTGATAATTTTCCGTTGTTCTAAGTAGAACAATTGGCGATTCCATTTTCCAGCGTATTTTGCTCAAAAGACAGAATATGTTTCATACAAAATTCCTACGAATTTCAGAGGTCAAAAGCAATAAGAACGTCCTAGAACCTCGTATTCGATCTCTCTAAGGTAATCTCAATTATATTTTCTTCCCGCGAGGGAAAGTCGCTTTTAAAGATCGAGATACATCAGAAAAATCTCCCTGCTCACTAATGCGTGCCAAAAGTAAGCCTCTCCACAGGATCAATTTCCCAGTGCGATGAGCCTGAGATTTCTTCCGGCGGTCTCTCTCAGTCGGCGCACTCGGAAGCGAAGCTCTCGAGGTCCACGTAGTGCCCGTTCATGTTGTCCTCTAGCAGTTGGGCGAGATCCCTGCGTAGGATCTGGAACTCCGGCCTGCGGTCGGGATCGGCGTGCCAACATCGGGATATCACCCTGAAGAGCTCGCTTCGACAGTGCGAAGGCCTCTCCAGCCGATAACCGTTGTGCACGTTCCGCATGACTTCCCGCGCCGTCATATCCGGGTACGGTGTTGAACCTGAATAGAGAGCAGAAGATGATGCGATTATTATGACGGGATGTCAACATAATAGATCGTAATAAGAAGTTATCGTCCATTGATTAGCGTACAATAGTTTAACAAGGAACAAAATGGATATTTTCTTTTCCTCTTCGAGCAAATAGGATATTCAAGATTATCGTTGTACGTGTGTATGTGCATCGGATTTTTTTTATTGTTATTAATTTTTTGTTGTCATTAAAAATGTTAAACAAGGATGAAACGATGCGAGCGTTGCAAACGTTAGGTGGAACGCACTCTAATTAATATAAGATGATAAAAGTGGAAGATTTAAAAAATTGTTATAAAATTTGAGTGACATATTTATATAGTGACATATATTTTTATTTATTTCTTTTTAAGTTAACGATTTAACGATATATTTTATAGATAATGTTCTTCTCTTCTTTTTTAATTGTTAATCGAATAAAATTAATTATATAAGTTAATTAAACAAATAAAATAAAATATATAACATGCGAGCTATGTTACTCATGACACCATTTAGCAATATCTCTGCACTATTAGCATAAATGTGTCTGTATACCCATATCCTTATTTTCATATTAAATAATAATAAGAGCGAGAAATGGATTCTTAGATACGATATTTTCTTAAAGGGCTTTCAATAAAAAAATAATGTTTATTCTAACAACAAGCTATCAAAACTAAGCAAGTCATTCAGTTCTCGAAACGGATGATGAAGATACCCACCTAAAGTGACGATCTCCCACATCAGAATCCCAAAGCTCCAGACGTCGGTCTTCGTCGTAAACAGGGAGTAGATCAACGATTCGGGGGCCATCCATCGGATAGGTAAGGCGTTTCTACCGTGTCTGGTCTCGATCACCTCACCGTCTTCATTGGCAAACCTCGACATGCCGAAGTCAGCGATTTTGCACAGCTTGTTGTGATCCACGAGAACGTTTCTGGCGGCGAGATCTCGGTGGATGATCTGCACAGAAAAAGTCACCGGAGGATCAAGTCACCGATGATCGATCGGCAGTCGTGAGGTGCATGTTCCATTACGTGTGCGATTGCTTACGGGCCGTTCGTATGACGGGGAATTACACGCTATTACGAGTGAGGTACAGCCAGTTGTCTCGAGAAAAACTCAGCCTTGAGTCTGAGCTCGACAAAACGAGATTCGCAGTAGAAGTAAGGACCAGTGCGAAGTCTGTGCGAAGACAAATATTGTTTCAGCGACACGAAAGCCTCGAGACAGTAGATTCAATAAATCTAACAATGTCAATCCGTCAATATATGCTCAACTATAACTGGAAAGCAAGGATATCTCAGAAGAATAAATAAACGGGAATTTTAATCGACAGATTTTAATCTTCCATGTGTAATAGATGGGAAAAACATCTGCGCAATTGCTTACATAGTTGAAAAATCCGTGAAAAATTGTAAGTATCCTAAACGGTCCATCCAAATTTGTGATATATAATTTTTATTAAAGTATAATTAATATTAATGGCGAGGCTACATGAAATCATGGCGCAATGCGAGTATCTCAATTTTTGTGATCAAGTTATACATACCTCCTCTTTTTTTATTGTTTTTACATTTGATAATATAAAGTGATATAATTTGATGTTGAATACAATTTGAAACCAATTACTGATTGATCAATTATCATTATTTTGAATAACTGCGTATCAATGAGAATGTTATACCCAGTATTCTTACATCATGCCACCAAACACATATAATTCGAATAATAAAAAAATGTTAAGATGTGTGTAACTTTCGATCGCGAAAATCGTGACATTCGCATTGCGTCATGATTTCATGTAGTCTCTTTGTTACTATTAATTATAGTTTAATTAACCGTTCAATGTGGCATTCGGTCAAATGAAGTTTCGCTAAACTACTCCAAAAGCCGCAATGAGAAACCAGGATGATAATTATTATACGCAACGAGATGATGCAAATACGACGTTACGAAACGTCGTATCAGCCGCGCTTGCCGTTGAAAATTCTGCTTGAATGCAGCGGCGCATCTAGGATGCATCCACGCATATTCTCTCATGCAGCTGGTACGGCACGCGAATACTATCATTTAGCGACTATGTAATTGTCTATTAACTCGAGAGAATAATTTTTGTTACGCCGTTTCCTGGAAGTTATTATACGGACGGAAACTGGTAATTCGACATTTGACGAGGACGATCGAGCGCTCGCGGGAGGTTTCTTTGTTTCCCTAATTGCCTATTAATCGTCAGGTGCATCCTTCTTCAAAGCTCGTCAAGAATACAAGTTCGCTTTATACAAGAATTTGAAATGGGAATGAAAAAATATTTACTCCGAGTTCTTTCACAACATTCTCGTTTTAATCGATATGCAGATTAAACGGAATAAATTAGCACGTCGGTTGCAAACTTTCCTCCCGGCTGTTTGGACAAAACGTTTTTTTTTTTTTTTTCGGATACCGGTTCGCATCGCGATATTTGTATCATACGGCAAATATTCCGATGTTATGTTAAATTTTATTAAATTTATCGTGGCTGCGTATTACAATCCTGAATATGTTATCGGAAGACAATTGATCACAAGATGGTCTAAGAATTTCATAATAAAATCATCTATGTACATTGAGAGAAAAAAAATGCAATTATAATAGTTTAACTATAATTTAAATAATCAGTTCTGGTATCAGCTGTATATTTTTTTAGTAGAATTATAAATATTATTACTATCACTAATATTATATCAGTAATAATAATTATAAAAATAAAACTTCTAATCATAATTATTTTATTACGCAATATAATCACAAATATCAAACACTTTTCTTTCATATCTGCATATAAACAGAAATACATACATTAAATACATCATTTTTCTGTTAATAACAACTATATAAAAGTTTAAAAATCAAAACTGAAGTTAATACTCATTTATAAAAATTAGAAATAAAATTATTTTTTTATGGAGACGAGTTCTCTGTAATTTTAGAGTTGTAAATATTTCCTTGATGACGCACGAATAACATAAAACTCTACATTTTATTACAAAACACAATATCTCAGTCATGAAACTAATCAAGTCGCATAGATTGTAAAAATGTTGTTGATAATTATTTATTGCTCTCGAATCGAATAAAGAAGTACTGAACAAGTATCCTCGAATTCATTCTTTATGAGATATAAAATTCAATCTTTGCCTAGTGATATAGATCTCCACATAGAAACGATCCTTCAACAAATGCAATGGTGGAAGTTTTACGACTGTGTGAAAATATTTGAGTTTAAACATCATTAGCGGATTGTTTGTCGTGCAGTCGATGCTCCGTGCGACCTTCCACAAGCAATGATTCAGATGTCCTCGAAAAAAATCTCATTTTTCATATTTTTTTTCGCAAAACACATAAAAAAGTTTACGCGAAATCTTTTTTTAGATCTAGCCTTAGACAGAAATAAAATTTAATTTCTCAAATAAAAATGACCGAATATAAAATTATGCTGGATATTGTTGAGATATTATTTCGAAATCACAAATACTCGGTGCAAAAATATGTTTTATGAAGAAAAAATATTAAAATCACAAAGCAATCAGCTACGGATATACAACTGTACATTACTATGTGAATTAATTTTTACATTCGCATGATCACATACAACTGCAATTTGATTTGTGTTTTAAATTACGCAAGAAGAATCATTCACCACATTTCTTAAGTAATAGAATATTAATAATCGTAAAAATTGTTAGTACTTGTAGCCATGTCGCAAGCAACAAACGTTGATTGATTCAAGAAACTGCACATTGTCACAAGAAATCTCGCATTCTAATTACTGATTGTAATTTACTAAAATCTTTTATTATACTTGATTAACCATCAAATGCATTATTCTCTAATGTAATTCTCTTTAAAATCTCTTCCTTTAAACGTATAAAAAATTATTCATATCTAAACTTATACTCCTTTGACGAATATTCGAGGTGATGTCCCGAACGAATCGTTCGGATGATACTTACGGCACAGAGAGGCCGTTAAATCGTGGGGAGATTAACGAGAGAGCCTCTATCTAAGCATTTTAAATAACTACGTACGTATCGATCGTTAAAGTTTATCGCTGAAATTTATCGCGATTGGTTTCCTCGCTTGTTTAGTTCTACCATCCTATTCTGTCAGCAGTATGTAATGCAAAAAAAAAAGAAGAAAAATATTGCGAGGGACGAACCGTCAAGTGATTGTCAAGCGGTCAAGCGAAACTATTTTTTCTCTTATAATAATGATCTACACCGAGAAGCTTGGAGAACCTTCGGTTCATAAATAAGCCATGCGAAATGAAGAAAAATTAATTAGTTACTGTTACATCGTAAACTATTTCGCATCATTGATGCAATGTCATTGAGGAGACATATCGCATTATATATACATTATATAATGCGAGATTTTATTATTTTTGTTGCTGGAGAGTATTTTTTCTCCTTGGCGAATGATAAATTAGTCATGTCGAAATCTTGCGATTTTTATAAGTAAACAACTCGGTTTAAAAAAGTAATACGAAGGCCTAACAATTTTGTAACATAATATCATCAAGGCTATTACCGATTTATCAATGAAATAATAATCGATGAAATGTGAAATTTTATGTTATTCTTATGACATCATCTCTACTAATAAAACATTATCATTTTTCTGAAACATTATTTATAAATGCTCGAGAATTGCGAAATTGTTTTTTAGTATTAAATAGATGAAACAAAGAGAATTATTTAAAACAATTTCACAGAAATTAAATATTAGTAGAATTGCATGAATAATTTTCGGTTATGCATTAAAATTTCGTTCGTCTATTATACGCATAAAGAACAAAAACGTTAAAATTATATTTATTTTATTTTTTCCATTTATAAAAAATAAATGTGAAAAATATATCACAATATTTTAAATAAATTTGAAATTATTTCTATAAAATTTATATAAAATTATAAAATGACAGAAAATGTTGTATAATAAGAAAATATATTAGGTGTTGGAATTAATTCGTAGCGTTTT
>NW_011627302.1:2288905-2345722 GCF_000204515.1 Acromyrmex echinatior
AAAACGCTACGAATTAATTCCAACACCTAATACATATATGTCGAATTTCTTTGTCGAACATATTTCTTTGTTAAACATATTTGTCGAATTTCTTTTTTGACGAATTTCTTTTTTGACGAGATTCAATGTAATGTACATGTGGAGAGAAACCGGAAAAGAAAGCGAAAGAAAATGCTGTCTATTCTTTGTAGATTCATTATATGAGATTATCTTGTCTTTTTTCCCCATAAATATATTTTCCATAAATGTATAAAAATATATAAAAATTAAAAGAATATCAGTGTCCATTCTCACGAATATTAAAATCAACGATTTAACTGATTCTCTCACACTCACTCTAATTGTATTGAAAGAGAGGGGAAGGAGTGAGAGAGTTGAATCTTAATAAACTCCAATGTTTATATTAACATTGATTATATTAACATATCTCAAAAATATTCATACCTTTTTTGATGCAAGATATTCCATGCCTCTGGCCACGCAATAACCGAAAACCGTGAGATCCCTGGATGTTAAGGCTGCTGAATCCTCGCTGAAGTTGTAAAAGTACTGCCTGGTACGGTGATCGCGCAGATACGCAAGCAGTTTGCCGTACATGACGTATTCCAGTATGAGATAATGAGGCTCTGCAATCAGAGAAAATCATGCATTAAATCCTTTATGTTCATTCATGGAAGAGCGCATTGGAGCATGTCGCTCCTGCGTTTCGAATAAGGGGATCTCAATCAGCGAAGGATAACTCTTATTCATCAACTCTTACTCACGATTCAAATGAATAATGCCATTTTCAAGAGACGAAGCGAACGTATAGTATCACGAAGTACATCGTGTGTATTGAATTTACTTCAATAATGATTTACCATTCGTGGCATATTTTACCGCGGTTCAATAAATCGAAAACATCGCCATGTGAAACGCAGCATTTTTCTTGACCTCCGTTACGCTTTCGTAAGATTGATCGAATTTTTTTCCGATTGCATCAATCGATTGCATTATAGTCGAAACAAATGTAAATGTGTAATCGATACGTTTAAATTGCGAACTTATACATGGAACTCTTTGTATCATAAAAATATAACTTTATTCGAACAATAATTCATTTAAATCTTAGCATATTTCAACATTAAATAGAATAAATTAATTACAATATGTATAATAATTATGTATCATTATCGACGTTAAATATTATAACATCGCTTATTTATTACGACATAATTCAAAAGTTATTATTTTGAAGTTTACTTATAGAAAAGGAATAGAAATGTAAAGAAAAACAGGAAGAACACTTTCATTTTTCAGTTATTACATTGAAATTATATTTGAAAATTAGCATTACAAATTTTAATGATTCAAAACATTCAAGCTCATTTTCTGAAAAACTTTATTTTTTTTTAATTGGGTCATTATTGTAACAAATGAGCGACATATAATTGGAAAGGAACATTTGAATATTTAATTATTGCTTTAATAAAGTTTTTAAGTAAAATTTTAATTATATTATATTTATTTATTTGCCATGCTTTTATCGTCACGACGATAGATAAAAAAATGTACGATTAGAGGAACACATGGTGAGGATGTTGGAGAAATATTTCATATTCGAAATAATTTAAGAGACACACTCTTGGAAGAATCTCACTTAGGTAGTACCCGCTTGATTGTAACTTATGGAGCCACTTTTGTCGGCGTGTCGAATCGTAATTCTCATATTAGACCGATATTACGATCCTCCCTAATAATTCTTGTTCGCCAAGTAGCATAAGTTAGGCGTGTGCTGCTCGCTCCAAATTAATCGCGTTAGTACGTTTTTTAAACGTAATACTTACAATGCTTGTTTCGATCGTTTAAGTCGCGCGTTATTAACGTGTATTAGCAATTCAATACCGTAACACTGTACTGAATAAGTTGTATCGCAATTACCACGCTGTACTATGTATGCTTATACACGAACATTAATGTATCAGTACATTAAGCTTTATTAAATCCGACAGAAATTATCAATTAATAGAAAAATACAAATAAAAAGATCACTACTAAATTTGCAAATTATTTATTAATTTGATAAAAAGAAAATAAAAAAGATTATTTTATAAAATCACTCTTGAAAATTAACAAATCCCGAAGATTTTCTTGCTACAATTACCTTCATTGCCGTAACCATATAAATTAAAAATTTGGTTCCAGATATTTATATATATTATAATTTAAATATTTTATAAAGAATTACAGTTAAAAATATTGAATTAACGATCGCTGCGTACAAAGGATTTCTCTTCAAAAGCAATGCTTATTCTCTCGTTGGCACATGATATATTTAACCTCCATTGTCAAACACATGCGTGTTGAATTCGTTGAACTCGTTGCAAAAATTACGGATCCGCGCCTATGACGATCGATATGGCACGTGCACGATACAATAGGCGTGACGAATGTGAAGTAATACGAGTGCGCAGTACGTGGGCTGTGATATCGTTCACGTTTCATTTTCACGTAGATCATATTTTGCGCATGCACGACTGATAGAAACGCGTTCGAGGAAACGATGAAACGACGATACGCAGACAAGAATAAAATATATTTGGCCGGCGTGTTGTAGAACAAGTTTCTCTCGGATCTTCTGTTAATCTTACGTGCGTCATCGTATATGGAAATCATTCGGAGACAGTTAATAGGTTGTAAACAAAATTATAAATGCAATAACATTGAGACTTTGACGCGAATCAATTAATTACGCGTCATTATACTTTGAGATTTTTAAACCGCAAAGTATAATGAGGCGTAATTAATTCTATTGAATTTTGGGAATTTATTTTTAAAATGAATCACACAAAATATTAAAAAATCATTTAACGACATGGCAAGTTAAAGTAAGCCTAAACGTAAAGCCTAAACCTAAGTATGCTATCAGTCTCTTAAATTTCCAAGATATTATCATGAAGAATTCCAGTGCCAAGAAAGAAGATACTACGTTCCCGAGTTCGCAGATTTTAAAGAATGCTGCTTCTTAATGTCGCTCCTATTTCATACACGTCGTCGTGAAAGCAAATAAGCCGCCGAAACTCGATTAGGGACAGAAAGAAAAAGCGGACAATGGCTAAATAAGAGAGGCACATCATTTTTATAGGACACATAGCATTTTTTTGGACTCAGAGAAAATCGTTTCGCGATAAAACAAAACTCAAATTATGATGTCTTCATCAAGCATTAATGCATAAATTCAATGCGCGCGGTGTGTTAAAAATATTAATTTATTTGTAATACAAATAAAATGCCTATATAAACTTCCGGGGTTATTAGTGCATAAATCAAATTAATGAATTCATAAGTCGATAAGAGATAATTCGCAATATTACCAATCTAAAACTTGCAGTTAACTGTATCAAACTTCGTTTGATAATACACATTCCAATTGTTTGCGAATTATATCTTATCGCTTTATGGATACATAATTTACGTACCTCGGAGATTTATGTAATAGCCTATTTTACTTGTATTTTACTTTGTATTGAATTTATTTTCAAAGCCACAAAACCTATTAATCTAATTTATTTTAATTTAATTTGTTTTTCTCTAAGATTGACAAATTTCTTTCCTAAAACGTTAGAAATATGAGAATTTACCGAATCTTTAATGTCTGCCACCCAGTTCTTCGGCTGTTAATAATTCTCTTGGCGGTCGAAGCACGACTGTTCAACGTGAGACGTTTATTTTCGTCTGAACGGCGATCGTAAAATGGTCAAAAGACTTTCCTTTGACGAACATCGCCGGAAAGAAATTCGGACGTGGCCGCAAACGGCGATAAACGTGATAGGACCGAAATTTAAATGTCGTAAATTTTATGCGGTGGTCTCGAGTTTCTGAACCGTTAGGAACTTTCCACGTTCACCATTGTGCGAGCTGTGAAGAGAACTCTTTAAGGTTCCCACTCCCTGAATCAGCGACGCCCAAAATGCTGGCACACCTCTAAGCGATTTGCCGCAGCAATCATCTCGACTTTTACTGCGCTCACAATGAGCATCTATCGTTATAATTGTTTGTCCTACCGAACAAATATCTTTCCTTCCCGAGTTTATTTCTCTCGTGAATAATTTTTTTCAGCAATTAAATATTGATTAGCTCTATGTTCACTGTTCATGAGAGCAAGAAATATTAAAACGATTGATAATATTTCCAACACAATAATCAATATAATAAAAACTTAACGCCAGATTTTATTGATGAATTTTATTTCTATTAAGGGAGAATTTCTGTAAAAACAATCCATGTATAAATAAAAAATGTATTAAAAAATTATACAAAAGTTTTGTTAAAATAAGATTATTATAACTAACTTGACTTTTTAAAGAATATTAAATAAAATAGAAATTAAACAGAGCCTGACTTTTTAATAACTTATTTTAATTAATTGATAGAAATGAAGCAATATAATTTTAATAATCAAAGCGAATAACGTTATCGCACTGTTACACTTAAATGAGTTGATCATCCGCCCGATTGTATCACCACTCGTTTTTTTCATTTAGCCTCTTTTGATTCGCAAATTGAACGGTCGTATCGCGAAGTATCCACTTAATAAACATATTGTATAACAATGAGGCACTTCGCGGGGATGCGTATGGAAATTTATACGAACGATGAGAATGACGATATCGAACAACACATGGAAGAGAAGAAAGAGATATAATGGTCTCTGACTCCCCGATTTATTTGTGATGTACAAAATTGCTCAAACATTTTTTATGTTTCTATCTTCAAATTTGCCTTCTGCAAAAAAATGCTCAACAAATTAATATTTTATTTGTGACAATATATGTCTTTTTTGTCCGTCAATTTTCTAATTAAAAAAAAAATAATACACACACAATGTTTATAAAATTTCAAAAATTATTATATTTGAGTTAAAATTTTACCTACAGATATATTATAATACTATATTATACTGAGAGAAATATTTATGATTATTACATAATAAAAATAATTATGATTTGAAGCTCTATTTTTAAAATTATTATTCGCTATAATATTAATAATAATAATTATACATTAATAATTCTCCCAAATGTATATATAATAGTTTGCACCGAAAATGACTATAAATTATAGTTAAAGTATGATAATTGTTTAAAATGATCATTTTCTCTCAATAAATGAGACTGTACATAAGTATATATATTTTTTTTCATGAAAATTATTCTTTATATGAAAAATATAGATTTGAACGTAACACGTGGAATAAAATTTTTAATGTTATTCAAAGATTTATTTCCTACATCCAAATTTCCCGATAAAGAATTTTAAATATATTCTTAAGTATATTTTTTATTGAAAATGATTAAAGTTCTGGAAAGCCATATTTAATTTTTTCTCGTAAAAAGTAATTTTTTCATAATAAAGATCGTTCTTCAAAAAAACAATCTATTGGAGTATTTATCTGCAAGAAAATTATTTACCAATTCGTTACGCACGCACTTTCGATAATGAAGCCTCGGTGCCTTCGATTACTCGATTCGATATTGTGGAAGCAGGATGCTGCGATTTTTAATCAATTATATGATGAAATAACCAAGGAATTATACATCGATTACACTTTTGTTTGCAAATAGATGCAATCACTGATGCTTTTACGCAAACTTATGCATAAAGGAACAACAATTGCGTCGTATCAAGTGGAAAATTTATTTTAATTGAAAAAAATATTAATAATTTATTTCCGTCCGTAAAATCAAGATTTCAAGATAAATAATTTTGATTTAACATCGTGGAGAAACAACATTGGTTAAAAAATACATAATACATTGTTTATAGTAGTATTTAATTTGCAGTTTTCAAGTTTGTGAATGTTACCTATAATTATCTATTAAAGCACAATAACAACGCAAACAAAACGGATAAAATCTTTTTCAAAACAAAGTAATTCTTACAGAATTATCATAATGACTGTTTAATTTATCGTCTAGGCAAACACAATCGCAGAAAGACAAACATTTTCACGCTGACCATTTAATCGAATTCCCGCATAACTGCGTCTTATTATGCAATCATGTTTAAAACATATAAACGAGTCATTCAACAACAGTAAAACATGCAAAACGCATTTCGCATATTTTGATTTCCAATGTAAATATGCGATTTAAAGAAGCGATAAAATATTTTCCCTGGCATTTGTAGTTTTGACACATTTAAACGGTTTAAGATATTGGATAAAGTAAATTAAGTCACGACGAGATCACGACGGGGATTTATTGTTTTATTATATTTAATTATAATATTTATTAACCACGTGGAACATTCACGGCAATTTTATTAGTTTGAATAATGAGAACAGGTTGCTAATTCGCAGCTTGTCTGCGAATTTCGATTAAATTGCAAGGACGACTAGTGTATCGCAAACGCATCGCTGTGGAGGCGGTGGCAGCGACCTGATTGGAGGAGTCGTAATCCAGATCCGTGGTTCTATCTGTGTATTCCTCTCTTCGGCGGAACATGATTACTTAATTACTATATACCGACGATTCGTGCATTTTTTCTGCGTCGAAGTGCCGGCAGTTAAAACGGTTTTTATAAAGTTTATCAAGCGGCTGCCAAGGCCCGTACGCGAGCGGCGACATGCAAGGTCGTAGTTAAGTGACGATAATGAGGAAGATTCACCGAGTACAGTTGCGGCGTGCAGCTGCAGGTGCAGCGCCGATTGCGCGTCGATGCAAATCGAAATAGGGACCGCGTAAGGATGCATTTTCGCGAGAAATTGCGCGATGCGTGTCGCACCGTCGGTACGTGTCGATGCCATATGGTGTATTCCTCCTCTCGGTTGATTATAGTGTACGATCAGATGCACCACGTATACAACGTACAGGAATGATTCAAGATGAAAGTAATTTTATGTTAATTGAAAAAAGATTATACTACGTTCGGTTAGATGTTCGAGCAATTACGTTTGAGAAGTGCAGGCTATTAAATTAATATTATTCATCCTAAGGTTTATTTTTGTTTGTGAAATTGTAAAATTCATTCAAACATACTATTAAGCGCTAACATTTTTTATCAAATATGACTTTTTTCGCTTCTGTGTGTTTATTTATTAATTTAAAAAATTTTTATTCTATTTTGGGTGAAATTTTTGATTGAACTGTAAACATTAATTAATAAGATATAATTAAACGTATAATCAGTAACTAAAAAATTATTCGCCCATATATAATACCTTTACTTTAAAAAATATTAATCTTTTAATGTACTAATTCATAAAAATTTCAATCCATTATATAGGATGTATTTACATATAATAATAAAATATAAATGCTGAAAGGGTTTTTTTAACATTCTGTATAATTTCAATCTTTTATATCTTGTATAGCTACTCTTGTATACGTAAGTTCTGCATCACGTATTTATTGAAAAAATATCAAACAGATTAATATTATATACAACTTACCTTCTTCAGTGCAGCAACCTAAAAGTGTTACGACATTTGGATGATTGCCTAATTGCTTCATAATTTCGAGTTCTCGATCTAAGTCTTCCTTTTCTCGATCAGAAGCGCCTTCTTTGATGGTTTTCACTGCTACTAATCGAGTCGTGCCTTGATGACCTGTCAAATCGTCAGCTTCGGCCTTCCACACCTGATATTGCAATTTAATCATATTTCAAATGTTTATTAATTGTAAGCTTTAAAAAGATTTTGTTCCTTTTTAAATTTGCAATTAATTTACTCTTGCATTTTTGTAAATGCATTCCATCTAAATAATGCCAATTATTGATAATCATAATTTAAGATTACGGATTTTAATCTTTTTCCTGTTCGTTTTATGTTATTAGAGGTGTTTATTGCCACTACTTTGGAAATTTATAATCACAATGGGAAAACAATTATACCAATCGCTGTGCGATTATTTAATTAATAGAAAAAAAAATTCCATCACAATAGATTACACATTCCCCAAGTTTTCTCACAATTTTGCATCAATTCGAATGTATTATGCTAACTACCCATTATTGTATCTTATAAATAAGTACGACGTTCAAATCGCGCACGTCGAAAGCTGTTATTACTGTCGAAATCAACGTCGATAGAATTGCGCAAGTAAAAGAATAGATAAAATCGCTGAGGAAATATCGGAAGAAGAAACTGCTGAACTTGGCCGCGAAGATTGCGTTTCCGCATGGACTTCAGGTATTTCGTTAAAATCTTTCCGACAGCCGCAAATTACAGGCTGCCTTTTTTATAGGGATGCCGCAAGAAGTATCTTCTCACCTGGCCGAAGTTTCCTTGCCCGAGGACTGTCTGTAATCTAAGCTTATCTCTAGGAAACTCCCATCTGGATTCTTGAGATGGCGGAGGCGGCGGTTTCTCAGCTTCGTGACACTGCGCGGAGAGATGAAGATTAAACTGCAGTTAAGAATTGCCTAAAAAATAGCTGCTAATTGACATGCATGGGAGCGCATGAAACGTTCGATACGTCGCGTCGTCTGGAATTAATCTGTCTCGCGTCTATTGCTGACGTAAATTTCTTTTATGTTAAGGAACTTCCGGGATTTTTCATTGACGTGTCTCTATGCATAATGCGATTTTCCCATACGCGAAACGCGTGACGAAATCAATATATTATTATGTATGCAATAACTCGCTCTGAATATTTATGCAAATTATTTCTTCAAATAAAAAACAAAGAGACAGCTATTAATTAAATTATATTAGTAAAATTGATTTTATTTATAATTATTTATCATGTCTAAAATAAAAGTGGTTATAATTTTAAAAATTAAAAAAAACAAAGAACATAAAATACCACAGCACAGGCTGTCGGTTGTGATGATACTTTATCCTGTCATATAAGCTGGTGTTGTAATATTGCCGCACGATCATCGTCACACTAATAAGAACACTTTTAATCTATTTTAACATACGACCGATGTACTTATTTCGACTGAATGTAAAAAATTTTTGCGTTTTGAAAGGATGTTTAATTACTGAAGATGGCCAGATTGTGGCCGAAACGTTTAATCGCTTATTTATTGATATGGGTATTGATTAACGCTTGAATAATTCATTATTGAATAAAGTTTTAATCATCACAACCGACAACCTGTGCTGTGGTTTTTTATGTTCTTTTTTTAATTTTTAAAATTATTTATCAAATTAATTTGATTTATAAATAAAATCATTTTTATTAATGTAATTTAACAACTCCGTTCTGTCTCCGTTCTTTTTATTTGAATAAATAATTTATAAAATATGAATAAAATTAATTTTGATATTAGGATACACGTAAATTATTTGGCCCAAATATCTTTTTGCGTGATCACTAAATTAAATAAAGTACAATGCAATTGAAAAAATTCACACCATGTGACGACGCGTCAAAAAGCTGTGCAAACAATTACTACGTGACTGCTGTCGCATTAAATATCTGAGAGTGTTCGTTAATTTCTCACCAAGTGCTGTATCCTCGGTAGTTTCGTGATCGCCTTCTCGATGGACGTCTTAAAGTCGCCGTTTTCGAGATTAAGAGCGTCCTTCCTGCAGCTTATCTCCGATGACGTGTCCGACTCCTCGAGCACCTGCATAAGCAAATCAACGTCAGCGGAATGTATGTGCAACATGCCGCTCGCACGCGCATCGGCGAGCCATTTGAATCGGTCGTCACTCCCGTTTAATTGGGAGACGCAATGAAGATCAGTGGGATAAATTGAGGTGTCCTGTGAGTATTTCCGCGAACAATATTGCCGGAATAGACGAATATATTATAATTCCATGCAAATATATAACGTCGTTTTTTTACAAAGGCGATCAGATGCACATAAATAATGCAAAAATGATGACCAATTATTGTATATCTTCGTAGCTTTCAAGAATAAAATTAATTAAATTGCACTGGAATATTTTTAATATGAGAATAGTGATAAAGAGAATAATTTGCTTCCCGCAGAGCACAAACTAATAGTAACATCAATGTTGTAATTTTCCACTATATTATACATGGCAGTTGTTGAGTGGAAAATTACAATATTGATGTAATGTTACTTTGTATTCTGCGAATTATGAAGAATTTTTCTCTACACCAAGTATCAATCATATTTGGTTATAATTATGCAACGTATTCATGCACAAGTTATTTTAAAGAAGAGCATCTATATAGAGTCGCTTATGTCATGCGAGAATCATCAGGAAAACGGATCGGTTTGCCTGTCGACGATGAAATTTCAATCTTGAAGAACACAGCACATCCGAGTTTAGCATCGACCTCATCTGAACTAACTTGGCAAGCCCGAAAACGATCTCGCTTATTTATATGGCCCCTGTACTCATCCTTTCTCCCTTCTCCCTTCATTTGCGTATTCCTTTTTTTACCGTCCACGCAAACCTTTGTACCGCCATTCAGATTTATTTCCATGACTGTCAGGTTAAATTTAAATTTATGCCCCCGTTATTATTTATGAACGTCTCGCGGGCGTGAAAGCATTTCGCTTATGTCATTTCCGGAAATTTTGTGGTCTGCGCCATTAATCCCGCTATCATTTCTGACGCCAAAAAGATTGTTGACACTTATTCGCAAGAAATGGAATTTCCGTAATTAAAAACTATAATATAATAGAAAATGTGGTTCTCACCAAGACAAGAAACGGAATTTTCACAATTAAAAACTGCAATATAGACTAGAAATGTGGTTCACCAAGGAATGCTAAAGAGTAAATATTAAAGTATAAATTCATTCATATCTAATTGTTGAAGTACATTATTGATGTAATTATTAATAATTACACAAATGTAATGCTCGGCACAAATATCCTTATTTTCAGACACGATTATGTTGATGAGGCTCGCACGAGAAGATATTCGACCTTCATCGCAACCTTCTTGTTGACTATTCGAGGAAAATTCCACGGAAAAAGAATCATCGTAGATAATGAGCCGAACAATTTTCGCATTATCCAACGTTCGCGTTCATTTTCTCATTTACTAATACGCCACGCTTCGTCTGATGATACTGTGCTCGAATCATCCCGAGATTATTCTGCATACAATGAACTTGTAGTAATTGCTGGGGAGGGAAAGGGAGAAGGGATAGTTAACCATTTCATGAATCACTGCAAAGCTAGCCTTCGCGAAGGAATTATTTGATGACCGCGTTTGATATTCATTCACGACGAAGTCACGGCCGTGATAACAACGCAAAATAATTGTGTTCGAAATTCAAGTAAATGATAAAATATCAAAAAATTTTTTTGCTCATCATTTTTTAACTTCCAACATAATTATTTTGATAATTCAATTATAATATTATTTTCAGCTCCAATAAAATGTTAGATCTTATAGTTAAATCGTTTTTTTCATAAATGTATTAGGTGTTGGAATTAATTCGTAGCGTTTTTTTAATGAAAGAATGTTATTTATTTCACATGAGCATTAAAAAATACATTAATGAAAGTACTTCCCATCACTTTCTACTACTTTTGACCATCTTTCGGGCAGTGAATGAATACCGCGTCGGAAGAACTGTTCATCTTTAGATGAAATCCAGGAATCGAACCATTTTGTACAATCTTCGTAAGATGTGAACTTCTGCTCGCACAAGCTATGAGCTAATGATCGAAACAAGTGGTAGTCGCTAGGTGCAATATCAGGAGAATACGGCGGGTGCGGTAGCACTTCCCATTTAAGTGTTTCCAGGTATGTTTTTACCGGTTTTGCAACGTGTGGGCGAGCATTGTCGTGCAGCAAGATGACTTTATCGTGTCTTTCGAAGTATTCCGACCGTTTTTGCTTCAATGCACGGCTCAAGCGCATCAGTTGCCGTCGGTAGAGATCTCCAGTAACGGTTTCATGCGGTTTTAGCAGTTCGTAGTATATGACACCCTTCTGATCCCACCAAATACAGAGCAGGAGCTTTGAGCCATGGATATTGGGCTTTGCCACTGATGTTGATGGTTCGCCGGGCTTAACCCATGACTTTCTGCGCTTTGGATTGTCATAATGGATCCACTTTTCGTCACCGGTAACAATCCGATGCAAAAAACCTTTTCTTTTCTGCCGTTGAAGCAGCAGTTCGCACGTGAGAAAACGTCTCTCAATATCCCTTGGTTTCAATTCATATGGGACCCAATGTCCTTCCTTCTGGATCATGCCCAAACTTTTAAGACGTTTTCCTATTGTTGAGAAGTCAACTTCCAATGACGTAGATAATTCTTTAAGTGTTTGACATGAGTTTTCATTGAGCAGTGCCTGCAAATCGTTATCTTCAAATTTTTTCGGCTGACCAGGTCGCTCCTTGTCATCCAAGTCGAAATCACCAGCTTAAAACCGTGCAAACCACTTCCTACACGTTTGCTCAGCCAGAGCATGTTCACTATACACATCCACTAAAATACGATGAGCTTCAGCTGCACTTTTGTTCATATTAAAGTAATGAAGCAAAACTCCCCGCAAAAACACTTTATCTGGCACAAATTTTGACATATTCAATGAATTATACAGTATAGTTATTTATGATTGACTCTGTCAGTAAGACATAACTGTGTTACAGATTTTGACATCAGCTTCAGAGGGTTCTTTAAAACCCGTTTTAATTACAATAGCTATTCAAGACGATACTTTCTAATAATTATGAGTTTAGCGAACCGCATTTAGATCATCTAATAGTCCATAACAACAGCGATTCAAATGTCGATTATGCGTTAATTATCAAAATGTTAGCACGATTCCGCTGCGATATAACAAACGTCGCTAGCCAAATAGCCATACGATAAACTCGCGATGATAATCGCCTGGTCATGCAGCGTAACGGTACGTAAGTGGCACTGTCATATGAACAGCAATTTGTACCTCAGTATCCCGTCGTGCATCAATTAAAAATAGAGTTACACGTGACGCTTTTTCATCGCTCTCCCATCTCTTCCGCTGATACGATAATCTTGATCGCAACCACACTCAAGAGAGAATAGATCTGATCTTCAATTAAATCATAATGTTCTATAAGTCATATCAGAATGAAATATTATGTTACTTACTTAAACAATATTAGGCAATCTTGTTCAATTCATCGAAAAATTTAATTTCGATCGGTCTGAATTTTTGTTTCCAATTTTTCCTACTTTTTTCTTTGAAAATTTTGAAAACAATTATCTACGTGACATTTTTTCTGTTTAATAATATTTAAATTTATATTATATTAAATACAAAACAGAGAACTGTAAATTAAAGAATTGAGATTGCATGAAAATTATTTGAGTTTAAATAAATATTAAGATATGTAAAATTTCAGAAACATAGTTTGCTTGTAAAAAATCTTCAGTTGTAATCAATAAAATAATTAATAGAATTTAGAAGATTTCGTGGATGTTTATTAATTAAACATTTAATTCGATAATAAAAATTTGGATTAATCTAAATTTTGTCTTCTTCCAACTTTTTTCTTTGCAAATTTTGGAAACAATTATTCATCTTTTAATGTTCAACAATGTTTAAATTTATGAAATAGACAAAAGAACTACAAAAAGAATTGAACTGTAGAATTGAAATTACTTGAAGATTATTTGAGTTTAAATAAATATAAGATATTTAATTTCAAAAATATAGTTTTTACGTTACATTATTTTTTAAAATGTCTTCATTTGAAATCAGTAAATTGTTGAAAAAATTTCACACATTTGGCAATTATAAAAATTACGTGCTATTCTCAGTACTTTTCTATTAAAATACCATAAATATCATATTAATTAATATAAATCCAATGTGTATCCGCAAAGCTTTCCTAAGTATCCCTCTCACAATCACGTGTTTTTGATATTTATAAACGGATTCAAATCGTGTTTACCAATTCTCCGATCACAATGCGAGACTCCATCTCGAGAAAGAGAAAGACGAAATATCACGAATCGATCTAGAGCGTGGCGATTCGCGCATACTTTCTAATCCCGATCTAAGCTAAATCGATCGCAACGCTGGCACGCTAAGCGACCTCGAAACCTCAAACTCGCTCACCTTACGATTCCTAAGTATCAGTCTTCTGAGAATGAGCCCGACGCCGACGGCGATGGGAAAGACGACAAGAGTGGCCAGGATGTAGCCGACCACAGCAACCGTCTCCTGAGCGATCACGTCGCCGTCGTGCTGCTTCAATATCACCTCACTGATGTTCATCGATTCCCGCGGGCTCACCGAGATCGGTTCTCCGGTCTCGAAGAACGTCCTGTTGAGCCCGTTGGGATGATACATCGTGCCGTTGTATTCCGGCAGAATCGAATGATGATAGGCAGGTCTGTACCTCGTCCTGTTGGTTGTGTTTACGAAAGAGGAACCTTTAGACCTTGGAGGAACAGCAGATTCCTGAGATTCACGATTCTCCTCGTGTTTGTCCTTTCGTGAGTTTGTTAAAACGGTGGGTTCCTTAGACTTGGGAACGGGAACGGTGGTCGATGTACTTCCACTAATTTCCGTCGCGTTATCGACAGTCGTCGCTAACTCGAGATTCTTCTTCGTTGTCGTCGACGACGTCGTCATCGTTCCCATGATCATCGTCGTCAATGCGGGATCGTTCTGTGACTCGGAATCCACCGGAAGCATCACATGTTCCGTATCTCGAGCGAACCCGTCCATCGACCCGCTGCTGTTGAAGATATCCGACGTGTTATACAGATGCATGATCGGTAGCACGTCGTCCTTGTCTTTTGACTTGTCTGATAAATTACGTGCCCTGACTTCCGGCGATCTCTCGCCAGACACGCGTTTCCCATTCTTCGTTATCGTGGGCGGCGACGAGGTAGGTAGGACCTTCGACCTTCTGCTCGAAGTCTTTACATGGACGTCATTCTGAATTGGCGAAACCGTTGTGATTGTCGTTGTTGATGACGTCGTTGCATCTTTTGCTCGGTACCTCTTCTGAATCTCCGAAGGGTCCAGATTGTTTTCCTTCGCGGCGTCCGTCAATCTCAAGGTGTTAGTCTCCGGATCGGTAGTGGTCCTCTCCAATTCCGACAGTATTCTAGGCGTGACCGGGAAAACCGGAGCGGCCGGCACTGTCGACATCGTCGTCGTTGTCGTCGTCGTCGTTGTTGTCGTCGTCGTTGTAATCGCGACTTCATCCACTTGCTCGATCACTGTCACGGTCGTCTCGCCGATCCCGTCTATCGTTGCGTTCACGTTGCTCTCGGTCTTGTTCAGCATCGCGATATCCTGATCGTCTTTCTGATCGTTGTTCCTGATATCGCTTTCATTTAAACTTGACTTGGTAGTAACGATATCTTCCTCAAGAACGTGAGACTTTTCCAGCTCCATCGTCGTGATCGCGTCGACGAGAACAGACGAATCGGTCGCGTCTAATGTCTCGTCGGTTGCACTCGAATTTCGATTTAAGATCCCCATGACGGTGGTTTCTTGAAAACTATTGTCACTCGGCACTTCGTTTACCCCGCTGGCACGCGTAACTTCCCGAAGAGAATCAACACCTGGCACTTCATCGTCCGAAATTTTCCTGCGATTCGCAACTTGTGTCCCGTTCGACGATCGATCGTTCACCATTAATTTATCCTTAGCACTATCGATCTTCTCCTCACTGGACTTCAGTCTCCTGGTACCTGGTATCGAAGGAGACACCCCGTTCGAAGAGGCCAACACTCTGTGACGCTTGCTTGTCACCAGAGTCGAAGATTCTTCGCTTATAGTTGATCTTTGATTTAACACTGCGCTGGCGCTCTTCCTTAAGAATCTCCGATCATTAGCACCCTCCTGCTCGCTGGTTCGCAACTTAGTGTGGTTCCATCTAACCGTACCTCTGTTTGCGATCTCCGGCAATTTGGTGGATCTGGATGTCGACGAGACAACGCTATCGTTATTCGTGGCTGAATGCAACGAGGACCAAGTAACTGCCGCTCGCTGGCCGGCTGCACCTCGTTGTTGTTGCGAAACAGCTTTCCTCGATCGTTCCCCCACCAGACTGTCAACTACACCGGGCAACACACCAGCAGCTGCGGCTGGCTCGACGGTCGCGCCAGCACTGAGTCCTGTCGGCGTTCGTGCCGGTTCTATACCGCCATCACTGGCACGAGGAAGCAGAAGAGGAGAAGACGGCGGCGGCGGCGGTGGTTGCTGCTGCTGCGGTCGCTGCTGCGACGATCCACCGCTCGTTATCTCAGCACCGCTACTAGCAGCACTACCTCCTCCCCGTCTTTCCTCGCCGCTTAATCCGGGTCCGGTGTAGTTGCGCAACAATCGCGTCACGTTCGTTATCGTATAAGCGTACACGTGTTGCTGTGGATGCTGCTGCTGCTGCTCCTGCGGCTGTTGATCCGAGTCGACGACGACGACAGGTGCGGACGACTCCGTCTTCGAGGGCGATGTCAATGATGGCGATGATTTCGAGACGACGTCGCCGCCGGCCGACACGCGAACCGGTCGATCCGCGATGGGATCCACGACCGGTTGCTGCTTAACGGTATTCCGATGGCTCCGCTCGCTCTCGAAACTCGACAGCCCGAAGCTGTTGTCCGGCACGACGATTCGCAGAGTCGACGATTCCGCCCGCGATGGTACCAACGACGTCGTTTCGGTGCTGTCGCTCTCTCGAGACTTCTCACTCTCTCTCTGCGATGTTGATATTGTCCTCTCAACACCCGTTAACTTGTGCTCCGATTTCTCCGCGTTCCCTGCTTCCGTCTCCGCCTCGGTGACTTTCTTCTTTTCGCTATCCTTCCCAAAATCATTGATCCTCTGAAAGCTTTCGGCGGTCCCATTCGGAGCCGTTTCGTTCGAGAGTTTCGCATCGATTTCACTCTCCACGATGATCCTCGCCTCAACATCGAATTGCCGCGGTATCTGGGTCGTCGTGTTCACCTCGCTAACATGGGCCGCGTTTTTTCTCTCTAGCGGGACTCGATCGCGGCTTCCGTCTGCATAAGCGGACGAGTCGCTGCGGTGGAATTTGTCCACCGTATTCATCTCGCTCTTTATTTCCGAGCCACCGACGATACCAGGGCTCGACTCGTTCCCGGGAATAATATTGGACACAACGTCCGCGGTGGGCCTTGGCTTCCGATAATATAACCCGTTACCTGAGCTTCTGAACGTATTCTTAATCCTCGATACTTGATTCTTCTCAACCGTTCGGCGTTCTAACGTTTCCAACGCAATATTCATCTCCTCGTTCATAATCTCCTCCATCGACGTCGCGATCGTCGCGGTGACTCTCTTTGTGGAATATCTTCTGCGTGAGGAAGTCGGGTTCGTCGATGTCGTCTCTACGGAGTTATTACTGCTGCTGGTGATGTTCAGCGCATCCGGCTGGAGCTTCTGGCCGAAATAAAGAAATTGCGACATATCTTCCACCGGAATATTACTCTCCACTGGTCGGAAGTGATTGTACAATGACTCTGGCATTGATACGGTGTTCTTCTTGCGCACTTCTGCGTCTCCCAATTTTTGATTGATAGCTGGCGTTGAAGCGATCGAAGAAGGTGTCGAAGAGATGTTTTCGTTCTTCTCGGTCGTCGGCGATAGAGATTCGTTTTTAGATGTTTTCGTGATTCGCGATTCCAACTCTCCTCCCGTCGCGTTCAGACTGATCACGGAAACGATTTTTTCAATCGGCTTCCTTGATGATTGTGGAATTTCCTCTTTCATCGATATCTCTGTTCGAGCGTTTGTGACGTAAATGCCATTTCTAGTCTCTTGGGTTTCCAGAACGTCCTGAGGGTCCTTCGAAATGATGTCGCCAGGTCGTGGCCTACGACTAGAAAGAATCCGGTGAGGCTCATGCAAACGTTGATTCAAAATCTGTCGTCTTCTTGCAGTGAGAATGTTGCGTAATGTCTGCTCGCGTTTAGCCTTTGACGACAACAGTTCCATGTGTAAGGATGTACGCCCATTACGATGATCCGTGACTGACGTGTCTGCAAACAAAAATGGTATTTCTGGAAAACATCTTTAATTTCCTCAAGTAAATTAAGTACAGAAATAGATGATAACTTCATAGATATAAATATTGATGAGTAGAAGGAATGAATTTAATTTTAATGACTCGTATAAAAATAACTAAAGTTCACAGAATACGTTATATTAATCATTTGTTATGACAAAATTTAAAAAAATGTTTAGTGGCTTGCAAAAAAGAGAACGAAATAAAATTATACATACAGTTTGCAATAATTTTTTTTTATAGTTATGCTAGTATTCGTTAGATATTACATTGAAGAAATACGTCTTAACGCGATTTCTAAATGTTAACCGATCGCGTGTGCTAAACAATGATACTATGATGTGTAATTGAAGCAATTATAGATTCTGGTCCGTTTCTACACGGATCCGACGACGGAAAGGAGGAATTTTCTACGGATTAATGCGAATCGCTGTTTGCAATCATTATCCGTCAGAGCGTCTCGGTGAAAACCGGAAGAACATTGACCATTTCTTCTTTACGCTACACAGCAAATGTAATTAAGTTCTCAATTAGATTTGCGTGCGACGGGCGAAACGAAAAAAATTCTCGTGGAGAGAAGTTCTTCAAGTAACGGTGTTCTTCAGAGTCGCGAGTGGTTTGGGGATACGAGAGGTTCGGTTTACCGTTACTTCTCTCACAGTTCCATGTGCTCGACGAGCTAATAATCGTCTGTCACGATTGTAAAAACGGACCAAGTCGTATTCATGGATCCAACATTTCATTCTTGAGTTTATTCAAAGCATCTACGGTTAAATATTTAGTTAGATACATACATGCATATGCAGAGAGAGAAAGAGAATTAGAAATATAAAGAGAGAGAGAGAGAGAGAAAGATTGAAAATAATTTTGTTTAGATCACCAAAATAATTATATAGGATATAAAACTTTACAATGTTGTCATCAATGTTTAAATGTTTCACATAATTATTTTTGTTTTCAGATCGATATCCAGCTGTTTTAGCTGTTTTATACATCAACAAAATCGTTCTGTCATGTACAATTAAAACTTTCAATGAAAAGAAAATTATTAGTTTCTGCCAATAAATTAACTTTCGTAAAAAAAAAATCTCAAATGAGAAATATTAAATAAAATCTTAAATAAGAAATATTAAATAAACATAAATTTCAGTGCAATATTATTATATCGCTGCATTGATAGAAAAGCAATATATTGTAATTGAAAGCATAATATGAAAAGAAAATAAAGTTAAACGAATTGTATTCACTATCCTAATTAAAACGTTGTATGTAACAATTCACAGTTTTAAAAATGTTCTATTAAAAAATTACTAATTTTGAAAGGTGACACTTTTCCATCAACGCAGCAATGTGTCCATAAACTATTCTTTTTAACTTCGTACTCGAGCGAATTTCTCGTTTCTCTGTACTTATACTCAAGAATTGCTCCTCGCGATTTTCTCATGGTACAATAACGTCTGCCGACAGCCATATCGTGCAGATAATGGGCGTTGCTCGTTTCGCTTCGCTTCGAAAATTCGTTCGTACTGTAAAATGCCGAAGAACGCACGCCATAATATCTACGTACAAGCATGTTCCGCTGGGGGATCATTAAGAGCTCGTCGGCAAGAATCGAGAGAAGATGCTGCGCGTCACGAATTTATTCTCTCATTGTCCGTAAGCGGGCCCGACCCCCAAAGCGGACGCTTCTCGAATCAGTAAAAAACTTGAGAGACGGTACAGCTGTAACGAACTTAATTTACAACAACGTAAAGTCTCGGCTTGTGAGCTCATTAAAGGGTTCAATATTTCGTGACGGTATGAATTTCCGAATGCTCCATGAAAAGGCCCCGTGAATTCGGAGATTATCGTGACATACAGCAGCTCGGTTTTCATTTGCGATTCTCACCTAACGCGTTATTCTGTGTTAAAATATTTCCTGCGACTTCGAAGTTATAAACTCGAAGCCAATGTGTGTTGAGAATTTAAAATTCTATAGAATTTGTGATACTATAGAATTTTTTTAATATATTACTACAATTTATGAACAATAGAAAAATTTTTTAAGGATTTTCTGGTAGAAAAGCAATAAAAAATGTATAAAAGTTACTCCTTCCATAAAGTGTTTAAGTTTTCTGAAATTTTTATTTCGACTCCTTGAGCAATACCTTGATTTTAAAATAATAAGGTATTACTCAAACATATATCATTTGTTATAACAACAATATAATAAAAAAATATCATTAAATTGTTTAGAAAAAAAAGAGTAGAAATATAAAAAAAAACATACTTACGAGTTACACATTTTTATTCCTCTAAAATCAGTTATTACATCAAAAATTGCATTTCAAAATTAATACTAAGATTTTAATAATTTCAAACGTTCAAATTTATTTTTTGGAAAACTTTGTTTTTTAGTTGTGTCGTTGTTGAAGTAATGAAACGATATAAAGGTCAATTTCTGATTGCTGGAATAATAACTTGTCATCGTGTATACGGTAATCTAAGACATTGCAGGCTCGACAACCAATTCAACATTTTAGAGATACATTTCAACGAAACAGATATTCCGAACGTGCAAATCGCGAAGTGGAATCCGCCCTGTTGTGGAGCCTGCTTATAAATATACACGAGTATCCCGCCAACCCGAGCTCTGAATAATGCAGTCTGCCTAATCTCGAAATCGCGGGAATTGTCGTCTAACCTTCTACTCCATACGGAATTTTCATCAGTCTCGAGAAAGCATAAAGTAGAGAACGTGATAAACAAAAAAAAAGTAACAAAAATCCGAAAATTTCCTACTACATACAATAATTTGAAAAAATATTTGAATCGATGAACAATTTAAAAAATATAATTGTATTTTAATATATTAAATGAGTTTACTACTCACTAAAAAAATGTACTGAGCTTTAATAGATATTTATTCGAATAGTACTAGCTGAATATTTACTGAATGTAAATATGTATTTATTTTTGGTACAAAAAAAAATTAATTCGATTTAAATATTATTTTTTTTATATTTCATTTTATTTAAATATCATTGTCTCATTTAATAAATATTTATTTACTGGAGATAAACGTCAACTTAGTATTATTAAAATAAATATTTATCAAAATATTAAAAATTAGTACATTTTTTCTCAGCTACACAAAAAAAAACAATTTTATTAAAGTATCTAAAAATTATGCTAGATACAGATCTGAAAATAATTTCTTTAGACCAAAATAATTATGTAGAACGCTCGAGCTAGTTTCTGAAATGTCAAAACCTTTTGTGAAATTGCTCATTAACCTTGAGTGTCCTACATAATAATTTTTAGTCCAACAAGATTATTTTCAGATCTGTGTGTATATCTAGTTAAATTTTTCAATACTTCATTAAAATAGTTTTATCTATGTATAAAACACACTATTATACCATCCAGATTTAAAGTAGGCAACCATAAAAATCGCGTCTGTATAAGCACTGTAAAAGCAGGAGAAAGACAAGGCTCACTGTCGTAAGTTCGCGAAATTGTCGTCGCGAATTGTCGTCACGAACGTGACCACATCATAATATTTTATGTGGACACGTATATGAGGAAGGTCAGTGTTGTCTCTGTTCTTGTTCCACGAGTTCCCGATTCTCTCAAGTCTTGACGACCACGGACTAACTGGCTGGCTTGTTGGTCGGCTGGCTGGCTGACTGCCCGAGTGAACTACAATGCGGGCGGCACGTGAGATGACTCTGAGATGTGTCACACACTCGCGGACTGGACCCACGAAAGCGGACCCCAGATTCGACGTGAGATGCGTGAGTCCGGGCCCTGCGAATCGCGCGTACCGTTTCACTGTCCCACTTTTGTTACGAGGCCCAGTTCGGTTCTATTTTTTTTTTATTTTTTATCTTAATGCCTGTTTTATTATCGTAAACGCGCGCATCGTGCATCGTGCTGCAATTTTAATAACTTCAACGTAATGCATTCTCACATCAACGAGCGGTCTTTGTTTGAAGGGAGGAATTATTGCCTGCATGGTTCTATGAAATTATCGTGTGTTCATGCAGTATTCGTGTCAAAACTCCGATTGCGAGAACGATAAAATAATAGTAGCTGCGTAACAATTGACGTATTTTCCATGAACATATGCTTTAGCTTTATTAACTTCTATTATTCTTCGTTTTTATTATTTCTCAGAAGAGCGTATTTTATACCCGAGGCAATCTAATAAATCATCGTAATCTTATGGAGTGTTTCAAGTTTTTCAATATTGTATGAATTATCATTGAACTTTAGTTTTTTTACATACTAAATATACCTTAAAATTTGCTTAAATAGTCTATAAATTAATACTTTATTATTTATCAACAACTCTTTTCAAATTTCGATTTGTTTATAACTTAAAAAATTAATTGTAGCTTTGGAAAAATAAATTACTTTAATTTCAAATTTATTACAAAATCTCTTAATTTTTTATGAAACATATATTCCAATATTTTAATTTTCAGCTATTCAATCATCAGCACGTGCTACAGATTTATTGTTATCCCTCTCTTATCTCACGATTGGTAAAAATTTCCGCTGTGTATCTTATACCTATAATATAAAAGTTAGAAAGTCTTAATAAACTCGTCGCGTAGAATTTGCAAGTGAGTCGCGACAGGAAGTAAGTTTGCTGACGCAGTCAGCAGATGTTAGGGAGTAAGGTGGCAATTACGGCTTAAAGTGTCATAATATGTCTGTCTGTATGGTGAATATGTCTCTATTACCAGTGTCATTACATAATATCATAGTACGTAAGTTCTAAGATATTCCACGATATTGCCGCGCGACTCGTCGCCTCTTCGTCGGCTTCCGAAACCTAATGCCGCTTAGCTAAGCGCGATCGTAGCAGATAAATATTTCAGGCTTGTAGTCACCCTTACCTGTGTAATGCGATGCGATTCGAACTAAGCATACAGATATTCATACATGCATATGAAAATTGCGTGAAAATATTTGATAGAACATTTTCCAAATGCTGCAATCCTTTTTCACATAACTTTAAAAAACAATTTTTCTAAATCATCCACATATATTGTATTATAAAAATAAATTGCGATTAATGAAAGTATTATACAATCTGTTTCCGTTCTTAAAAATATTTTTAGTAGTACTAAATAGTAATTTTTTACTTGCTTGATGAGAGAGATAATATCTATCTGAAAGTCTCTATATGTATATATTTATTTTTCTTAAAAAATAAATAACAATTATCTGTACAGTCTTAGTCATAAAGCAGACCCCCATAAAAATAGGCGTAAATGTTTTATCTAATGAAAAATAAATTACAAAAATAGTTTTATTGAAAAATAATATTTATTTTTGTAAGAATTTTTTTTAGTTCTCTTTTGGCTTTTATTACCTCCAATATTCTTTTGAGGATATAAATTAAAGGTGCTTTATACTTAAGGCCAAGGCTATTCAATTTTAAAGTAAGTTCTAAAATTTAATTTTATATTATAGAGATATAACTGAATTTCTTTTTCGAGTACCTTAAAAAATTGCTGTTAAGAATTATTTAAAACAGTTTCATTTCTATATACATAGTCTGGTGCACGAAGAATGATCAAAACGCGTCTTAACGTATTATTCTTCTTCTTGTATTATTCTTCTTCTTCGAGGAGTAGTTCCCCAATAAGACTCTCTGAGCTCTTGCAATTTATACGTCCCGTTTCGAGGAGGTCGCTTTGTTGACCGGATTTTTAGAGTCGCGCTAGTCGTGTTGAAGATAACCCTCCGGGTTATCGTATCTGTGAATATTATCTGCGGCTTTATTCACGGAACCCTAACCTTGGAGATGATCTCGATGTCACGAGGTCTCGCGCAATGGCTCAATATTACAATATATTTGCGAGCATTGGTCTCTCCAGATCGACGATATAAAAAGAAAAGGACAGAGTCACGATTGATTGATATTTTGATATACTAATTTGCTAACAATAATAATTTATTTAACATTAATTTAAAATTATTTAATTTAAACTTACTTCTCGATTGCCATTAAAATTTATTAAAATAACAATGTGATTATATTAACTTAATAAATAGAACTGGCAATAAAGTATTTATAATAATACTTATAATAAAGTAATGAGTAATTTTAATTTTATATTTTACATCATGTCGCTTGCTGGGTATCGATACTTCTGTAATAAAAGTATTACAGAAGCGGCGGTTACAAAAGCGTATTTCACATAACAGCTAACTTAATCGCGCTAGAATAATCTGTAATGAGCGTAACAGTATGCCACCCGACTTGCAAATCAGGAAAAGTTGAGCGAAATGAAAGCGGAAATGAGAACCGAAGATCTCATAAGACCCAACCAGACAAACAGGCGCAGAATCCGCAAACGCTACGATAAGATCTCGTCAGTTTCTTAAACTGCGCAGGCCAGTAAACTACTTCAACTATAATATTTGACTTTTCTCTTTTCCTTTCGTATAATTATTTTAAGAAAGTTACACGCTCTGTACATTTTCTATTATCGTTACCGGAATTTAATTCAGCTATATTTCTATTAACCCGACGGCGCTACAGTATTAGATATTAAAGGAGCAATGGTAATCCAATCCCTTCACTTAAATAACATTTTATTATTTGTATCTCATGTCAAAATCAATCTATTTTTATGGTTCAAAGTAAACAACGTTCATATTAACACACACACTTAGTAAATAATAAATTGAATTTAAGTCAAATTTAATACATTTTCTCGAGCTAAATTGTTTAACTTCGTTTAATTAAATTAATGATATACTGAATAGGAGCAGTGGTGATTTATACAAATAATTAAAAATAATTCAAACTGTGAATGTAATTTGACATTATGAATTTATAACAGTACATATGATTTTATCAAATTGAAATATGAGTGTAAAGAGAAAAAAATTATATATTGTATTTTGTATTAACTTCAGATGCTCGTGGAGATATGATTGCGCGATGGAAATAGAGCGTTTCAATAAAAAAAAAAAATCAAAATGAATTCTAGTCGAACACACGAAGTAGCTCGTGGCGAGCGTGAAGCTATTGTCCGCTCGGCATTGTCCACGCCATTCATCATCAGTAGTCGAAACGTCCGGAATCGCGGGTACTTATGTAACCGTTTCATACGGCATCGTCCGTTCCGGCAATTTGATGCAATCAAGGCCCGCGAGTTTAATGAATACACGGTAATAATCCGGAAAAAGTGCGCGATCTGCGTTGGTTGCGAGCGACAGCCGGTCGGATGCAACATCCAGAAAAGAAGCAGGAAGTCGCCAAGCATATTCCCTTCTCTCCTGTCGGGTGGACACGACAAAGAGGATCGTTTCTCTGCCCACGCTTCCGCTACCACGCGACGACAAATCTCCTTAATCCGGCGTGATCAATGATCTACACGGAAGCCCCGAGGTAACGCAAGCATGCACTCTCCTCCTGCCTCTCGCATGCAGCTGCAAATTGCGTTGCACCCTTGCGCGGATACGAGGAATGACATCGAACGAGGCGACGATTATTCAACACTCGGTCGGACGCGCCTTGTCTCGTCTTGCAGTGGATGCATAATGGTTCATCGATGAATTCTTGTAAATTGAAATTTATTTCCCAGCGGGAGAAACCGATGTAAATCGAGGACTTTAACAAATTTTATTATTCAGCGCTAATGTGAAATATTACACCCATATTTTCCTTTCCTAATGGAAACGATAAGCAGTAATTAAAAAATTAAAGTGTTTTACAAATGTACAAAATATATTATGAAAGTATAAAGAGAAAATATTTTTAAAAAAGTAAATTAAAAGAATTATTAGTTTTGATAAATTTTGCTTCACAAATTATTGTAAATAACAAAATTACTGTAATTTTAAAAAGATTAAAAATAGATAGAGAAAAGTATGTTTTATTTTATTTTATGTAAAGAACCGTTCATCTCTTTGGGAACGTATTACTCGCACGAGTCGAGAATGTGGCATAAATGATTACGAGTTTACGACGTGGAACGTCGAACTCACTCGTAGCAAGGTCCCATTATTTAAAGCTAGTCAGATATCATCTGCAGGGAGAGTCGTCTTCTGATCCGTGAAGATACACAGTCACGACGAGTCACAATACATCGCGATGCGAGACCGAAATAATTTTATCGATCGGCCGATTCAAGTCACCGATCTGTCTCAGACAGTTTGTCTTACTGTTGTACAAACCTCGTAACAATGATAATTATAAATTGTCAGTTTTGATCGACGTAATGGTTTATAAAATCCCCGACAACGCACATAATGATCCTCGTGGCTGTTTGTGGCCGAAAATTCGCTCGTTCATTCACCGCGAATTAAATAAAGCGGAACCGACCACATTAAAAAGATAATCAATATGACGTGCATGTTCAGCTAATGCAGTCGCTTAGTCATAGTGACGATAATTATCTCTCGCCTGGATTTATTGTCGTTATTATCGCAAATGGCACTTTACTGTCGTTATGATGATTAAATTGCTGCAACTAACGAATTTGGACAATTAGATAACAACGATAAATAACAACGCGTTTTTCGAGAAATCAATAATTATGCTATTCTAATCGTAGATGCGCAATAACGATGAAATTATAATGATACAAATCAAATGATCGCATCCAGGTCAAAATGTTATTTTTTAATAAGGCCATCACGATCTCGAGATGATCGATTATTCTTTTTAACGCATCAATTGAGATTAAGAGAAGCGAGCTTTAATTTCTTCATGGACGAATTTTTTCTTATTCTTCGAGACTTAAAGATGTATGTCACGTCTCAAAGTATTATCAAGAATATAAAAATTTCATAAATTATTCTATTATTACAACTGAAAATCTGTGTAAAATTTAAGTACAATTCTTTCATTAGTTTAAAAGTTACTTAATTTTTTGTTTGCCTTGATTCTTATATAAAATCGTATTTTGTATTTATTTGCAAATTTAATAAGCATTATAAATTAAATAAAATTTTGAAATTTTTTATAAATATTAATAAAATTCTAATAAATATTCATGCAAAAGTTTATTTGAATCGACTTATTCATTTAAAAGTTATTAAAACTTCAGCAAAATAGAGTCATTTTACTGCATAAAATCATTATAAATCAAATTATTTAATGAAAAAAGTTTTTTTACTGATGTTAGCTGATTTTTTTACTGATACTTTTAACTGATATTATATACAGTCAAAAGAACTTTAATAAGTTTTTTACTTCCAGCTGATCATAAACCAGGAATCATCCGAAGGAATGCCAGAACGGCTGTTTCATAAATTAATTTGATCGCATATAATTATCTTCTGTATCGATCAATAGTACGCAACGACGCGTATTAGGCAACTGCCTGTTAATTCTTGCCTTAACATAGTCTCGTATTACCATAAAAAGGCAGACCATTATTGCTTATTCCGTGAAGAAGTCTAAGCGAGATGTATGTAATATTTATTATTTATAAACGATTCCTCTCAACTCCCTCTAGCGTGATTTTATTTCAACGAGAATAATTACTATAGCAATATCCTAACATATTATTGTTTAAATGATAAATATTTTCATTCATACGCGGTGTTAAAAATAAATTAATTATGAGCGAATATTGCAAGAGATAATACCCAAGTATCGGTACGTAGTTATACAACGATATGATTTAAGGAGATTCGATGCATCTTCTCTGGCGAGAGTTTCTGTAGAATCGTAATGCAGTCACGTCTGTGTACAAATGATTTGTTTTATGAAGCGTACATCCGTTTCCGTCAACGATCCGCGATGAGAGTACGGAGACACTCCGGTCATTGAACACGCATAATCCTACGATAATTATGTAACATGGCGATAACACGATAACGAATCACCGTCTCGACAGCGATCATTGACCGACTAAGAGTCAAAGCTCTCGAAATGTGTTTAACAGATCCCGTTAAAGAATTAGTATATTTAGTACATATATATTATTATATAATAAGTCGCGAAAAGAATTACACGAAAGGAATGCTGACTGAAAAGTCCTCTACTATTTTGCAATTTTCGCAATAGTTAACAAGATATTAATTACTAAAAATTGCCAAATATTGGTCTTGAATAATTTGTTACTCAAATACTATCAACTCTACAGAAAAACTGCAAGAGACAAAATCATTTATTTTCTTCTCATAAAGTTCTAAGATTTTTTTAGAATTTTTTCAGAATTTTTTAATACCGTATTTTCTCATGTTGATAAAAATGAGAAAATGTAGTACTAAAAAATTGATAAAAAATTCTGAAAAAATTCTCAGAACTATGAATTATAAAAGAAAATAAATGATTTTTGTATTTAGAAAAACATAGTCTTTTTTCAATAATAAACACTCTAATTTATATCATTATTTAATATCATTTAATAATTATATCATAGATTGTATCATATTGAAACTAATACAAACATCTCAATGTGCCTATCTCGATTGAAATACAAACATATTTTTACATAACCAAATAAAAGCTTTCACATTCTCACGTATTGTCAGAGAACGTACATCATGTAAAGACAGTTTTGCTACTCAAGTATATTATTGGTAAATCTGCTTGTAATTAGAAGCCAGTTCTCAATTATCCTATAATCATGTTAGAGGAAGTTACATATACATAACACTTAAACGCTCATAATTGCAGAGTCACGTGATTGATTGCTGTATTTGACAGCATGATGATGCAGGCGGCGATTGGGCAAAATTCACAGGTGACGAGCGAGGAAAGACGTATCGCTTCCTGGACCATGATCTCTCCGATCGATCGGAGGGTCACGGTCATCCCCGACGCATAAATCACTTACAGCGCGAACACGTGCGCGATTAATCCAGATAGCGACTCAACACACACACACACACACACACACACACACACACACACATACGCGATTACGCGTACATCGAAGATCGTATCGAGTGCGGTCAGTCGATTGCATAATGCCGATGTTCCATTAAATCGCGCATGGATCGATCCTGATGAGGGAGACGCAAATGCACTTTCGGAGTTGCGGTTGCAGCCCGAGAATAAGAGATTACGCGAGAAGAAACAATAAGAGCTTCACGATGGAACCATTTTGCGGGACTGTTTTTCAATTATTCGCGTCGCGTACATCACGGATCTTCCGGTATTAGGTCCATACACTTCTATGCCGCATGATTCTCGAGCGAATTTTACAATCAATCGGCAATGATGTATTTTTCTTGCGCGAAGTTCCCGAAGAAGTGATAGCGATGATGAAACGGGAATTACGACGATTACGCGTCTATTGCCTGGAGGAATCTTCCGGTATCATCGTATCAAACTCACGCGTACGGTTATGTGTTGAAGACATTATCGTGCATCGTGCCGTTACGTAAGATCCTCAGGAACGCACAATGGAGCTCCTCGATGTTCCATTAAATCGTATGCAGATCTCGGGGCAACAATGGAACGCGGACGGGCGATTGAGACTCGTAAAAAGTAGCCGACCGCATCCCGAAATGCTTCCTGGATCGAAATGCGATCGCATCGATGCAATTTCGGAAAGAAGAGAGATTAGCATATTTTTGTAGGCGAGGATATCGATCGTGTAAAAAACGAGTATAAAATATATCAAAAATATATAATTATTTGTATTATCACTCTTGAGATAATCAAGCTTTATAAGACGTTAAAAGTATATTATTACTTGTGTATATATTACACAGATTATCACACATATTTTTTAAATAATTCGATTTTAACGTAAAAAATGTTGAATAATTAAATATTGGATTTTAATATTTTCGTACGTACATTACCGCTCAAAAGTTTGGGGAACACTCTGTAATTTTTAAAAACGATTCTTTACAAATATAATTATCTTATTAAATATCAATTTTTATTTTTCGAACGTATACTATCGAAATAAAATTGATGATTAAAATAATATAAATTTTGGTACATTCACAATATTAATAAATAAAATTAATTAAATTTTTTTTTTAATTTAGAAATGCTCCAAACTTTTGCGTGATAATGTACATTTTTTAAGTAAATATATTATATTAAAATTATTAAATGGAATAATATTTCTGTGTCATACAACATTATTCCAAAGATGTTTTGACGTATTACAATAAAGATTACTAATACAAATATTATTGTTATATGGTTCAGAAATATATTACTTCTCGATTACATTAAAATAAACGGCAAGATAAGGAACTTTTACGAGTGATTAATTTCCCTATTCTTCAGTTATTGCTTTTCACCATCTTCGGCTATACACCCACCTTAAACTCTTTTGAAAGGAATAGTACGCTTGTTATACCCGTAAAATAAGATGGGTAATATATAGTAGACAACACACCTTCGCGCGTCTTACGTTGCTGCTTCAACCCGATACTGCCTCGCAAAAGCTTAACGAATCGTGCCCGCGTGTAAGTAGCCGCTGAATAATCCGCACCGGGGCCTCGCGCGAAAAATTCGCGCGGTAACGTACGAGCGCTCGAGGGCACGGGTGATTGAATATAAATCATATAAATTGCGACTATCCGGAATTAATGTACACGCTCGTGATTTAAGATATTGCATCTCCCTTTCTCTCTCTCTCTCTCTCTCTCTCTCTCTCTCTCTTTCTCTCTCTCCTTGGGCCGTAATTGACGCGTTATTTCCGCATCCACCGTCCGAGATGCCGAGACGAAAATTCATCTTCGCCGCGCGCGATTTATCCCGCGGGATCTCGAGAGGTACTCGCCGTGCACCCGCATATTGATCCTTTTCGTTTCCTTCTCCTTCCGTGAAAGGAGGCGCGTGATCGCGATAGAGATCATTGACTTCGCTCCCGCGAAGGGATATAAGACATGATCTCTTCTGTGTAGGAAATTGTTAATATTAATATCATAAAGCTATTAGCCTTGATAAGGATGATACAGGGCCATAAAAAGGAATATCTTATCAAATCAGGAAACCTACTAGATATTACTGTGAGAGTGTATATAATTTAAAAAATGTAAGCAAGACATCAACGAACATTGAACGTTTCTGGGATGTTAAAGAGAATTAATTAAAGACAGGATTATAGTAATATATTGAAAAAAAGGACTTAGTAAAATTTCTTTATAAAAAAGATTCTCTTATAAGACACGGTAATATTTCCTTATAAGGCCCTGACGATCGTTTGTTACAAGCCATGTAGAGATCAAGCTATCTGTATCCACTGGGATTATGTCTTAAAATTAATTGGGTCCTAGTGGATACAGATAGCTTGGGCCCTACATAGCTCGCAACAAATGATTTGTCAAGGACTTATAATATTAATGAGATCTTTTTTAAAGTTTTTCTACATAAATTTACGCCGAAACACTTCGTTACACGATCTTGCGTCCGGATATCACGCGGACACGGAGAAAGGTGCATGTATTATCATAATCGTGCATCAGCGGGACATCACGATTCGCAATGTCGACCTTCCTCGTGTCGAGGGACAGACATTTTTTTCTGTAGCTACACGAAGAGGTATGATGGACGATGCCGCGAGACAGGTCGATACGCGAAGCTACGTGCAATTTAGAGATTCATCTGTGTGTCTCAGATAAAGCGACTCGAGATAGCAGCGTAATTACATTGGCGTAACAGTGCAACACATAAGGAATAGCTGATACATACAATTGTAAAATAATGACCACTAAGTATATGTAATAGTTCGTATAACATAAAATACTTAACAAGGTGACATGTTCAATAAGTATAATAGTTGATAAGGCGATATTGTGTGTTGGATAATAAAGCTGAGAAGCCATCCACGAAGAGATTCTTGACTGCAATTAGTTCTCGTACGTAAGAAGATAATTTCCTTGAAGCGCGAATGACATGAGGTAATATTCGCTCGTGGATTAACGTTACGACACGCCTCGTCCGCAGATTCGTATAAATAGCAAAAAGGCGCGTCTCGAAATACGACGGACTATAAATCATTTTTACGCGCTGCGGCTACCGGAACTCATCAGGAAAAAAGATACAAAACGCACTCTCTCTCTCTCTCTCTCTCACACACACGCACATTCTGCATCTAATATTGCGTAAATTTAACCGAGCGAATCCAACGAGGAACGATTAATTATAGCGTACAGATATTGTATGAATTTTCACCGATGAACAGTAGTGTATTTCATTTACATGTCGCTGCCCAGCGATACATGAGCGATCCTTAACAATTACACGGTGAACGCGACTTGTGGAATCGAGAGATATAGTGCGGCACCGGTCGAGGGAAAGGAGGAATTATTTTCTACCTGAGACACACGCGCACGCGAATGTATACGTACACACTCGGTGGATTATGCTGAGACGCGCATGTACAAGGCTATCCACCAAGATCACGGTCGCGTCGCCTGGTGCCGGACAATCGCCATCAGTCATCGAACGATTCCCCGGCGTACGTTACATACGTATGTACGAAGAATAATGGCAAAAAAGAACAGAGACACTGTACGCTTGCGATCCTTGCCGAACATACATCACTCGGCAGCAGATTCGAAAGTAACGAAGGCTGTATCTTACTCATGTCGTGTCTCGTTTACGGATGGCCCAAGTCTGAAACCAATGCCCGTTGTTGTTGTTGTTGTTGTTGTTGCTTTTTTTTTACATCGGTTATGAGGCAAATGTCAATGACTGAACTAATAAGAAGGTATGATCAGTTCTGTATTATTGATTACACTATGTTACAAGATTTCTGTTTCTTGACGATGATTCTTAAGTATTTTTAGCTGTTGAAATAGAATATAAGAATAAAAAAATTTTATTAGTGATAGATTTTGAGAAACCTAAAATTTGGTTTTTGAAAATACTCTACAAACAATTTACAATTTTTTTTTTATTCTAGAAAATAAAATACATAAGAATCATCATTCAAATGTTGAGAAGCAGAAATCTTGTAAATCAGTGTAACTTTTGACATATTTGATATTTATTATTTAAGTATATATCACTTAAAATTGTGTATTGTTAAATAATGAAAGGAACTTAATACTATCAAATTTATTTTCATATATTATAAAAATATATTCGAATTTTTATAACGAATTTTTATATAATACATATATAAAAATCTCTAATGTTTTTTACGTGTAAAAAATCCCATTAAGTTATACAAAAATTCCAGTTTTTCTAATTTCCTAAGTAAACAACATTCGAATAAATCCTTTAATTGAATATGTGATGCCACGATATTACTATGCGACCGGTTTTAGGTAGAAGATTTACATAATTAAACAGAGTTCATTAGGATTATAAACGCCATTTACTTGCTTAACTAAAACGTTTCAGCAATCAAAAAGACATCCAACATGAAGAAAAGCGCAAAAAAAATACGTTTAAGCCGCCTTTTAAAAATCGTATATAATAAACCAAAGAATGTAATAGTTGAAAACTATTCTATTCTATTTCTAGAAACATGACAGTTTACGACACGTGTTGTTGACGTTCTACAGACCAATTGTCTAAGCTTCACTTGCCTGGTTAATGAATAATACACGTCTAGATATCGTCATGTATTACGTGAGCGTGCAATAATATAATTCCAGACATCAATATAAAACTGCTATTAATATAAAAACTGTTATTATCCTCATAATAAAATCGATAAATGATAATTCTATCCTATTTTTCCTTGAGAAAAAAAATGGAAAAGAGAACAGTGTAATCGAGATAAATGAAATCGGATCTAAAATTAAATCCTAATAATCCTTTCAATGGCAACGCGTCTATTGGAAGTGACTCGTATAAAGCTACTGTGTGTAACAAATTAATTTGGATCGATTACGCGTTCACGTGGGAGACAAATAATGATTTGAATCAAGATAACTTAAAACAGAGATCGGGACGGCGTGATACTTTCGCGAGATCCTTCGGAGAGTATTAGCTGTCTAAACTTGGCAGGACCTTTTGTATGCGTAATTTGGCTATGCAAATTGTAATTCGATTCTCGCTTATCAAAGGGGATTCATCATGATCCTTTCGCAGATGTCATTCTGGCGCAACGTCGAAAACCCACAGTCAATAATCGGCGCCGAAGGCAATCTACACTGTCATTTACCGCTATAACTAAGCTCCTGCTTGGATATTGAGCCTTGATTGCGTGAAAAAAAATCGGTATCCAGCTGTGACGTCTTTATTAATAAATTCCTAGCCATATTTCAATGTTTTTATCAGTCCATCTGTCAATGAAATGAGCGCTCTCTGAAAATGTCATATAGCGGATAAATGTATCTCGGTATCATTCCCGATCAATCAGACGGAATTTCAGCAGAGATTTGTCCCACAAATTCATGCTTTAAGAACATCTAAGAAGTTATAAAATTAAAAAGTATATAAAAGAAAAAGTATGAAAAAGTATATAAAATTCGTCCCCGTTTTAGAGACTTGCCATATTAGAATTTACGAATCTTGTTTTAACAAAATTAATTAATAAATTATAACAATTACAATTAAGAGAATTACGTTAGCGTAGTAAACAATATACAGGGTCTAATGATAGGAAATTATTTAATAATTAAAGTGATAATTAAAGCCGCCACGGTTAATTAATAGGACGGTTCGACGAGTCCAATTTCAGTCAATTTCAGTAAACAAATTTAATTAAGAAAAAAATTAATTAACAGTAAAAATATTCCCAAGATCAAACAAAATTTAGAATTAATTATAAATGTAACAGATATATTCGTTTAATATATAATGTTTCTTGCAAAATATCACTATGAAAAATAAAGTCTGTATACCATACTCCAAATGTATTTATTAACCATCGATTAAAGCTACGTCAAATAAAGATGTACGCATATTCATTCGCTGCCGTTCGATTATTAAATCGTCAAAGGGCTGACAAAGGGCCGTGCCGGTACCGCTATCTTGGTTGACCCCCATGGAGCGATGCTGCGACCTATCCCTTTGGTCGACCGATCGCGAACAGATCGGCGGGTGTGCATACGCCGATAATTTACACGGCGATCGTCTTCCGGCAAGTAATGCCACGGCTAATGAGCCCGTGTGTCCCGATGAGCACGTTACATAAAGGCGCGGATGCGCCTCGAGAGATACACGGATGTATACCGATGCACCAGGTTTGATCTTAAAGTCATCTCCGCAAAGGGCAATGTCGGTCGCGATGCACCGCTCGAAGGGGGGCAACCCCCCTCGAGAACGCTGTTAAGATCGGTCGTAGCGGTCTCGACTATGTCGGTTAGATGTAACAATGCCCTGAGCTATCCCATAGATTTATCGGCGTAGTATCGATAATGCATTTGAGAAAAATTTTCGCTTTATGACGTGACAAACTCGAACACAAATGTCTATGCTAAATGTCTACCATGAGAAAAAGTGACAGCGCCGGTTACATCGTTGCGGAAAAGAATGATTTCGCTAAAGTATTTAATAACTTAGTTAGAGAGACAGATCTGAAAATAATTTTATTGGATTATCAAAATAATTATATATTGTATAATTAAAATGCTCAAGTTGGAACAAAATTTAAAAAATATCAAATTTTAAAGAAAGTATAATTTAATTTGTTTGTAGATTAGAGAAAAATTATATTTATTATCTACATTGAAAGAATGATTTTGAAGTATCTAAAAATTTAGCTTGATACAAATTTAAAAAAGTAATTTTGTCTCGCTCATTAAAATAATTATGTAAGATATTTAAACTGCAGGTTGTTTAAATGTTAAACTTTTTGCAACAAAATCTTATAACTTTTTCTTGGATAAGATTCGTTATGATTCATTATTTTTCATTGTATCAAAATATTTTTTTGCCTCAAAATATGGCATTGTTTTTCCGTTTTCTGTACAAATTAATCTTATTGTTATATATTTCGTTATAATTTACTTTGTCTATAGTCGTGCGGTAAAGATTTTATCAGAAGCTTAATAAGAAGAATTACCATGCAAAATATATAGTATAAAAGGTGCATTATCGGGATCCATGATTCGTAAAGAGATTTAAGAAAGACCTCGAGAGTCTTGAAAGGACTCATTGATAATTTCAAAAGATTCGAAGGATCACCGTGTCGGACTATTTCGGATGAGCTTTAATACAAGTCAATTTTTATTCCCGTTGTTCATTCCTCTTTCGTGACTCTTCTCGCGTGAGACAAAGCCCTACTAGGATAAGTATCGTTACATGTGCCATGCCACGGGGATGGTCATAATGTAAGCATTGAAACCGACGGCGCTACGCCTGAACCGTCCATTGTATTCCACGGCCGTGGTCGCGCAGGTTCAGGCAGCCTTGAAGCACCGAACCTCCCAGCGCGACAAGATGATGCATTGTTACAATGTGCGGGCCTCATGCCTGGGCCTGGCCCCGCAGGGTCACACAGAAAATCGCAAAGGTTAAAAGGTATCAACGTGGAAATATCTATGCGCACGGTGGCTCACTGCGAGACATCGCAACGAATATTAAGAAACTTAAATTACGCGAAACTTGGTCTCCCATAGAGCACACATCGTTTTATTAACAATATTACAACAACATTGTAATATTCCAGTAATGTTGCAATAATACTGTAACGTTGTTGTATTATTGTACTAAATAGATCAAGTTTGTAATTATGTATACATGTAAGTTAAAATATATACTAAATATATTATATATTTTTTCATGAAAATAAAAAAATATCACCAAGAAATTTGAAATTTCTATTACGATACAATCAGCTTTACAAATCTATACATACTCAGTCTTGTGTTTTAAATAATATAAAATTCAATCTTTTTGTTAACTTACTTATATATAAAATAAATTATTTTATGAAACAGCTTTAATTTATTTATAAAATTAATATAAATTTCTAGACTTCAAGACAAAGACATTTGTGTGATGCAAATATCTTCCCAGCATTTAGACTCTACTACTGTTTTACATAATACTTATTGTCTGTTCGCAACCAGTTTTGACTACTCACAATCAGCCGAGACAACCTCGAGAAGAACTGGCATATGTTTAAATATACGTCGGTCGAGGCGAAGGGCTCGAAGAGATTGGTCCCGATACTCCATCAAGGACATCCTAAACTAACCAGATTAGGAGACCCCAAAGAACTAACCCGAGAGCGTAAAAAAAATAAAAAGATTATCAATCGTCTGGGTATAATGTTTCTAAGGTTACCTGCGATGATATAATTCCAAAGGATCGTAAAATAGATCTTCCCTTCCTTTTTATTCTTTTTATCCTCGTACGAAACGTGTCTCCCTAAGATGATCTAAGTATTACATAATGATGACGCAAACTTTAATTCTCTAGACTTTGGTATAATTAAATTTCATTTCCATTCATAAGAACTCTAGTTTAGCATTCCTTCCGCAAATCAAGATTAATTTAAAAGATGGTTTAAAAATAATATCTGTTCTCAGGCTACGTTCTCACGGAAAAAAACGATTTTGCTGAAAGATCTAAAATTTTACTAAAATAGAAAAAATAATTCTGTGCGTCATGGATCATTAAAATAAAATTATATTAAAAATTAAAGATAGGAGTAATGCTACAAATTTTGATATTCTAACAACCAGATTATTTTCAGATCTGCATCCAGCACAATTTTTTAGATCTTTCAACAAAATCGTTCGTTTCATTCACCTTAATAAGTTATAAAGTACACAATGTCTAGCTTTCTTTCAATCATGAATTCTTTGGTTCATTTTTACAACAGTATTGATTTTTACTTAACAAAAATTTAATGAGGAATCATCGTTCTCTGTACTTTTTTAATTTCGCATAAGTTATTCAACCAGTTAAACTTGCCAGTGGCAGAACCAGATCCAGGCACGACATATGTGAATATCGATTCGCCTCTGCCTAAGCCGGTATAATAATGGATATCGATGATGTCGAAAGAGACATAGGTACGTCCGCACGCATTCCGGCAGCCAGTTATAAATCACTGATCCGTATCTCGATAGAGAGGGGATCCCCTTAACCAAATGGATGCTACTGTCGATTTGAATTACTACTCTCGGCCGGCCGAGAGCCATCGCCAACGAGACTCCAAACGGTTCAAAGTTCTATGTAAACTACCGCCCACGTATACATTCTCCTTGCCAGCCACCGATGCTTCGTTGGCTGCGATAGCGGTGACCAAACAGATCCTATGTCTTCCTTGAGTGGTCTTAGAAAACGTCCGAGGCAGTCTCCGTGGCGGAAACCAAGACACCGGCATTAGAATTCAGAGTGCTCGAGTAGGACTCGAAAGATAGAAAAGGAAAAGAAAAAAAAGAAAAACATCTTTTCTTATTTTTAAGAACTCTAGTTGGCACGTAAAACTAACAGCACTTTCATAGGACGAGCGATCGTTTATTATTTGATAATTCCAAAATTAAACTGTGAGAAAATCAGAAGTGACCCGAAGGTTCATCAACCGTTTTATGATAATGTGCTGTAATAATTTATGTGTGATGTACATGTTAATTAATACACACGACGTCGACAAATAAATGAAATGTTCCTAAATTTCGGCTCCACGCAAAGTAGAAAATATTTAATATTAAAATGAGGCCTGATAAATTCTCTCCGACAATTTTAATAATATGAAGTTCATCATCTTTTCCCTGGGAAGAACAATTTAGGGAATTTTCACACGCTATCGTTTTAATGAATATTCATTCGACATTCGTATATTCTGTATCTAATAGTTATATTATTATACAAAATAGGAACGTAAATCAAATTCTCATAATTATAATAAATAACTAAAAATATCATTACGACTTCATAAATAAGTCTTCAGTAAGTTCACTTTAATTTTGATCGACAATTAGTGTTGTTATTTTATATTAATATTGTAAATTAACTAAAGACAATCGTCTATATCTTTCAATCGTCCAGAAGACAATCATCTATATCTTTCAAAATCTACAGTTACTGGTGGGTCTGTAAATTTCGGCATAATAGACCCATTGTCAATTCGAAAGGATTGACGGCACTTAAAACCACTCAAATACCTATTTTCGTGAGTTTCATCCTCTATCTATGTCTCGCTTGATGCGTGAGATAGCAATATTTATGCATTCAGGAGAGATCTCACGCATCCAGGTACATACGCAACCGCGAAGTATCCAAATAAAGCGTTCGACACATTTACAAATGAGCCGAAGAGCGAGAGGCGCGAGAGATTATTTTGAAGGTAATAAATATCGGAGATAAATAATCGTTGTCACGGCGAATCGCAAAAATTCGCGCGAGCACCAGGGGTGAAGATGAATATTAGTCACCGTGACGGAGACGCGCGAAGTTAAATGCCTGCGATTATCGTCATTACCCGTCGAGATAATTGCACGTGTACGAATAAATGTATACATATTCGAATTACACACGTCCGAAGATTACATATATTTCATTGTAACTACTTGCGAATAACGCGCATTACATCTCTTGATATTCACTGCAACGACAAATGCAATTTGTCGTATTCGGCCCACACATGTGATTGCTGTTTAAGTAAAAAATTATACAATTTATATAAATAAAAGATGCGAAATAATTAAATTGCTTTACATATTATTAATTTCATGTTATTCAGAAAGAGCGATTTTGGTGAATATCTAAAAATCTAGTTAGATTGCTGAATCTGAAAACGATTTTGTTGTTGGACCATCAAAATAATTACTAGAAGACATAAATTTCTTTTTCTTTAATTTTTCGGGCAAAATATTCTTGTAATAAATGAAAATAGAATGATTTTGCTAAAGTACTTAAACATTTAGATACATACAGATCTGAAAACATTCACACAATACAGATAATTCCAGCAATATTATAGTAACATTATAAATGTTGCAGCAATGTTACTGCAAACTGTTCTCTGCTGTATGGATAATTTTGTTAAATCATCAAAATCAAAATATTGATGATAATTACATACACTGAACAAATTTCTGATTAAAAATGAATAAAGAATATACTGATCATATCAATCAGAATTCTCAACTAAAATTATAATAAATTCAATTAAAAAATTGTCTGATTTGTCCTTTATCAATCAAAATTTCAATTAATAAAAGCAGACTCTTTTTCTAATAGAAAACTTAAGCATGACGAGCAATGCTGCAAAAAATTTTAACATTTCAGCAATTAATTTGAATCTACGTAATTAATGGTCCTACATAATTATTTTGATGACCTAAACAAAATTATTTTCAAATTTGTATCTAACTAAATTATTAGATATTTCAGCAAAATCTCATTATCTCTCGAATACATTGATATTCACTCTCATCAAGGCGATACTCATGAGTGGTATTAGTTACCATTATCAGTTTGGACGGGAGCCGCGTCTGCCATATTAGCAATAATATAAAGAGCTCCGCGAAGAGAGTCCTGAATAAACAATTGTACGGTGCAATATCTCGCATCGCGGGGGATCGACCGCGAATATCCCCGTGTATCGCTCACGACCAGCATCTTCTCGCAGTCGGCGAGAAGGCAAGTGCAGTTTCAGGGTGAATGCACGGCAGCGTCCGTTGCGCAACCGTGCCGATATATTAAATCGATCGGGATATATCGATAGCCCCGTTGCTTTACACGCGAGGGCATGGATCCAGCATTATGGTGGTATTCCAGGTGAGAAAACGCGCCTCCGGCGCAGCGCCTAGGAAGTCAGAATCCTCTCGACGAGCTACGACCTTGCGCACCTTGTGATTTCGTCGGTATCGATATTTCTACTCAGAAAAGTAACCGAGGGTGCCAATCGAATTCACGTTCTTTGCTCAAGCGATTTTACGATGTTCGTTAACAGACGCGCGCCTTCCGAGAAAATATCGTTGACGGCGCGAACAAGTTCTCTTTGTGTGAAGAGAACACTAAACACTCTACACTCGTATATACGAGATGTTCGCAAAAACTGCAAAGAAAAATCTGGCTAAGTAAATATGAACAATTTCGAGATCTAATAAGCAAAATTTCGTGTACAGAAATGAGTCGCCTATTAGTAAAAGTCGTTATCTTCACTTGAAATTTTGTTTTAATGACTGCTGTATAGTTTTTCTCATTTAAATAAAAAAAAATCTTTTTAATTAATAGAATTCATTGTTATAGTTGGAGACAAAATATATATGATTTGACATGAAAAAAAAAATACAATTTCTATTAAAATGCTCTTTGACTGCTTTTGCAGTTGAAGAAAGTATTGTAGATCATTTTGAAATAAAATGCCAAAAATATTTTTATTAATCGATTGATAACTACATTTGTAAGAATTTGGAGATTTAATTTCTTTTTGCACTTTTCTCCCTTAATTTTATAGAGTTTGTAACTGTTTCAATACATTTTTAAAATGTTCAACAATTCGACCAAGAAGCTAAATTCCTAAAGAGAATCCAAGATTCCGATATCTAATTTTTAAATATATTTTTAAATATATAGTAGTAGTTGGTTTTGCATATCAACTACTCAAATATTATAAGCGAAACAAATGAAACAGCTCACAATATTTTAACAAGTGATACATAGATTGTTTCTGAGGGAGAAATCTCTCCCAATCGTGTTCTGCCTACGCTTTAGCGATTGTACAGCACATCGCGCGATATTAACCGCGATATATGTACGACAAAGGAACCACGATAGTGCCGCGAATGATGCATCGCAGACAGGGAATGAATGATTCAGAGTCGGATGATTCGAGCCAGCCTGCGATATCATTGCTTAATGCAAAAAAGTACGATTGCATAAATAATATCGATGTCACCTCCGTTGACGTTTCCATTTTTTTTCCATGCGCGACACATAACTTAAAACGATGACACTGATAATGGCACTTTATCATAACATTATTTTCATAACGTATTTTGATACACTGAGAAAATTTTCTGAACATGAACGAAAGAAGAAGATTTCTGATCTATCAGAATTCTATCTCAACTAAATTATAATATAAATAATCAGAATGATTTGTTCATTTTCAATCAGAATTTCAATTAATGTAACCAAACTCTTTTTCAAATGTAGCAAAATATATATATGTATATTTATAGACTGAAATAAAATCCAGTAAATTAAAATAAAATATATATAGACTAAAATAAAATCCTCGATGCATGCACCTATATATACATATTTTTAAAACTGAAAATATAATAAAAAATTGCATAAAGTGTACAGAGTGTGTCATTCTAATATTCAAAACGCAACAAAGGATTGAAACCTTCATCACGACTTTGCATTTATTCTTTATAAGATTAATATCATAGATCATTAAAACAAAATAAGTCATTACTTATATTGATAAGCGTAATTTCGTAGCAGATTATAGATAATAAATAATTTTTAATACCTTTAAATTTAAAACCCTATCCTCTCCTTTAAAACATCATACAGCATCGTTAAACTTAGAGCAAACATCGTTCGAGACTCAAGAAACGAGTGCAGCATGCTCTCCGGCATCGAAACACCGAGAACCGATGCTGTCGGGAAACACGGTCGACAGCAATAAACTTTCAACACCGGAAAATCACGGATTTCAGAATGCGGAGGTAGCTGGGACATGTCATCGAGGAAAGCGCCGCACCGGTTTGCTCGCTTGACGTATCGGCAGTTCCGTCTACTGGAATTGCGAGACGGTGCGAAATAGAAGGGAAACGAAAGAGAAGATCTGCAGGCGAGAAAATAAGACGCGAGAATATTGAAAGAAGAAATACTAGTACCGAGTACACACGCCGTTCTCTTCATTCCTTCGGGAGCGTGACTTCTCGAGACTCTAATCGCTTTTAAAGACTATACAAGGTAACATTTTTTTAAATTTTCAAGGCTTATTAAATCAGTAAACAGATCCGTTCTTGTGTTTCACTCACTCTCTTCGGCACGCACAATATATCCACGCAATATAAAGACTGCCTTGCCACAATTATAGCACTCCAGGAACGTCGCCGAGGAATCATAGACGAACGTGCAGCGACTGCACTCGCTTCGTGAGAGGAGCATGTTGGAGATTACACAAGCCATTCCGACTCCGTTTTCCTCTCGACGACCGCTTCTCTAAGACCGGACAGAATATTAACGTGATCAGAATCCGCGATTAGCGAAGACATATCGCCTCATCTTCGCCTGATCTAGAAGGATCTTCACACGAGCATATTTAATCGCATATTTAAATTGGTTGCGTAACTTTCTCATGATCTGTAACGATATCCACTCTATGTGTATACGACGAGAAATCATAAATAACATAGAGGAAACAGTGATTACCCACGCGATTACAAGCTTCAGAGTACAAGATATTGAGGATATAAGTGTAATCGCTGAGCGTTATCAAAAACCATGATATTTCTTTAATGTTAAACTAGAGATCTTAGCGCGATTGTGATCGTCACACTGAGAAATATTTGTTATTTTATCCAGCTTGCATTGTTGAATATTTAAAAATTTATTTAAATGTATTTGTATTTAAATAATTTAAAATTATTTTCAAGTCTATATCTAACTAAATTTTTAGACAAAATAGATTTTAACAAAATCGTCCTTTTATTATTAAAGAAAAAATTATATTTAATCAAAACTTCTGTAGTTAAATTAACTTAGTTCGAAAATAATTAGCGTTCATATTAATGTATCCGCACTTAGTAAATAATAAATTTAATTTAAGTCAAATTACTACATTTATTGAGTTAAATTGTTTTAGTCAGATTAACTTCATATTGTATATAGAACCTGTAGGAATGATTAAAAATATAAATTAAATTGGGTACAATTTAACATTATGACTTTAACAGCGCGAAGCGTGAAATGTGTATAAAATAATGTAATTTATATTTGAATGATTTGAATTTTTTATGGATCATTGCCAAACGATATCTGCATTGTTTCGCTAAACGATCGTACAATCTGCGCTTTCGATCCGGCTATACATATACACGCATTCGCGTACGCGCAACGATGCCTGCGATATCACAAATTGCTCGTCGATCTTATCAAAGCAGAACGAGAAGAGTTCGCCGTTGGACGTCCGTTTTATCGATCTCGCTGAGAGTGCGACGCTCTCGGAGAAGGAACGAAAGCGCAGCGTGCAATGAGAATCCTTTCAACGGAAGGACACGCCTCGAGTTTCGTCTCGTATATTATACGAGACCTTCAAGTGCGCGCGCGATTATCCTCGCACGGATAATCGATTGTACCGTTTTATCGCGGGCGCATGGTGTTCTCAAACAATGAAACGAGTCTTGGCCATTCAAGAGTAAAGTCTGCTTCGTGACTGTCTCAGAAACGGTTCCTTTGAAACTCCTTCTTGCGAGGTGAGGCGCAGAAACGTGAGGTGAGAAACAGGATTAGATGTTCTTTTTGATAGGGATTTCTTCTATGCTGAATACTGTAACTGGAAGGACCTACGTGTGACAATTTCTAGCGGGAAGTCAAAGTCTTTGCAATTCAAATGCAGTGAAAATTCTTGTATATAAAGAATTTTTTTAATTTTATTATCTTCCACTAGCTTAGTCATTTTTTGTCTAACATAATCATGTTAATCATTAATTATTTAATTAATCTTTTATTACATACATTGTACAACAGTAAAGATGATTCATTGAAAGCCGAAACGTTTTGTCAGATTTTTATATCGTTGCAATACTTCCATCATTTAGTGTACTCTTTTATAACTTATTTATTATTTAACTAGCATTAAAATCCAACTTGGTTCAGAGCTGTTTAATTTAATTGTTTAAATCTTAATCTATCAAGCCTTTGTTTCTATATTAATTTCATTAATTATTAATTACTAATTAGTTAATTGTTAATTATTGATTTTAATTAATTGATAATTAATTAACGTTAATTATTAATTCATTTCATGCCAAGTTAAGATAAAACTGCGAGATACCTCAAAAATTTCTTCCTAGCTCCGCAAAGTTTATAATGTAACTACGTATATAAAGTAACAGATAACGAAACTAAAGGAACTTGTTTCCTTATTTAAAACTCTATCCTAGACGATAAGACCAATTAAAACTTTAAACCCATTACCACGAAACTGTTGATTTCTTCCAGGTATTTGTTTCACGCGACGCAAAAACGCTCAACCATGCAGAACGAAGTGGCGACGGGTGATCGACTTCATTCACTATTTTCGTTCCCTCTTTTCCTCTCTTGATTACCGCGGTTAGAAATGATAGCACGAATCGCTTCTACTGCGGTCGCACGATTTGTCTCTAGCCAACCGGCATTCCCTCAGCTCGGTTAAAGACCCGACTTAGAACGACTTAGAACCTAGCCTAACGTAGAGTCCCAGAACCCTTCCTACCTTACGTGCCGACACGATGATTCGTATCGATATACGTGTACGTGTACACACGTGTACGCACATACACGCATCGTGCGTAGCGACAGAGCTAAAGGAAGAATACGGCCATTTTGTTATATAACTCGCACGCGAGAGGCCTCCTCTTCTAAAGGCAAGAAAAAGGCTGAGACAATGCCGTCTTGCGGCTTCGATCGTATAAGGATCATCTCTAGAATGCAACGACCCTTCGTCCGGAGGCTCAGTCTCGAGTTACGAATAATAACGAAAATTACGCTCTCTCGTTCTGTGAGACAAGCCGTTTCTTTCCCTGCTTGCTATCTTAAACTTAATAATACCGAATTGTCAAAAAAGTTCTGAATCATCCTCCAGAAAATAATTATTGATAATTATCATTGTTTCTGAATGTATGAAAAGGGTATGTGTGAAAAGGATTTTTTCAAAAGTGACTCAGTGAGTACATAGTTATAGTTAGTCTAATAATAATAACTCTATAATAAAAAATGATATATTTTTAATTTTATGATAATTTAATGAATTTAATAAACTCTGCACATCTGCAGAAATTTTTCATCTCACCTCTCTAAAATAATTTACCGAATAAAAGGCTTGTGTTCTGGTTCGAGAGAGGATTTACGATCCGAAACGAAGGGAGATGGTTCGCCATACACGCGAAGTTCCCGGCGCGGATCGAAAAGAATTTGTGAACACGATCAGAGTCTGGTGTCTCTTTCTTATGGAGAAGAGGAAGAAGATTCGTGGTAATCGAATAGATTGCCCAAAGACCGCGGGCCATTCGTACATCCCGGTATTTAGGCTGATTGTCGGCCATTTTTCCCTTTTGGGCAGGCTATTTATTCCACAGACCTGTGAAGGGGTTCGCGATCACCTCGCCTTCGCATTCCACGTGGGACGAAGAACAATAAATGCAGACAGAAAGAATCTAAACTTCTGTAATTGCCTATAATTTTCGAGCAATCACATAATTAAAAAGACAAGTATTTAAAGGCAGATTGATGGAAATTTTAAAATTCGTCGCACAAATCTAAGTTGTGAATTCCTATTCCTTAAAATTTGTATATAGTTGTTATACTTGATCCAAAATATTAGGCATTTATATTTTTTTTCATTCACCTAAAATTTTTTTACGTGCATTGTTGCCTATTGATTAGGGTAATTACACACCTAGTAATTAGTACATTACACACAAACTTAAAGGATTCCTAAAATAAAGGAAAAAATAATATTACAGTAAATACCATAAATTAATTATTGAGCTGAACTTTAAAATAATAGTTAATGAGGTACCTAATATTGGTATGAGAGCCCAAGATTGTATGATTGTTACCACTATATTTTTCTCTGATGTGATAATAATTTAAAAAACTATACTTTTCATCTTATTGACCATTCAATGTTGGCTCTTTCCGGAATATCGATATCTATGTCACCGTCACGATTCATTACTCAGGCTGGCGTGAGTAGCCTTGGATTCTCGCAGGTCTTTGCACCGCTTGATGCATAATGTGCGCCGACTGGAACTGAATCACGCGTAGAAAATGACCAGAAAAAAAAATTCACCAAGGATTACCCGTTCTGAATCATCTCCGCAAGCATTGTACGTCAATCTTCCTATTTCTCTCTCTCCGAGGTAACCACCCTTTGACCGACCGAGATGATAAATGGGCGTGATTCTCAAATGCACTTATGCGAAGCGAAAAAGTAACCAACGTCAACGTCCAATAATTCTAACGCTTTATTTCTACCAATAATTCCTTTTTATTTAAGATGAGTTTCGTGCATTGACGTTTGTAACAACAAACTTATATAGCACGTTAGATAATATTATTTAAATATTCACGACGAATTATTATTGTTATTAAAGAAAGAATTTACGTAACGAGAAGCAAAACAATAGCGTAATTATATCGCTAAATTAGAATTTATTATTTATTATTATCTACTTATTATCTACAGCCTTGAATCTTGAAGTCATATAAAACACCTTCACATTTTTTTGAAAGAATTGATAATAAAATAAAAAAAAACGAAGAAAATATTAAAATGATTATAGAAATAAATATTATTTTTCAAACAGTTTTTTAATTTATTTTTCGTTAGATATAGAACGTTTATATATATCAATTTGTCGAGGTGCTTTATACTTTCGACCAAATGTATATTTTGTGAAAGCAAATCGCAAATACTGTTTAAATGTTAAAAAATGGAAATTAACGTACGTATACCTTGTAATTATAGCGGTAGAATCAGAGGGTAGGTCGTGGCATTGCACCCTTATTATGTAACGTCTCTAAAACGCGACGTTCACGTTTAACGAGGAAACTGGATTCGTCTCGGGTACAAGCTATCAAAAGCGTATGTACGTACGTGCCTCATCTCTGGCTTCGTCGTCGAAGGCATACGAGGGAGCTGTACACGGCTCGTTTTTATTGAGTCCCCCTTTGCGATTACCCTTCGGCCTTCGGCACACCGCGAATCTGCATGCGGTAATGACTTCCTGCCGTAAACCGGCAAATAATAAAAGTGAACGGCCGAGTTATACGAGACGATATACGCGTGTAGGTACGGTATGCCGGTGCTGTAACGAGAGGCATTCACATCGACCGGGATGTACTATCCGTAATAATACGATGCAATTGCTGCGGTGTACGTTCCTGTGCGATTTGCCCTGAGAAGTCGAAGACACGTAATCATTCGATATTTTTGCAAAACGATGTCATCGAAACAAATATTTTGCTTTTACTTTTTATTAACAAAAAGTGTATGGTAGGAACGATTGTGCTGAAGTATCTAAGAATTTAGGTAGATTTAAAACTGATTTTGTTGGACCATACAAATAATTATGCAGAAAACTGAAGCATGAACAATGCTGCAAGAAGTTTTATCATACTAACAACCAGAGTTTGAGCGTCCTACATAATTTTGATAGTCTACAACAGAATTATTTTTGGATCTATATCTATCTAAATTTTTTAATTTCAGCAAAACTGTTCTTTCAATGTAAAAATAAAATTATATAATCAATTCAATTGTCAAATATTCAAATAAGATGAGAGAAATCATAAATGAATTATTATTACTATTTTTCTCTTAAATATTATTAAATATTAAATTACAATATATATAACATTTTATTACGTTCTTTTTATAAATGTTATTTATCATTATTACTACGTTCCCTGAAGCAGTTCGACTGGACGTGTTGCGATTTTGTGACGAAGTAAATTCTCAAAGATTTAATCGTCGAGTCCGCACAGTTAAATTTGATTTTTCCGTTGCAATGTAACTCACTGTCTGTCAACGTTGCTACCTGCAGAGAGTGCACTCTAGACACTCGGTACACCTTGATGATCCCGCGCCGCATGACGTATCTACATTAATGCGTCGGAGCGCAGCTGCGTCTCGCTGTGAGATATTCATAAGAGAGCGCGACGAAGGTGCGCGTAAATAATAAGAACCGCTCGGGATATAAGTTTCTAGTAATTCGGTATTGCTTTAATAGGACTCTTAATCACGCGTATGTACCTCATAACAATCACATGTGTGAGCTGGAAAATGTACGATTGCTACTTCGAGCTCATTCTTGAACAATTGATTTTCATGCAAGTCACTCTTGCAGTTCGATATTTTAATTAAAAATTTTTCAAATATATGAGAATATAAAGAGAACTAATGAAAGGGTTCTACTAATCGATTGATCATATCTTCGATGAAATTATTCTCTTTCCATGTATTATTCTTAAAGTAAATTGTATTCTACTTCCACTTTTCCTCTCTAATATTTATTTTATTATCACTTATAAAAATATGTGCGGTATATGCATGTTTTATAATGTGTAAATGTAGCATAAATGTATTAAGCTTCGTGAGTTTAGCAAATGCTAAGCCCAAATGACTATGCGAATCAGTCACTCTTGTAGGGATTGCGGCTCGATTCCACAAAAGGAATCCCTTCATATCTTGTTATTATCTTGTTTTTTTTTTTCAAGAAGTAATAAGCTTTTTCCCTTTTTTTTTTCAATAAAAAGCAGCGGCAGCACTCAAAGCTCTCGAAAATTGTTACGTCGTTTACATACTTCTGCCCACGTGCATGTGTAATTATGCAAATCGTACTTCAAGACGTGTAGTCGCGTAGGTAGATACACGCACGGCAGATATCGACATCAAAGCATGATAGCTGTTACGTTTAACTGCAGCGAAAATTAAAGAGTTAAGCAGGGAGTCGAGACTTTTTTTGCCGGTGAATAGACTTTGCTTCTTGTTTTTATCAATCGTGTTTTTATCGAACTTCTTTCGATCGTGTTATCTAATCTTTATAATAAAAATCATGCATCCATATACACGAATCTTTTTCCTTCAGCTAACATTAAACCACCTCGCAATAATTAACGCTCCTTCTATCACGAATGAGAGAAAACTTCGAACAATCAAACTTACATGAAATTCCCAATCTACTGCAAGATTTTTCTAAATGACTTCCCGATTTCCCTCAAGTTTACTTTACCTTTTTTCCATGTGAGATCTTTCCAATCTCACCTCACACTGGCCATTCCTCTCGCGTGAGATTTTTCTCAGTTCTCTTTCATATTTATATCATAATTCTCTCGACAGAAAGCTACAAGTTAGATAATATAAACAAGAAATTTTCGCTTTTCCAAGACAAAACTGCGCCATTCGCCCGTATGATTTCCTCTTCTAAGAAAATGCCTCATCACAACGGAAGATAATAACGGCGCGCTGCCCTATCTCCACCTCGGAAGAAGACGCATAGATCTCCGGGATAAATTGCAGGTTCTAAGTTGGACGACAGGATCTAGCGTGCACCGTGTAATTTGTTTGGGAAATCGCGCAGAAAATGACGGAGCTTCCCTGTGCACGCGTTCAACGTATTCTTTCTCCTTTATCTCTTTTTCCACGGAGCCTTAGCGGGTAGCCTGCGTTAACGGATGATGAGTTATGTCTCTCCGGAAAAATCAACGAGCTACTAATTATCGCGGCCGGTGAACCGAGCCTACCGCTCGGCGCACAAATTTTTTTAGCGCCCCGACGCCATATGTATATACCTTGGCCTTCGCTGATCGTTCAAGGCTGCGCTGCAAGACGATGCACTCGAGTGCATACATAGTTAGACGTGGCGTCACGTATAATATGATTGACGCGGGAAACATTTTCCTCTTAGCTAAAATTAATACCTCGCAAAACATATGCGTCAATACAACGATCAGGCCATTTTTGTTATAAGAACGCATATGTTATTTATAATTATATACGCAATTTCTATTTATCGCGCCTCAATATATGTAATAAAACATATCTTATCTCAATTTATTTTAGCTTCATTTATAATACATATAATAATGATAATAAAAATGATATGTATGAATTTCAACAGTAGCTGATTGATTGAGATAATAAAAAATTCTTGTTGAATTGTTTAGCGTATTTGATCTATGATTTATTTCACGACTTTATATCTCAAGCATGCGAAGAATTATTGTGCGTTTTATACTGCGTCATTAAAAAGTTTCTAGTGCTTCAGAAGCGCGGGAATTAATTCTTGAATCATCCCGCCTCGGGTTACATATCACACGTTCAGAATCCACCAGCAGTTAATATATGACAGGAGCCAGCGGCTTCTGAAAGAAAGTAAATGTTTACGACATAGCGCATCTGCCTATATTCCGGAACGCGCTGCAGGTGCAGTCAAGCGGTGCTTCACAAGAACTCGGAACCAACACGAGACATGCCATCAAAGGGCGTGCTTTTCCCCGAAGTTGAAGTTCGCTTGAAAAATAACCACCTTCGCGAAGTAATAATCATGAGGAAATCGTTGCACGCATACAAGATATACCGCAATTGCGAGATGCACATTGAGAGGAAAAAAAATGGTTTCTTATTATTATCATAATTTAACTATAATTTCTGTTCGAACTGTAAAGCTCGCTACTTTACGTTATGAAAGAGCGAATGAATGCGGAAAATTGGCAAAATTTGTAATCGACATGACACGTTCGCATCCCGTTAAAGATATAAGGATCCTATTTCTCAGCTTCATGTATATTTAAATGACACTTCGTGAAGCCATCTGATGCGACGCGTGCAGGTCATCAAGCACGACGTGTCGGCCATTCGCTATCTTGAACGCATCATCATCATCGTATGCTGCTGCCGATTGAGATAACGACATGATTTATGTCTGTGATCGCGAGAGGAACCCAGAATCCACGGCTGATTATTTCATCCCGATCCTTCGTCAATATTCCGCGCGTGTAGCTTCTTTCCATATAGACGTTGCAACGCGACGCTCACACGCGCACTAAATCTCAAAGTCGAATCGATTCCGCGAAAGGAGATAATTTCGTTATCGGGGAAGGTTGATGTCTTCAACTAAGAAGAGAGAATGATTCGTTGTTGATCGAAGAGTCACCTTGACAGAAAATCGTTTCTAATTAAAGTCTACACGGAAAGAATGATTTTGCTGAAGTATCTAAAAACATAAATACAGATCTGAAAATAATTTTGTCGAACCATCATTAGGTAGTCCTTACAGAAATTTAATACTGGAAAATAATAATTAATTGCTTGAGTATTATTATAATTTTTGAATATTAAAAGAACTGTTCGGTGTTTTTAATATTAAAAATAAATAATTTCGAGAATCTGTTAAATTCATCAAAATTAGATTTCTATAAGAGAAGAAACTCAAGCATGATGAGCAATGCTGCAAAAAGATTTGACATTCTAGCAATCACTCGGAGTGTCTTACGTAATCATTTTTGAAACTATCTACATTGAGAAAAAGATCAAAATATGCAAGTAAAATATCTTCGATATTTATTGATTACAAAAATATTTGACTGACAAAATATACATTTTAGTAAAATAATAAATTTTTATTACGTAGTATTTAAATAAAAATTTATTTCAATCAAGCAAATTATATCATCTCACAAATAAATTTTTAAATATCTTTTCTCAGTTAAATTTTTTAACGTTCCAGCAAACCGTGTTTTACAAATTATGTATCTATCTATTTATTTTTTGTGTATGTCACGTTCCTCAAATTTCTTAATATCTTAATATCTGAAGGAGCAAAAAGTGGAATATCCGATTAGCCAATAATCATAGACACGCTTCAGACACTGCCGAGCATTCTTTAACCATTACCGGCTTCAAACGTCGTCCACAAACGGATTCTCCTATGTTTCTTCAGCGCTCGGTGTCTTCTTCACTGTATGCCCCCTCGTCAGGATATATGCCATATGTTGCCGCGAAGAAGGTTAACGACACTCCTGGCATTGACTTCTGACGTTGCTGCGTGGCCGCTCGGTCGACACGACGCACACACGACACGCGGCCAGGTCTTTCAAACTTTTTGCTCGACGGAGGCAACCTCTCGGAAATTGCGTCCATTCGCGGACACAAACGGCCGCGCAACTCAGCTGATCCTCCGTGACTGATCTAAGAAACGTGGCTAGAGACAGACTAATCTCCTTGGACTAGAGTGCTTTCATAGCACGTTATAACATCAATCTTGACGCAAAAAACTTGCGACCACTAATGGTGCTCTTCACAATATACTTGCGTGTTAATTATATTAAAATTAATTATAAATAATTCGAAAAGAAAATTAAAAAAGATTCATTTTAATTTTTAATCAAATTTTAATTTTAATTTCGATTTAATTTTTACTCAATTATTTGCCACTTTCTTTAAATTCATTTATACAATAAAATTCTAATCATTATTTTCTCTGCATATGTGTTATACATATATATTTAACAATGCAGCGAGCAGTTTCTTAATTATTACACTGCGTTAGTCATATCATATAAATATACAATTTTTTTTTCATCATTAATCCCATCTTATCTTGAAAAAGAAGGAATATAAATAATAAGCAGAATGCTGGGAAACGGACCGAGAACGTAGAATGAAAGCGCGATATCCAACTGTGTAATTATATTAAAATTAATTTTAAATAATTCGAAAGAAAAAATAAGAAAAAGATTAATTTTAATTTTAAATGTTAGTTTTAATTTTGATCTAAATTTAATTATTTACCACCTTTAACATTTCTTTATGCAATAAAATTCTGATAATTCTTTTTCTCATGTGTGTTTTATACACATATAAATGTATTTAACAGAGCAGCAAGCGACTTATTCATCACACTGGCCGTATAAACGCATAATGTTTTTATCCTTATCTCTATCTCATCTTGAAGACTAAGGAATATGAATATAATAGCAGAAAGTGGGAAATAAACGGAGCGCGCAAAGAGAGTGATATCCAAGTACACCGAAGAAGAAGAAGAAGATGATGATGATGATGATGATGATGATGATGACGATGACGAAGAAGAGTCTGATTCAAGGAGAACAACGAGGAGAGGAATGACTCCAAGGAGAACAACGCCGAAGAGAATGACTCGCGTGGAACGACGACGAGCGTTTTGCGGACGCGGAGGAGCGGATGACTCACGCGGAGTAAACGGACCAAGAAGAGAACTGCGGTCGACGGTGGAAGGATCGTCTTCGGCTGTGCAGAGAAACATCAGGTGACGAGGTGGCTTCAATCCTGATCGTTGCTTGGAACGGTGACAAGAAAAGCAGTGAACGCGTTTATTTTAATTGGAACCCGGTCGCAGCCAGCCAACAATTCCGTGACAGAGAGGATCCGCAAGGACGCAAGTTCCTCTTCTTCTTCCTTCTCTTCGTCTTCTTCTTATCCCTATGTTGGATAATTTAAGAATACTGTAAGTGCGTCAGCTAAAACGAATGGCTTCCCCACGTCATCGTCGTCAGCGGACGATGGAGTTAATGCGTCGCATCCCGATAAACAACGCCGAGATTCAACGAGTACCTTTTTCGGGGTTCATCGCTGCCACTTTGGCTGTCATTGGATCGACACGATGATGCGCGCAAATATTTGTCGGCGCGTGTTGCCAGACGGCGCGTTGCATGTTGGAGTCAACAATTATATTTGTGTGACGATAAAAAAAGAGACACATTAAAGAGAAACAATTTTCAAACATATACAATATAATTTTATGTACACAAACATTATTATTGCTCTAATAGATTCATTTAAAAAGTTTTTATACAAAAATAATTCTTAAAAAAATAAAACTAAGTGAATGTAAGTGAAATGTAAAGAGAGAGCGTTTTATTTTTTTACGCTTTGTTTAATGTCTTCTATAGAAGCTTTGTTCACGTTTCTGTCACTCTTCTCCTACATTCTTACACTCTAATCTTGATTTTCATTTAAGGTAGAAAAAACTTATCTGATACAAAATATTTCCTAATAGAGACAAAATAAAAACTAAATTAAATATGTTTAAATAAATTAAAACTTTATAAGGTACATTTTAAATATATTTAAATTTCTTTACACTAATTTAAATAACAAGTTATAGTTACGAGAAGATGCGTATCTCTGCATGTCTCTTTTATTCCAACATACGAAGGAAATAATTATTTATTTAGAGAATATCAATAAAAAGATAGAATCATTAGTGATGTCGACATAAAAGTGGAGAAATTATTTTTAATAACACGTCAAGATTATTTCGAAATGTAACAACCGCTTTTATGCGCGATCGATAAATCGCAATTTCGCAGTGATGGATTTGCATGTATCGAAGGCGCGAAATCGAAAGTCCACAGTGCGATATTTTCGAACGAGTTTTCAATCTTCACGCATATCTACAAGGAACGCGTAACAAAAGCACGATACGTGTAGATCGCTAAAGTAAATTATTACTGAAAATTGCCAGTGTTACTGGAACTTCGGTAATAAGAATGCCACAAGTTGTTAACAAGAAACGCTCGCGTATTTAATTTTAATTGGTACTAGAGCTTCAAGTTCGTTCGCAAGGACGTGCAATTTCTTCGCCGGTAAAGAATAACTTAAAGATCATTCAATACGTGTGACGAATAACTCTCGACATCCCCGAGTGAAAAGGTGCTGAGTAATTCTGCTTCAGCATTGTGCGCAATTAAACACGCAACTGTCCGTTGACTCTTTTCATTCACTTTGCTGACATCACTAAAAATTTAGTTAGAAATGCAAATCTGAAAATAATTCTGTTGAACTAAATAATTATAGGACACTCAAGCATAATAAGCAATATTACAAAAAATTTTGACAAATCTAATAAGCAATTTGAGCATTTCATACTCGTTTTTTTTAAATGAAGATTAACTTTAATCTTAGTTTAACTTACCTTTCATTTTTCTCTAATTCTCAGAATTAGAAAATGAGTAAATGAGTAAAATAAGTAAATTAAACCGAGATTAAAGTTAATCTTGATAGAAATGGAGATTACGTAATTATTTCGATCGTTCAAGAAAATTATTTTCAGATCTGCATTTAGTTCTAAATTTTTAAATACTTCAGCAAACCGTTTTTCTTTTCGTGTAAATAATAATTTTATTTATCTAATTAAGAATAATTTACTAAATATTTAAGACATTAAAAAATATAACATTAAAAATTATGTATAATTATGTGGAAATATTTAAAAACAATAAAGTATCAAACTAATTTATTAATTTATCAAGCTTAATGCTGAAATCAGCTTGAAAGTGTTAACGAGTTATTTTAGAGAGTAGAAATAATTTATCACCAGTATCTAAACTCGTTTGTATGCGGTCGATTAAACAAACGGATGGACTTCCTTTGCCTTTTTGACGGCAGAGCTTCTCGCGTTCTCGTAAAATGCGTCATTAATGCAACAGCACTCATCACACCGCGACTAGAAAGGTATCTCGTCTCGCCACGGCAAAAGCGGTTATTAAAGTGATTACAGTGGTGGGCTATATTCCTAAAGTAATTATTACGAGGTTGAATTTACATTTATTCATTGCATCCCTACAAGACGAGACGCTCATGCCTTAAACATGCACTGGTAGCTAGAATCCGAAACGTTGAAAACTGAGTTAGCGCGTAAAATTTATAAAAGCAGTATATCTTGAAAAATTTCGAGCACTTATTGTTCACTCACAAAAAAAATTGCTAAAAAACCAAATAATAATTGCATTATAGATTAAAGGCACGCGATGCAGAGGCACACATAAAAAAGTTGCTGTTCAACAAAATTATTTTCAGATATACAGATACATTATATCCAGCTAAATTTTTAGATATTTTAGTAAAATCTTTCGGTGCAGAAAGCAAAGACAACTCTTCATGGATATAATTTTCTTCTCCGCCGCATCGTATTTCCGTCTCTCCGCATCACGATCGTGCGCACATCGTGTATTGCACATTCAAGTGCATCGGCCAAGTGCCTGCATCGCGGCTCGTCTCTCGCCGTACTTGGACGGGAGTATATTGCGTTTACGTGTTACCTTTCGTCCCTCTAGCCAGCCGCGAGCATCCGCATTTATCGTCGATTTTTCCGGGAGATCCCCGTCCGCCGTGTCTAGGCGATCTCGTCGCGGCGCACCATGAGGGTACCTCCGGTAAGTCACGAGAAGCTTAGACGAAGAACTGCGACGCCATGGCGGGAAGCACCGGTGTATGCGGGTCGTGCGAAAGTCGGGCTCGATTTGTCGATGCACGACTCACGATCGCGCGAGCTGCACTCAGCACACGAGCAGCAAGGTTGATCGTGCGGATGTGCATCGAAGTGCATCGGGTGCATTCGCTGTGCC
>NW_011627302.1:2345790-2377306 GCF_000204515.1 Acromyrmex echinatior
CATTCGCTTTGCCACCCTCTTTCCGGTCCACTGGTTCCAATTGGTACCTCGTTTAGTATGCATTGTGCATTCATTATGCAGCGCGCATCTGGTTACGTCGTTAATAACAAACTAGAGACAAACGTGATGCGGCGAAAGAAAAATGTCCGATCATCTTTATTCTGTAGAGTTTCCTTCTATTTTTCCATAAACCATGTACATTTTTCTCATTTATAATTAAATCCATTACTTTCAACTTATTTTCAACAATCCTAAAATTAAAAATATGCATAAAAATTAAAAAAAATCTATATTAAAAATATATTTCTGTTATTTTTTCTAGACTACTTACAGTTCAGCTTTCCTCTTCAATGAGAAAAGAAAAAGGAAAAACACTGAGAGAAAGTTCAGTTAAAAAAACAAATCTGATAATGTAATTAATTTCAGACGTTGGAAAAATTTATATCCCAATATTTATTCAATTTTATAAAATTATTTTTTTAATAAAAAAAGTATTTTATGTCACGCATAAAAGTATTGTTGTTTGTTTCCATCTCTTTTATTCCTCTTATTGTCTCAACTCTCTACTCAATTTCACTGATGCTTGATTAGAAGGCATTTCGTATCGCTGGTTATGTACGCGAATAAATCATGGGAGATACAAGAAGCGGTTGCCTGATTCCCATCGTGCGAAAATCAATGAATGACCTTCGGTCGCTTCGTTAACCAGCAGACACTGAATGCAGAAACGAAATGCAGGCGAACGTATTGTCATCGATCGATGCATCTAAAAGTCGCACTCGTGCATCATGGACGACGTAATGCGGGTGATAAATAACGAATTTCATTGCTCGCAATTAATTATTCGTTCCTACATTTCCACATGTTAATAAAAAAAAAAGCTAGTACACTTATTATTAAATTCTACATTCTTTTGTCGACAAAATCACAAATCAGCGAACATCTATGTCACGTAGAATATTCATGTATGCAGGTCGCATGCGTGACATTCACGTGCGATGCGTTACGTGCGAATTTCCTGCATAAACATGCAGGACATCCCTTCCGGAAGAAAGTTCCCGCAACACGCACTTTCGTCGCGCAATAATATGATTGCGTGTGACAATCGTATGCAGAAATCAAATGCAGATACCGTACACGGCGCATCCGTGGTGCGGCAACGCATTATCGCGGAGCGTGCAATAACGACGATCCGGTGAAAGTCTCATGGAGGAGCTTTAATGATCAGGGAAATTGCGTGTTACCGGTGTAACCTACAACGGAGTGTCGCGCTAGAATAATACCTGGCGAAATTCGCGAGGCACGATAATCGTTAACACTATTCGGAACGTGAATTTCCTTCATTGCATAAGTTATGCAATTACAGTAATCGCGCGAGATACACTTGATCGCGCGCTCTGACGATTGATATTAGTGCTTCGCGTAAATCGTAATATCAATTTTCGAATTTTTACCGTACGTATCTCCATCACCACATCTAACGTTCAATAAAAGTTACGCGAGATTTAATCACACGGTTTTCTGTGGCATTTCAACTTTAAAGTCAATGACATACAATTTCCTCAATGATGTTTCACAAATTGGCCCCGTCTCGTGTTCGTTCGTCTAATACGAAGATCTAAGCGCTTAATACATTTAACGAGATTGAAAGAGAGGCTCGTTGTTATAATAGCCTGCCGTCATCGCGGATGATAGCGCGATTTCCCAAGCGATCGGTTGTTACTTCACAAGACGATCCGGCGAGGGCGTCGACGAAAGTCCTTCGTCATTAAGGATCAACTTGGCTGATTAAAGGAAGAGGATAATGTCTATCCGCGCGGCAATGGAAAACGATCTCCCTTTGCGACATTTGGAGTTACGAGACGCTTAATTACGCTGCCTGCGCTTGGGCTCGTTGCTTAGTGAAATAATAAGATAATTCAGTGTCGCGTCAGTCACGAAATTGTCGAAATCAGTTCCAAGGCCATTGCGTTATGATTTTTACTCGAGAGTCGTCATAAAAAAGGATCGTATGGGACATGATGGTTTAAACACTGTATTATTGCGACTACTAATCAGATTAATTATAGTCAAGATTTTAAAGCTGTGACAATCTCTTGACGTACAAAAATATGTACGTACGATACAAAATATGTCGAGGCCAAATATGATGTTTTTTAATAACTAGCGTGTTAGATAACTTCCAGTGAATTAAAGAATTAACAGAAGAACTATATAATGTATAATTAAAAAAAATATAATTCTTCAAATTATATATTTTTTAAAAAGCTAAAAATTATTATTCTATAATTTCTATTTTTTTAGAAAATTAACAAAGTTAAAAATATATCTATACAAATATATTAGGTGTTGGAATTAATTCGTAGCGTTTTTTAATGAAAGAATGTTATTTATTTCACATGAGCATTAAAAAATACATTAATGAAAGTACTTCCCATCACTTGTAAAATGCTACGAATTAATTCCAACACCTAATATATATCTGTACATGTTTTTTAGCTGCTAGTTTTCTGTTTAATTCGCTAGAAGATTAGCATGTCAGTTGTTAGAAAAAAGCGTATAACACAAATCAAGCACTAAGAAGAAAAAATGTCACGTAGACATAGTCTTGTGTAACAAAGAATTTGCACATGATTGGTAGTCAGAATTATAAAAAGACATCCGAATCTATTTTCATGTCGCGATGTAACTAAGACGATTTCTGCATCATTAAGTTTTTTTCTGAACTAAATAAAAGTTTACAGTCTCGCACGTTAAATATAAATATTGTGCTGTACAAATTTATGTACCGACATATTACTATCAAAAATGCTAATATTATTGGCAATATAATGACAGTGTAATAAATAAAAACGGTACGATATCCAAAAAAATTAATTCCGATGATTCAGTCAGCTGCAAGAATAATGATGAAAAAAGGAAGAAAAGATAATAATACCAAGAGCAGCGTAACGAAAGCAATTAGGTATACATAATGAATGCAAAAAAGATCAATTAAGGTGGACGATTTATGAAGAATTTTTAAAAGAAACTTGCTCTCGCAATATGAAAAGCTGTGTAATCGCTGCGTCACGTTTTTCGAAAGGATCTAATGTAAACGGAAAGAATGATTTTGCTGAAATCCCTAAAAATTAGCTAGATACAGATCTGAAAATAATTTTGTTGGGCTATCAAAATAATCACGTAGGAATCTCAAGCATGATAAGCAAAAATATTGACACTTTAGCAATAAGTTTAAACGTCCTACATTATTTTAATTATTTTAATGGTCCAACAAAATTATTTTCAGATCTATATGTAAATTTTTAGATGCTTCAGCAAAATCTTGCCGTGTAGCTATATTCGAAACGTGAGACAAAATCGAAGTTAAAGACATTCAAATCTGCCCAAGCAGAACGACAAGTCACGATAATGTCAGAATGTCATTAAAATGAATCGTAACTGATTGAACGGTGACTTAGTAATTATCATGAAGTCGTTTTAACGTCTTTTTGATGTCACGATTCATGATTTATGTTCTACTTGGGTGGGCCATGAAATTTATCGCCTTCACTACATTGATTGCACTATATTTAACGAATTAATAAGAATATTTAGAAAATATAAAAAGTTTATATAAGCATTATAAAAATAAAAACTATCACGATTTTTTATTCGTCATCCATTCGGCATTCGTGACAACTTAATTAAGCAGTTCATGTTCATACTATTTACTGCATTTGTAAAATATGATAAAGCCATAATTCGTGATCAAGTATTCAACAATTATCTTCCACTCGTTCTAATAAAAACAAAATTTTGATAATAACAAATGATAAATTTTATCATTAATCTCTAACTCTAAAAATAGCTCAGAATTGACAGTGGTAGACTAACCCACGTATCAATTCGAGTGCGTCTACTCGAGGCATGCAAGGAGCGGCGAACGCGTGTGAATGTACGTATCATACCACATTTCCGGCGATCCTCGATCGTCTCACGCTCTTGGCGCCGCACGCAGCAACATCCGGTCAACGTACCTGCACAGAGAAAACAAAAAAAGACTTTAATTAGAGCGAGGCGATTCACGAGCGTAATTACGCATCGTCTCCGTCGTTCGCGTCGTCGTCTCGCGTCATGTTAGAAAAGAAAAATCGTGAAACCATGTTAGTGTGTTAAGGACAACGATTTTACGACTAAACAAACGCGATTGGCATATTCTTCCGCAGGATCGGCCGAGCAAGTATTGACCGTCGTGCGCCGGATGAAGTCGCTACTTAATGTACCGGAGGAAACGCGCGCGCATCATGAATTTATGATGCACACGTACGCTTGAGGCCATTACGCTAGACTGAAGTCCTCTTATTACCGGCAGCCAATCTGGCCGGAATGATAAGGCCCTTGATCTGGATTTCCCTCTTTGTTTTTTCGCTCGCCAGCCGATGCGTACAGCAACCCGTCTATGCCTATCTTTTTCGACGGGCTTTAAACTTTAATGGCCGGCCGAGGTTCTCGCAGTCGCTTTTGCACGCCGCGTGCATAATGCATGCGTTATCTAATGCGCCTCGTTGCCCCCGGTCTTCTTTGTCCGAACAGGAAATTGTGTCGTGTAATTGAAGCGATTATATGGAAACGAGCGTGACAGCTACGGCAGAGCCAATCGACTCGGCGAAGTTTTTATCGATCTTCGAGAATACGGCGGTGTTGGAATATTGACGTTTATCCTAGGAACTATAAGAAGTCCGAGACATCGCATGAAGAGACATCGTCATTAAACGAGAATCATTACATTATCTATAATTATAATTTTTCTGGAAAGTAACGGTTAGGTTGAGCTAATCAGATAATTTAAATCCTAAGAGGAAAATTACTTCTAATCCTAAGAGAGAGAAAACTTGAAAATACATTTTCTTATGATGTTCAAGAGATTTGCATTTCTCACTGGGAAAGTGCCCACGGCTGTTGCGAAAATTGAGCCCTTCGTACGTCGCTGATGATGCATTCGCGTGAGTGCAGCGCACAAAATGCCAGGTGCATCCTTCGTCAGCAGCCTGGTGCATTGCGCACTAATCATGCAAATTCCAGCGACGCGAATGCCGCCAATATCGAATCACATCTTAGAGAAATCCACGTCGACCGCGCGAGATTAGTATAGCCCTTAGACCCTTTTACGATTCTCATAACAATATAGCGAAAGAAGTCTGAGAAATTCTATTTAAATATCATTGTTTTTAATATAGTTATAAATTGGAACAATAATAATTGGGTTGAATAAATAACAATTTATGAAATAATGTAAATATTCTTATTTTAAAAGCATAAAATTATAATTTTAGACACTAATTTACAGTTTCTGTTTCTCAACATTTTAACGGCGATTCTTATATATTTTTAACTACCGAAAAAGAACATAAGATTAAAAAAATTCCAGTCATAGATTTTAATAAATCAAAGATTTTATTTTTGTAAAACTACAAATATAAACAATTTGCAATTCTTTTCTACTTTCCTATGTATTTTATTACGGAGTAAAATACATAAAAATCATCATTCAGATGTCAAGAAACAAAAATTGTGTAAATCAGTGTAATCCTTTGACATTAAATATTGTCAATATATTTTATTACTATAATATATATATAAAAAATTTTAAGCGGAGTTTCTAAAAATTAATAAAAATTTTTGAAAAACTCCTTTTATAACAAGCATAAAACCTTACAAGAATCATCTGTTACTTATCAAAAAACAAAACACTGATCGAAATTTGTTGCTTAGTATTTTAATTAGTAATTTATAATTTATAACCATTATACGTTCGATTTGATATAAAAAAAAAAGATATTTATAAGAATCAAGAATTTTTTTTTCTGTCCCGCTATTTTCCATTCTGGAATTCGCGGATTCTACGCTTGCCCTCTTTCTTATTTACACTCGAAAACACGTTTTGCCTAGTTCCCATATAATTGCGTTAATTTTCCGGCGTGCCGACGTGCTTGGCGGTGCAGAGGATTTTCCCGGTCTAGCAACACTAGAGTAAGGAATCGTCGACGAACCAGGAACGGCAGGAACGGCCGGCCGGACGTCCAGAAACATATATGTGCATCGAACGATGGCATGTAAGTCGAAGTGCATTCTGCAGCGTGGCTTTACGCACACGCCCGGGATGCAACAGGTTCACCATGCGCTCTTACACGCGCGCACGCGGCCGACAAGTGCATTCACGTGCGTGCCGCCACGCGAGAGGAATTTTCCTTCTCTTTCTCTCTCTCTCTCTCTCTCTCTCTGCCTCTTATTCTCTCCTCGTTCACTTCGCTCATCTGCACGCGTTTTCTTCTCTTACGATCCCGAGAATTAGCTGTCGTATCGATGTTTCGCGCGCTGTTGCATTTTTTCGTGTACCAAAACAACCATCCGGATGATGGAACGTTTCTTAGTAGAAGCTGAGATATATGTTCGGACGTTCGAATTCAATTCTTTGTTCGAAATTCTCGAGATGGAAGAAAAATCATATTAGACAATTCTTTTCATTATTGTATTATATATAATCGACTGATAGAACAATCTAAAGAATCTGAAACGCGTATGAGGAATGTCTGTCTACTTTGTTCGAAGAAAATGAAAATTGAATATTTACGGATAATTTTAAATATAATAAAAGATGAAAACATTTCTTCATAGGTAATAGTGCAGCTTGATGTTTGTAACGTTCTGCGTAATATAAGTATTTAGATAAATCTAATCTAATTGAGACTCGGACATTTCATAAATATTATAAGCTGAAAATGAATTATGATTGACTGACAAAGATTGCCACGTTTATCTGAACTTAAATTATACCCGTCAATTTATTTTATGATTAGCGGATTGTGCAGTGTGCAACGTGCAAAAGATCGTAACACGTTCACTCTCTCTCTCTAATAGATACACGGTTTAATTAAGTTCGTCCGTGTAACTTACAGCTAGCCGATGATTTTTCACATTCTTTACTGACAACTGAATGTGAAAGTAAATTTACGATTGTTAAGAATAATTATATAAAATGGTGTTATTTATTATTGCTAACGTGCAAATAAACATAAATAATTCTCTAAATTCTGCAGAGTGAATCTCACGGTAAAGAGCAAAAATTGAACCAGTCTTGAAAACGACTGGAAAATTTTTCAATTTTTAACAATGAAATTTTATTCTAAAAATTTTAGAGTGAATATAAATAATACAAATATTAATATAGATACTTATAATTTCTTACGCGATAAGATATTTGACCTTTGAACTTTCTAAACTTTTTACTCGCTTTGTTCACGTCATCCACATGAGAAATTCAATCCGATAGCTCAAATATCTCCGAAATATCTTCTCTAAAAGCATCGAGCGCCTATTAAACAGAAGATCGACTGATAACAACACTATCCTCGGCTCGATGTGGGCGTTATTTTGTACGTCCTCGAGACATGTCCATCGAAAACACGAAAGTGAATCTGCGTGTACTTGGAGCTAAGTCCGATAAATACGTCGCCTGAAAAATCGCGTACGACTATCATCTGATTCTCTCTTTCCTGCAAACGGAATAATAATGCAGCACTTCTCTTCCTCGTGATATGGGCAGTGCAAGTAACGCCAGGAAAGGTGCGGCGCTTTGTCGCTGAATAATGACCGTCGTGCATCCTTTGTGCAATATTTGCGTAACACCTCCGTAATACCCGGATCTGGTAACACGCGGATATTACGAGAAATTAAAGGATATAAATTGCGTGTAGATTACGCAGTCAATTAAAAAAAAATTAGAAAAGATTAATCTCAAACGCAAGTAAGATACATATTGCAAATTTGTAAACTTTATAATTATTATTAAACTATACATATATTATCATAGTTAATATATTAATATTATATTATAATAATATATTATATCTTAACTATCGCCTCGCCTCTTGTTGTACAGCTGATACTCGATATCAAATATTACTATATTTTTTATCTATTTATTTTGTATTTATAATGTTAATAGTTGCACTCAATAAAGTTATTATTATTATTATTATTATTATAGTTAATAATTAGAATTAAAATTTTACTAGATTTAAATTACGTAAAAAGTTTCCTAATATTTAATATATATTAGGTGTTGGAATTAATTCGTAGCGTTTTTAAATGAAAGAATGTTATTTATTTCACATGAGCATTAAAAAATACATTAATGAAAGTACTTCCCATCACTTGTAAAACGCTACGAATTAATTCCAACACCTAATATTACCGAATTAATTAAAAAAACATTAGAATTTTAGAAGAAGGCATCGTTCGCAAGAACGTCTATCAACACGCGTACTCATTTAAGCGCGACTCGAGAGTTCGCGCAAGAAACGTCATTTCAATCAGGCAAATTCGTTTCATGCTTCTCACCTACGTTGCCCACACATAAAATAAGTCCTTAGAGGTCCCTCGACTACCCAGGGACGACCGGATTTAAATGCGAAAACTTCAACGCACGAAGCTACAAAACAATAATTATGCGCTATTACGTAAAGTCCGCCGAGAACTTATTCTTATTATTCCTCTTCTGCGAATAAGGACGACAACATTCCTCCTAAGGCTTGAGGAAATTTTACGACATCGCTTTCATATCGCACATTGTCATCTAATATCTTTTAATAGCTTAACACAAACATGAAGAATAAATTTTTTTTTAATTTAATATTAAAAGTAAAAGTAACCGTGACCCAAATAAATATCCACTGAAATTATGTTATATTAATTAAAAGACTAAGTATGCTAATAATATGTAATATAAATGAGAATAATTTTCATCAATAAAAAAAAATATTATCCCTAAATAATTGACAAGAAATAATATTATTTATCAAGATAATATATTTTTTCAAGATAATATATTTCAGCATATCACATTAATTAACAAATCACGCGTACGTGATGCAGAAAACTATAATATAAGTAACTAATAGGTTGAGGAATATCGTAAAGCAGATTGCATTAAAATCATGACTAACAAGATCATTAACTACCGGCTCGTAATTTTCAGCATCCTTTGTACCGTAGGAACATATACAGTATGCCGAAAAAACTTGAAAAGTGTGACAGTATGCGTATTCCTTTATCGAATTTTAAATTTTTCATTAATAAATTATTTCATCAGTCATCGACTTTTTAATGACAAACATTATATCATTTAAGTTTCAAATATGAACATTTAATTAAATAAACATGTAATACTTAAAGTAAAATACAAAGTAAAATCTTATAATACATTTCCATAGAGACAAATCTGTTCAAAATATCCATATTTCTCAAAAAGCCTTCATTTTCCTTGTAAAATAGCTTTTTAATTAGATCTCAATGTTCTTATCGACAAAAAAAATTCTATCAATATTCGATACATAGAGAATATCGCTATATTATAAGTACACCCTGTGTAAAGCGAACGGAGGCTGCTGACGACGCGACGCCACGTCGAATATTTCTTCGCATGATTGTCGCGAACGAAAGTTGGTAAATGCTGAGAAATTTGCATGCTTTATACAGTCGCAACGCCCAGCAATAAAGGTGAATGGGCGTGCTGTAAGTCTGATGTGTTTTGACGTAAAATTCATATGCCTCGCGCGCGATCGGAACCCGGTTCCCCGGTTCTGCAGGCAATCTCGCCAAACCCTCAATTAGATTTTGATACACCGAGATTTAAGGGTTAAGAGTCGATACGGCCCGCAATAAGTTGGATCTCGAAACAATTTTCGGAGTGTGCGGGCGCCTTCGTGCCCCTTAGGCAGCATTAAAAATGAGCAGACATCGTGGCCGTGCAACAATTTACACGTTGGATTATTGATATATCGACCGGACGAGAATCGATGATATACTTTAACAGAATCCATCCTTCGAGATTTAAATTGATAATCAAATAATTAATTAAGTAGTTTAACATAATTATGAAAATAATTAAAGTCTCATAAAATGCTGCGTTTTTAAATGTAATAATAATTATAAATTATGGATTGATGCAGGAAAATAAAGAGAGTCAACAGAATAGTTACGTCAACGATGGAGCGTCTAAGTGCTAAAAATGAAGATGAGTGATTTCAAGAATTCAAATCTTAGTTTCCATTAATTTTTCCTGCCCCTGTATTAATATAAGGATACACATACATGACATGCATAATTATTCATATGGATGTAGGATGTGCCAATATTTAGCGAATATGCACAAAGTTACGTACATTAATCATGTCGTCTAAAGCCTGTAGTCACTATTTTGTTCCCACCGTGATAAATTTAAAAAGCTGACACCATTTTGAAAATTGTTTTCATGTAATAGATGTTCCTCGAAAAATCGATTACTATTACGTTACTAATCGCAGCGTGTAATGAATGCATTAATGGCAGGGGGCGTGGTATTCATCTTGGGAATTGTGCGGCACACGAGAAGTGTGCGGTATGAGATTAAGCGTGTCCGCGAATAATTAAAACGGCACGTTCATTACTAGTTAATAAATTTTTTTCTTTTCCAACAAGGCAAAGGTGAAGAGACAAAGACTGAAGAGGACGGGCTGATCGATGGTGATTTTTCCGCGCGAGCTAATTATTATGCTAATTCATCAAGAAAGCGATACAAGGTTATCAACCTCGCATTGTGTATCTGTTACTAGAATTGCATGGTAATATAATTATAATTAAAAAATTCATTTTTACAGTTTTTACTGCTATAATAATTCATATATCGTATTTATTTTACAAAAAAATTTTACAAAAAAAAATAGTATAGTCGGAAATAATTATAAATCATAATTAAATTGTAGTAATTAAAAAACCATTTGTTTTTCTCAATGTATAATGGTACGTGGCATTTTAAGAAACATTTTAGTTTAACAAAACTTCACTATTTTGAAATAATTTACCTGGCGATTTTCATAGAAAAAAAACTTTCTATTATATTAAAAAGCTTTTCAATTCTTTTTCTCTTTTTTCTTTTCATTTCTTCTTGTTCTCTTCACATTTCATTTTATTGTTTATTTCTCGTTATTTTTCAATCAAAAGTTGAATTTTGTATTATTTCATTAAAAAGATAACGCAAGTGCACGCGATGCAACGCGAAACGCATAGTAAATCCTGATAAACAGCGATGGGGTAATTGAGTTGAATCACGAAGCTTTCCTTCGCGTAAAGTACAACGAGGCATTCTTTAAAATTCTGCTGCGAGCAAGTAACGACTCGATTTAATCAATACGATTTGTTTCGCGGTTACTTCTGTATGAACGGCGAGTGCTGAGCTGCTAGAATCTCTCTCGGCGTTGCTTCACATCGCGTTTCTCCTCTCCTTTCTCGTTCCTCTGGCAATCTTAATTAGTTCCTTCGCCCTTAGCGGTGCTTTATATGTTGCATGTTAATGTCGCTACCAAATGGATCTAAATAATTTATAGCGCTCCATTGACTTCGCTTCAATTCCATCATCAATTGCGGTTATTCTATGCTAAGACAATCTAAGATACGATTCATCAATCTTGATAATATAAGATAAAAAATTTGCATGCAAGTTTAAACTTATTTGATTGAAGCCTGTCGAATTTATATAAAAAAGTAATTTTGCAATATATATATTCATTTCCTGAATTTTTCTTATTTGAATAACATAAAAATTATATCTTTTTGTTTAAATTATGTTAAAATTATATTTTTTTAATTTAAAATAAATTAAATTTCTTATTTAAAATAAACCCAAGATCAATTTAAAAAATAAATAGCTAAAATTGAAATATATCAAAACTTTAAATTTTCCTCTCATTTTTCCTTTATCATAATTTTACAAATCAACATTTTTAAACATTTCGACGCAAGCCAGGAAAAAGTACTTTCTACGATAAAGCGCTTAACTGCTTCCGCTTCAATGGCAGCATTTAACGGTATATTAATTAAACCACCGTATTATCGAGTCTGAATAACGCGTTCTCTTTCTCAGAGGTGATTTTTTTCCAAATAGTTTCACAAGATCATCGGTAAACGCACGCGTGCATCCGGATTCCTTTTTACGCTGCACGAAATGGTCAAACCGGCTCGAATAATCGGCTTAAACGGCTCCGTGAGATCTTACCGAACGAGATTCGAAAAAACGAAGAGGAACCACCGGGAAGCCGCGACCAAGAACCGTTATATGCCTCAGGTCAACCGGGCATCTGCGGTACAACTCGACGCGCGAGTTCTGTAGTTGCAGCCGGTATTTACAATTGTAAAACTGCATCCCTCGCTCGTCGTCACCGCTTCATTACGAAGCACTACGTTGCGCGAGACTGCACATATTAGAAAAAAATCGATAATATTCATATTCCAGAAAAATCAATCTAAGTTTGCGGTTTTTATCGAAAACACGGCTGAATTAAAACCGACATTAAAAAAAATCGATTGAGACTGAGTTGTTATATTTTTCGATAAATCTCAACTCCCTCCCTCTCTCTCTCTCTCTCTCTCTCTCTCTCTCTCACACACCTATTAGATAAATTGCTACGTAATTTATTAAAAAATGGAACAATTAAATGCAAATTTGTGTTTAGTATAATAAACACAATTGTTATCGTAACTTATAAATAATGAGTAATAATAAGATTATATTCTTAATTCTCGATTATAGCAATGAGTCATTTGGATTCGAAGCGAAAATTTTTTGATGATTATACAACTTGTAGTATTACGAATGATACTATAAATATAACTCTAAATTGTAGATAAAAAAATGTTGAACTTTTCTCTCTAAAATTTTTAAAATAAATTGTTTTTCCGAAATGAGAAATCTCATGCTTAAAGATTGATAATTGAGCTACTCTTTTTTTGAGACTGACCCAACTCTTTAAAGTGAGATTCCACTCCAAAGAATTTAGAGAGTCGCTATCAATTACTATAATTATGGAGGTTCACTTACATTCCGTCAAACAGGAATAGAATTTAGGTATAGTCTTCATAGCTACAGTTGAAGATTAAGAAAATAGTTAGAAAATTATACTATCTAGGAATTCAATCTCAAAAATTAAATATTTTATATGCGTTCAACAAAGTGTTTGATAACAAATGAAAAAAAAACTGCTATTTTATTGCATTAATTACTTGCGGCTATCGCGAACTTCGAATATTGTCGAACAGTTTTAAAACCACACACAATCGCCTGACTCTATGATTATAGTTATTTCATGCGAGACATGTATAGATTTATTAGGTGCGTATGCCTCACTCGATCACGCGTAGCGATCTTCAAACGCGAGTTCTGCACGCGCACACACATACGAAGCTCGGAGCATAATGTTGTTACGAAGATAGATAAGTCCTGTTGGATGCATACATTGCATGTGCAAGTTCTGTAGTAGGATTAACTACGCGGGTCGGTAACGCTTGTCCGAACTAAATGGACGCGATTATCTCGAACGTCGAATATTTAATAACCGTGCAGAGATTCAAATTTATATAATTATAAATGTGATAAATAAATGCGATATATCATTATAATGTGGTCATATTAAAAAAATTCCCAAAATTTTAAGAAGATTTTTTACGAAGATCAATAAAAAAAATCTATAACATTTTATTTAAGAAATTATAATACCAAGCAAACATTAAAAAATTATAATATCAAGCAAACATTTTAATATTGATTTTAATTAATTTAATATTAAAAAATATTAATCATGCTGTGATTATAAATTACTATTTCAATAAATGCGATATATCATTATAATGTGTGGTCATATTAAAAAAATTCCCAAAATTTTAAGTTTTACGAAGATCAATAAAAAAAAAATCTATAACATTTTATTTAAAAAATTATAATATCAAGCAACATTTTAATATTGACTTTAATTAATTATTATTAAAAAATATTAATTATGCTGTGATTATAAATTACTATTTCAAATGCTTTTCTAAATTTGAACATCTTTAAATATAAATATTCTGAAATATTTTATGAAATTATTTGAAATGTAAGTAACGGGAATTTATTTATTGTAGAAGCTTTACGATGACATGTATCTTCCTCATCCTTTCCCTTACTGCTGTTTCAATACGGTCAATGTCTGTAAAGCCGGCTCACAATGTTGCAGATGCATACATCGTACATCGACAGCGTCATCGCTTAAGAATTCCTACAGCGGAAGAGTATTTTAATATATGGGAATATTGCACGCGGCAATAACGCGCACAGGATGTAATTTTATAAGCGCAATTAAAACTTAAAGTTATAATTTGACGGCGATAATTAATGGCGAGCTTTATCATAGCCGGTTCTATGACTATTATAGCGGTAAGTGTTACTCCTACAATTGGCGATATATACGTGTTTTCCATATAAATCGAATTTATTAAACAAGTTGAACGGGATTTGAGCTCTGGACAAAATTTAGCGTGTTCTTCCGCATGCGTCGCTGCGAGAGTTGCTTTAAACGTGACGCTATAAATACCTACAGTAATATCTGAAATGTAATCCTATAAATGATTACATATATAACAACATAAAATATCTAAAATATAATCTTGTAAGTAATGCAATAAAAAATTTAAAATTTCTGGAAGGGCTTTTCCTATATTCTTTATTGCACGTAAGACAAAGAAGGCACATCGAGATATTTACAGTTCGTCATATGAAACGAATACGAATCAGATAGACGTGAAGTAGAAGCCACACAGACAAGCGACAATGTAAATCACGCCAATAAAGTTGCATCAAGTAATTATTCATCGCACATAAAGAATGGCAATGCATGAGAGGTTTGTATGTCGAGCGCAACATATATAAAACAAAATAATGTTACAAAATAATTTTAAATTCTAAATAAATAAATGTGTTAATTTACTATATTATGAATATTAATTTTATTGAAAAAATATGCTGCCACAATTTGCAAAAGTAAGTCAGTATATTTTTGTATATAATATTTGTGTTACTTTTTAACATACTCACCTTATGTTAAATTAACACAAAAATTTGAAAAAATTGAAACACGTGAATAAATTTAACAAATTTTCAAACTGTAGTCCACTTATATAAATAAAAAATAAAATATTTTCCGTCTTTCGGTATTCTTAGTAAACAATATTTCATGGTTTCGTGAAACAAAGAAAATTTTTAAATAATAATGTTTGATTATTTGTACAAAAATATATAAGTTGATATAATGACCAAAGTAAATTTTGCTATTACCGTATGACTTGATTTTGGAAATGCTTATAGAAATTCGCTACCAAAATACACACTGACAAACTTTTTCTAAGTGCACATTTCGAACAGGTATCGATCCGGAACGCGAAAAAAAATCTTTATAAAACATTTTGTCGAGCGGAATCTCGCGTCTTCTCGAAGGAAACACGTGCAAACCGCTCTAGCCGCGGCATTTTCTTTTTTCGCGACACGCATTTTCTAGATATCGGCTTACATTTTTGCTGCAGCCACGCGATCATGCTTAATGATTTCTGGCTCGTTGATCGTACCGCGCCGTGGGCACACAGGCAGTGCGAAATTGCAGCGCGGTGTCCGCCACGACCGATTAGCATAATGCAGTAGAATGTTGCAGCGGCTGATACTGCGCGGGCGGAAGAAGAAAAAGATCGCTATCGTCTTATCTCGCTTACGGCGGCATCTTTCGCTTTTTTCTTCCATCTTTTCATAGCCGACGTTCCGTCTCGGAATGTCGATGCGCTCACACGCGATTTTCCACAGTAATTATCGGTCTTATTGCAGAGATTATTGGACGTTCTTGTCTGCGACGACGGATTTCGACGGATAAATCAACTATCTTTCAACGCCTCCATGATGTACGATGGATACACAGAAAGAATAATTTCATTGTATTTATCTAAAAATTTTTATCTAAAAATTATCACTCATTATGCTTGAGTCTTTCATAATTATTTTGATATTTTAATAAAATAATTATGTAGGACGTTCGAGCATAATAAACAATACTGCGCAAAAAGTCTTGACATTTTAACAGATAGCTTGAACGTCGTATATAATTATTTTGATGGTCCAATAAAATTATTTTCAGATCTGTATTTAGTTGTTTTTAATTTTTGCTTTAGCAAAATTGTACTATCCGTGTATATATCACTCTCATTTGCTATAACGACACAAGTCAAAAGACGAAGTTTTCCAGAAAATTAGTTTGAAAACTTTGAATAATAAAAATTTTATAATTTTTTTTTATTTTAAAATGCATTTGATGTAATCACTGATTTAAGAAGAATAAAATTGTGCTTTTTTTATGTTTCCGTTCTTTCTCGCGCGCAAGCAACTAAAAAACTACAATGTTTTAATTATATCTCGTTGTTGTAAATGAGCGATATGTAATTGTGTGTACGTGTACAGTGTCAAGAGCACCAATCGTGTAACACCATAATACTTAACAATATTACACGCGATATTGTTGCGCAGCTGCGCACTTCACCTTTCCATATTTCCTGCATTCCACCCACACGTAATACGGGCAATATGCCGATTAATAACAGTAGATTGTTACACCATTGATTTCGTAACTTTTGTCATCGTATAACATCCTACTTATTACTATTACTTAATCGAATTGGAAAAACGATCGATTATTCGCGAAACTTGTGCAAAGAACGATGATGCCTGTGTGTTACTTTTACCAGTAGTAAATATTAAAATGTAATTAAGGAATCTTATTACAAAATAAATGTATAATTTAGAATATATCTATAAGACAACTTATTTGTAAAATTAGTTTTAGCCTTGGCCATAAGTGTAAATCACGTACAATTTATTATATTTTCTTGAAAAAAGCAGTAAAAGAGAGGAGACTATCAAAATATTAAAATTGTCATTTATTCAAAATTATTTTTTAATAAAACTGTTTTTTTAAATTCATTTTTCGTTAGATATGTAACGTCATTTTGTGAGGGTGCTTTATACTCTTGATCAATGCTGTACAATAATTCATAAAATGTTAAAATTCTCTTCATAGACAGAAAGAATATAATCATATGTATTTCGGAAATAGTTCTTGCAATGCATCTTCGCATTTTTAATGCTTCGTAAATTAAAAGCCTTGTTACGGTAATTAGATATGATTACACGCATATTTTCATCACATGATGTCCATGAGTGCGAGCAGAAAAAACGCATTGCTATGCAATGCAAATTCTTGTACGTTTCCAGAACTGCATCAAGTGCATTCGCGTTCATGCAATATCGCAACGCACGCAACGTTAATGCCAGCAATAAGAAAATTCAGTATGTTTCACGGAATCATAAAGCATTATTCGCTAAAAATACCAAAAGATGGCATTTGATTTTATTTTCTACTTAAAACGAACTACTAGGTGGGGTGAAAAGTAACCTCCTTGGGAATGAAAAAAATTTTTTTCTTATGCAGAATCTCGCCCAAAATATGGCGTGTTCGCTCAGTACTAATCTTTGTAGCATCTGCTAGCTCGCGCACCTTCACTTTCCGGTCAGCCAACACCATTTCATGTATTTTTTTGACATTTTCCTCGGTAACCGCATCGGAGGGCCTGCCGCTGCGGACTTCATCGGTAGTGGAGTTGCGGCCACCACGAAACTCTCGAAACCAATATTTGACGGTGTAATCTGACGGAGTATTAGCCACATAATATTTATCCAACTTTTCTTTTGTTTCCCTCGCCGTTTTGCCTCTCAAAAAATAATGTTTTATGAGAGAACGAAAATCGTTTTCGCAAACACGTCAACAACAATCAGCTCTCAAAACAAAACTAAGGGCAGTATCGCACTGCCACTTGGCATGTCTGCCTAAATATGAACGGACTACAAGGCACCATAAACTTTTTTGCAGTAGTGGCGCATTCTGGCGGTCAAGGAGGTTACTTTTCACCCCATCTAGTATATATATTTACAAATTTAAATGTTATATTATTATATATTTATATTTAAATTTGTTTATAGTAGAAACTATGCGTGAGATAATGTCTGCACGATGTTACTTTTGAAGGCTGTATTTTTAATTTCAAGAATTTAAGGAAATAAGTTTTAAATTATATATGTGAACATGTGTGTGTGTGTGTGTGTGTGTGTGTGTGTGTGTGTGTGTGTGTGTGTGGGGGGGGGGGTGTGGGTGGGTGTGTAATAAAAAATAAAGAAAAATGTGTGTGTGTGTAATATAAAATAAGAGAAATATTTGATAAGGATCTTGACAGAGATCTTGGATCATATATTATTAAAATTAAGTTAATTTTAACACACAATAAGAAAATATTCAAGGTTACTTTCATGGGCATATCATGTGATATAAATGACGCTAAAGTAAGGCAATGCTAATGCAAGGTAACTGTAATTTATGCCTTCTTGCCTTCTAGCAAATATCTAAGTAATAACTATTTCCCTGCCAAGAACGAATAAATCAACATCATTATCGTCAACCTTTATTTATATCGCCCGTTGGAATTTCCTGCATAGAATTTTTATATCGTTTTAAAAATGCATATATTTTTTCCAATAAGTATTCACGTTATGCGTGCCAAACACGATATTAGTATGTAATAATGGCCATTAATTGTTATATTATATATAATAATTATTATAGAATAATTATTATATTTAAATTAAAGGTCATTAATGTTTTTAAATTAAGGTGTACGTATATGTATGCGTATTTACCAGAATATTTAAATCATATGTGAAAAGAATTATTTTGCTAAATAATCAAATTGTAAAAATGCAAAGGAGCCACACTTGTTGTTCGTGCTATACAAGATTTATATGTTTATTGTAGACTATCAATTATGCATATATATATAGACATTTCGACTTTTTTATATCAGGTCCTCTTCAGTATAATAAAATTATCGCTACTATTTTACATTTCAAAATTCGTAAAATCGAGATCTTATCGAGATTTATATATTTCGAACGCCATCAAATGTCGTAAATGAAATCTGATACGTAACTTAAGAGACATATGAGATTTCGTAAGTGTGTTTCATATGTTAATTAAATAAATATTACTTAATTTACAACTTCTATTTAAAAAACTTCTTTTAAACCTAAAGATACAGATCTGAAAATATTATTTACTGATGGTTGTTATAATTGCAATAATTATCACGAATCCATATTGTCCACGACATTAAGTATAATAATTAGTATAAAATGCGCTCAAATCATATTCAAGTCATAAAAATGCGAAATTTCTCCGACGACCACGAAAAGCCGAGATGTTATGCGATTTCGTTTGCCCCTGAAAGTGGATTGTTACGCGCAATCGTGCGCAACAATCGTTTCTCGAGAAAATACAGAGTCAAATAATTTGTTACAATTTGAAGCCATTAAATGATTTAAATTTTTAAATTCAACATTTTACCAATTTATTTTACCGATTATTTTTATTTTGCATTCTATATTATATCGTTGCTCGTTTTATTATTTTATCATGTACATATTTACTTATTAATTTTAATTATCTCGTTAATATTTATTATCTCGTTCTATTTTTTAATGTAAAAAATATTATATTATCAATTGTATTGTTTTATTACATCAATTTATCGTGAAATAAATAATATTTGTATTAAAACTGTTATACGAATCTCTAATATAATTCGAGAAAACATCACGTTTTGCAAACTCATACTTCGTAAATTCGTACGCATATTTACTAAATACAGTCCTACAATTTGAATGTCTGCAGTTTATTATACGTCAATAATCGTAAAACACAGCAAAAATGGAAGACATGCGAAACGGGCACGAAGAAAACAGCACAGATTATCTGACTAACTTTATGGTGTTTCTTGTAGTTTAAATTGAACATTCTTCTTGGGCTCAATTTGAATGTACCTTTTAGGAATTCGGTATCTTACAATAAATTTTTTATTTCTATTCAGTCTTACGATTTAAGTTAAAGTTCTTTAGAATCATCTCGAATCTGAATAAAGAATGAAATTTCGTAATCACGTCTACCGATTTTGTCATGTAAAAAAAAAACGCGTACATTTCAACTACTTTCTAGCCTTCATCAGCGTAGTAAAAAAAAAAGTAAAACAAATCGTTACAGTCGATTAACTCACGAAGTTATTAAAAAATACTATATTTATGCAATGAACAGAATTTATATAATGAACTTTGAAAAAGGGAAATTTTCTTTATTTCTTAAAACTCTAACTTTTTAGATTTGTTTAATTTTTTTCGATTTGTTTGGTTTTTCAGAAACTCTTTAATTTAAAATTGATTACGATTTTACGAATTAAAAAAAAATCTCACTATCCAAGCATGTACTTATTGTACTTTATAACAGCCTATAACAGTTGCAACGCGCGATTTCTGATTGTAGAAAATCTTCTCCGATTATACATCAACGGATTAACGATCGAGTATATAGCACTTGCAATGACGGGAACGTGTCGATGCAATTACAAGTGAGAAAAAGGGACAACATCCGAGTGTCGGTTCCTTATGGATTATGGGCGACACGCAAGTGGCCCGCGGCTATAAATTCGAATTCACAACATGGTACTTTTATTATCCGCCTGCGGCAGACGTTGTTTTAATATTGCGACGCATGTACGTTATTGTTATCAGTTACATCCTGTTGTAGTGACGGATAATAATCCATTCGAACGTTTCACTTATCAGCGAAAAAGCTTGACTGTCTCGTGAAAATGAATTGAGCCTGCTCGAAGTTTTGCAGGCAAATGAAGCTGCAAGAATGGAGTCATTTTATGGTTTCCTAAAACAATATTATATATAAAATATTATAAAATTTCCATATTTTAAAAAACGCTCGATATATGAATATATTAGGTGTTGGAATTAATTCGTAGCGTTTTTAATGAAAGAATGTTATTTATTTCACATGAGCATTAAAAAATACATTAATGAAAGTACTTCCCATCACTTGTAAAACGCTACGAATTAATTCCAACACCTAATACAAAAAATTTATATTATAAATCGATCATCCGACATAAAATTGCTGTGAACTTTTATAACTTTGGGACATTTATAAATAAAAAATTTAATTAATTTAATAGTATAATGAATTTTGAAATTATTCTAATTCTTTTTTATAATATTTGCATTTTTAATTTTTCTACCGACGTAATCTATTAATGCACTTTTTTAATTTATTAAAAATTCATTTTTTATATATAAACATAAAAATGTAAAAATTAAATTTACAATAGCAAAAGTTTGATAATTTCTTGAATAAATAAATTCAATGTTAAACCAATGTTAAATGTATACAAATAAAATAAAATTAATTAATAAAACACGTACATATTTTTTAGATATAATTGAGATATTAAGCAAATAAAAAATAAAATTGTATAATGACATATTTCACGGCGTGCTTGTGAAAACATTTTATAATCATTAATATATCATGCCTGGACCGTCATTTGTCTGCCTAAATTACATTTTCGACACTTACATCCTCTTAACGTTAAACCATCCGGCTAAAATAAAATATACCACTTCGGAACGTAAATCGTATCGTGTTAGGCTCTTAATGGCAATGATTGGTAAGATCATTCCTCCGTAGTTACGTGGGTGTGGAAAGGTTGAAAAAAATAACTCGAAGATCGATAACGAAGCGCATGTACCTCCCCAAACCTTTCCCTCCCTTCCCCTCTCCTTATCCTGTGCAGAAATTCTTCTACCGCCGTGCTTCATCAAACCTTTCGTTAAAACTCGAACCGTGTATATTTTAACAAATAATCTTTATTTAAAAAAGTTATCAGTTTGGACTCTCGACATATTTACATAATATTATGTTTTTCAATATTTTAAAACCTGTTCTACAATGTGCTTTTTGTTTCCTGTTTTTTGCCTTTTATTTTTTACATCTTTTCATTTACGTCTTTTAATTTTTTATCCGGTTTTTTGTTTTATATCGCCCGAGATAAAAGTTAACAAACTTCGAAAGAAACAAGAAATACATAGCAAAAAATACAATTGTTGATAAAATGATTGTAAAGGAGAAAGAAGCAAAATGTAAAAAACAAGAAACAGAAAACAAACAGGACAATCGCAGAATAGGTTTAAGATCATTCGCTTGAAAACAAAGTTCATTTCCAATTGTTTCAAAAACAAAAGCACTATAAGCTTAATTAAACAAACTGTTTATCCATGAACCTACATTAATCTTATTCGAACTCATCATTATTTATATTACTTCAATGTTACTTCGGCTTCATCGTACTCGCGATGATTAATGAAAGATGTATGAATCTAAAAAATACAGTCTATTAATCAATAATAATGGATGTCAACGATCGGCAAAACTTCTCGTCCTAATCGTGGATTTTGAGTATCAAACAATGTATTCATAAAGCTGACGAATTCTTTCCGTTTGAAGAGAAGAATATTATACAAATCACTTTTTTTTTATTTTGCGAAACTGAGAATTAAAACAAATGTCTGCTACAGAATACAATAGAAGACTATAATACTTTCGACACATATAAAGACGCGTATGAATAGCTTCGATCTATTCACATACGAATGCTCGTTCTGACGTAAATTTGGCACATATTGTCGTCGAAGGTGTTCAAAAACGTGCGGAGTTTACTCTAAGATGTCTCAAAAAGTGCAGAAAGTTCTCTCTGAAGAAAGAGATATTTTTATAATCCAATAAAATTATTTCCAGATCTATATCTACCTAAATTTTTAGACACTTCGGTAAAATTATTCTTTCTATGTAGAAAATATCAAAGTGTGTGACGGTGAACTAATTAAAAACTAGAATAATCTGAAGCTAGATCGGCATTATATTCCAAACAACATAATCGTTTATTCCGTTTATAATTTAAACAAGACCGACGTCGAAACTTGCTACCGTCGAGCTCCCGCCGAGGACGTCACCATAAATTCCACGCGCGAGTGAAACCGCGCGAATCCAAAGGGTTTTTGGACGGCGGTGGGCCCCCGGAGAAAAGGGCCCGACGAAATCTCCGCGGTACGATATAAGTCCGGGGCGCTTCGTTCGCGGTGCCTCGGGGCCGCTTAATCACCGGGGGTCTCGCGCGGGTTGGACCCCGTTGTTGAAATTAATAAGCGCCAAATAAACGAACCCGCCGAGACAAATGGCGGCGCATTGTGCACGGACGAGCGCATTCGCGGCCAGCTTATTTATTTCGCCGCACGGGGGAAAGAGAGAGCGAAACGGAACAGACCCCTCGAGGCCGAACACGGGCCCCGCCGTGATTAAGGAGATGAACGGATACCGCAGCGGTAGAGATTTTTTTCACTCCTTTTTTTCGGGGTGTACACCGCCCGATCCGTAACGTCCATCCATTCGCTCCGTTTCGCTCATCTGCGCAACGTATACAGGGTGTTTCTTCTCTGACCATAACTTCGAGATTTTATCCTTGTAACGTTAAAAAATATTTTTGCCTGAATAACTAACTCGACGATTATCTATCACCCATAATAAAACTTAACTTCGTGCAATCGAGTCTTTTGATGACATTATCCACACCAATATGATTATTTAAATAAATATTAACATGTTATGTTTATTATTCGGAATTTATTATATAATAATTTATTATATATTTATTATATTTCAATTTCATGGACTTGTTAAATTATTATTGAAATAAATTGAAATAAATTATTATAAATATATAATTTTGCTCATTTTTTGCCTTATTATTTCTATGATTATTGATATAATTCCAACCGATGGAAATACCGATAATAAAAGTGACTGAAACGAGAGATAAATGTTTAAATATATATTGTTATTTGCATAGTTTCCTTAAGCAAATAAAACATTTTTCGATGGAAAATCTATTCATCAAGAAGGTGGTAACACCCTGTATACTCATAGAAGACCGGTGGCCTCTCTTCCGACGTTCGCGAGATGGGTAATGTACGATACGAACAAAAAGCCGCGCGCACTATAAATCAAGTATTGAGAGAACTGGAGAGATTGCAGTCAGTCAGACGAGAGTGAGTAGATACTCGCATCCGGTCGACTTCGCGGCTGATCGCCGTTCAACATTGTTAGCGGCTCGGCGTGCGAAGAGCTGGTTAACCGAGAGCTTTTTCCGCCGTCCTCACTTTTACCGAGGAGAGTATTTACGAATCCAAAATGAAAAAGGAAACTCGGCAAAATGTAGTTACAGTGGAAAGAAGCTCAGACCGTTAACTAGCTTTTAACCTTCACGAAAGAATATTAATAATTAAAGGAGAAAATAAAATACTCAATATGTGTATCGCTTATCGATGATTAATCGTTGACATTGAAAAAAATATAATTTTTAGAGATATATTTCCGTTCTCGTTTTTCTGTATTTATTATAAAAAAATTACAATACAATCGTATATTTTATAATCTTTTTTTTTATAAATATGACCGCGAAATAAAATTATTCTCTTTCTCTTCTTTATGACAATTAATTAAACAATTTGCAAAAATGAATTTACAATTGAAATTAAGTTTATAAATTTACATGAAAATTTGTCAACAAATTATGTACAATTTTTCTCAAGATATTGATATGAACATAAAATGCAAATGTAAATATGTGTAATGTTATCATTGCGTTATACATGTTATATGAATTTGTACATTTACATAAAGATTACAAAATATACTACTGTAATTTTCCGACTAATTGTACTTATATAATTAGAGATAAATGTATTATTTTTTGTAAAAATACACAATCTTAAATATTCCCGCCATAAATTGTCTAAGTTTAACGAATATTTTTTATGTAATTTTTCATAGTGCAGCTCTTCAATTTAATACAAATCTACTCAGTTCTTAACTCTAATATTCGCTCACAGTAACATCCTAATAAGTACCAGATAAAATTACAACATTTATCCCAAATGAAAATTTATGACTGGTTCGATTCATTCGAATCTCCCATTTCAAGATGCAATGCTCATCGCTCACGATTGAAGGAAATAAACCAGTCAGATTCCGGTTGCAATCTGATCACGAACGTGCACCCAGTCGGGTATAAATTTTCTGCGGCATAAATTTTAATCGCGTCATTAATGATCTTAATGCGAGCTGCGCTGAAGTCAACATGACGGCAGTAGAAAACCGGTGGTTCTCGTGGACAGCGATGAGGATCTCTTTCTCAAAACAGAGAGAGAGAGAGAGAGAGAGAGAGAGAGAGAGAGAGAAAGAGAGAGAGAGAAGAGAAGAGACACGAGTCTTCTTCCTCACAAAATCATTTTTTTTTGCTCTCACCTGGCGAACATATAGCGTCCGATATATGCATCGTGTTATACATTGGAATCCCTCAACGACAATTCAGCTCCCTCGTTGCAACGTCGTCGCTGCAGCGGCGATGAAACAACCGGTTATAAATCACGCGAAGAGTTAGGAGTCACAAGGCGCGTATTAATCCCAATATCGGAGCTCAACAAACTCGAATTCCCTAATAGCTGTTACGTGAAAGTTGAAAAACTTGAAAAGAAGAGTTCTATTATCGTGACTCAGTACTCAGCATTGGATGCGAATTCATCCTGATTGTAAAAATAAAATTTTTGTAAAATATGCATTACACTTCAAACTCAAGTAACGGATTAGAAAATAATCCGAAATTTCTGTATATAGAATGAAAAGAATGATTTTGTTACTTTGTAGCATTGCTCATTATATTTGCGCGTCCTAATTAATTATATATTGTAGTGATCCAAAAAAATTATTTTTTGATCTGTATGTCTAATAAGATTTGTAGATACTTCAGCAATATCTTTCCATGTAAAAAATTCTTTCAAGTATAGTTTCCAAGTATAAAATTATTTGTATGATACTATTTAATATCAAATAATTCTATACTTGAAAATGTTGCACAAATGTTACGAAAATTTTTGTAAAAATATATCTTACATTACATTTAAGAAGTTACAAATCAAAATTATTAAAAATATGTTTCAGATAATAAACAAAATTTCTATCGTAATAAATCCATCAAGATGTCTAATACAGATCTTGTTATTATGTATCACTAAACAAGGAAAGTGAGTTAGAGCGAAGAGAGCCCCGAACGTTTCTAATCATCATGCACGAATTAGCCCTTATAATTAATCACTCAGCTTTCGCGAATGGTCAACAGTGAGATCGTCATTAAAGCGTGAGAAATAGATCGCCAATTTAAAAGAAATTTACCATAGTACCTAAGTACTATTCATTGTTATCGACAATGAGTTCCGTAAAGCATAATCTTACATTGCGGAACATCTTGCATTACGGAGGTCTTTATCGATTATGTTAAATAGCCTCGTCATATTTAATGAACTCAAGAATCATAAAAAGCACGTCAAAAAGCACGTTTCATTGCAGATAATTAAAAACCTTGATGGCGATAAAATGAATCTATTTTTTTCCCGATCAAATAATCTATCTCCCAGTTAAACAATAACTGCCAAAATGGCCAAGTTTCCGGTCAATATATATTTTATAATAATTTTTATCAATTTGTTTTTCAGTTTATATTATACGTTATCTAATCAAAATCTTATTATAATCAACAATAACAATGTTTTTAAGGCTTTCGGATATTTTCTTCTTAGAATTACTTAAAATATATTGCATATGCCAATGGCATTAATGAATAAAGACACGGCGATAATCCACAAATCTTCTAGTATCTTTCAAAAAAATAATATTTTAAGTATTTGTAAACTTGATCTTTATTTATAAAAATTTTTTATCTGAGCAATACAATAAAATTGCTCATTAGTGAGAAACTTTTGGCAGTTTGCATATTTATTGAGATAATAAACAGAAAAAAGTTTCAAAATTTTAAAAATGTGAAGCGTGATATAGACTCCTCTTCCATACATGAATCGTAATGAAAAATCGAAAGAAATCCAGTCCGACCTCACACGACTCAATGGAGGCTCGGTTCTTGAAACTGTCAGCTGCCTCGAAGGAGTCATGGATCTGCCGATAGTACGCATTTACAAGGTGCGTCCCAAAATTTTCCCAACTTTTGAAATAAAACAACAACGGTTTACTTTTTTTTTCAAATTCAAATTGTTTATTCAAAGTAGTCCCCGTCGGACTCAATACAACGTTTGGCACGATCTAAAAGCATTTCAAATGAGTGTTTTATGTCGTTCAAAGGCACGTCCTTCAGAATAGTGGTACAAGCCCTTTGGATGTCTTCTACGTCCACATACCGCTTTCCTTTCATGGACAAATGCATTTTGCCGAATAGGTAGAAGTCACAAGGTGCCATATCAGGCGAATACGGGGAATGGTTGATTGTTAAAATGTGATTTTTAGTCAAAAAATCAGTGACAAGTGTCGAATGGTGAGATGGCGCATTATCGTGTAACAAGCGCCAACTTCCTCCTTCGCGATATTCTGGCCGAATACGACGAATGCGGTGCACCAAACGCTTCAAAACGCTTACATAGAATACAGCATTAACTGTTTGGCCTGCTGGAACGAATTCTTTGTGCACAATACCCTTGGAATCATAAAAACTTCGATGGAATTTTCGTTAATTGTCGATTTTGGGCGACCTGTATGTGCGTCGTCATTTATGTCCTCACGACCGTTCTTGAATCGCGTATACCACTCATAAACACTGGCACGGGCTACACAATTATCACCATAAACTTGTTTCATCAAATTATGGGTTTCGGTAAATGTTTTACCAAGTTTAAAACAAAACTTAATATTGGCTCTTTGTTCGAAGTTCATTCTCGTACCGATGTATACAACATACTGACACTTGAGACGCCATAACTTCGTTTCCACTGAACCAAATGTCATGAAATTTTTACTGGAAGTCAGCTAGGGATGTACCTTTCAAACGCGCAATCGAACACACGGATGGCGCCACCCGACCTATCCCTATTGAAAAAGTTGGGAAAATTTTGGGAAGCACCTTGTAAGTTCCATTAGAGATGCGTAAAACCATCAGAGTCTGGCTCGAAGAATCAGCGAAGCGCGGCAGTAAAGACACGGGACAATTTCACATGCGGAACCTAACAACGATTTTTTGTTTTATCGCAGGAGAGAGAGACAGAGAGAGACAGAGAGAGAGAGAGCGAGAGAGAGAGAGAGAGAGAGAGAGAAAGGAACCTCCAACGAAAATAAATGCAAGTCTTTGTGATTCATGTCGTTGGTCGCGTAAGTATTGTTATGTTAAAAACTATTTTTTTTTTCTGGTAATAATGGTCTCAACAATAATGGACAACTTTCGAATTTTTTTACTTCCGCGAGCTAATGCGCGGGTGGTCATTAACACTGTCCTTAATTAAGTAAAGTTCCTCTGGTTACTAGAGAAATAGCAGAAGCAGTAATTCATACTATAGCGATAAGGAGTGGGTGTGCGGGAATGCACCGCACGGAAAGATTCGAGTGAGAGAACGGCACACGGTTGATATGATACACGACAGTAAAGAGAACTCCGTTTCTTTGTAATTTAACAAAAGAATTTTCTTTAATATGCACAGTTACAAATTCAAAAAATATAATTAATTAAATATTAGATTAACAGAATATTAAATGCGGTCACCTTTTCCAAATACAATTTGGAATCACGGTGATGGAAAATCTCGGCGATTTCTCGGCTCTTCTCGAAAAGATTCGTTTTGTAGCGGTTTCCACTAAGCGGTAGCACGGCGATTTTACGAAGCGATATAGTAGCGAGATTATGACTCTAAGAACTCTAAGAACTTTTAGACTCTAAGGAGGAGGACGGCGAGATCGAAGCATTTATTGCTTTCGGCCTGGGCTTTCTTCTTGGGAAAAATAAAATTTTGCAACAATCGTAATTATTACGTGGCATTAGGTGTACAAAATTGATTGGCGATTTGGATTCTTTTCTAACAACGTTCAACGTAACAGTCATGGGCGACAGAAAATCCGTACGTGGGATTGGTGACAGCGCGTATTCGTCGGAGCGCGGCGCTCGAGTGCGCGAATTGAATTGTTCTCGAACTTTCGAGTGTCCGTTACCGGTGCCTGTTTGCGTATACCGAATTGTTTTAAAAAGAACAAAGAACGACGAATCCCTGACTTTGACGAGGCTTACGGTCAGGCTCGAGATGAAATCACGAGTTCACCTTGCGTGCGTTCAATAACAATTACTGTCGGTCGATCGAAAGAGTTCTTACTTTTTTTCGAATTATCGATCTCAAACAATCGGATATAATATTTTACGGAAAAAATAACTTTTCTTCAGTAGCGATCGAATATAGCCGAGTACTTGCCCGAGTTCCCCTCTCGGCGTTTCTCTTTGCATAAGATTTTACAGCGGATGCACGCATTACAGAATTTTTGTGAGACTACCGAACAGCACACAAAAAGCGTCATATTTTATGAAACAAACCCCCTCCGTGAATGTTTAATCAAAAACACTTTTTCTGGTCTCTTAAGAACTTCCTGTGCCTTCCGAGAGATTCTTATGAAAATATTCACGATACATAATTAACGAACAAAATATTAGTCTGAATATTGTCTTTCAAATATAAAAATCAATTTCTTAAGATTCTTAGGAGACAAGAAAACATATAAATCGCATCTCACTCAACAGCGGAATGGACAGTGGAATGAACTGTAAACCAAAATTCATGTAAAGCGTATCGCCTAATCTAAATTTAAAATTAAACAAGCGTCCATATTTATTTTGCGAAATTAACATTCTTTACCACCTTATAAAAAGAAAAAATAAGTAAGACAAACTCATATTATTCTCGAGAAGCGGCTCGGAGCGGACGTGTTTTCATTACAGTCCAAGTGCATCATTTTTAACTATCTCTGAAAAAAAAAAAGTGAACAATTCTTGAGCAATTAAAAATATCAGGACAATAAAAAAATTAGAATTTTTTTATTGAGACACATTAAATTAGAAAAATCTTATAATATTAATCAATTTGATTAGTTGATCAATAATGTTTGTTGTATTGCTATCAATCTGTGTCTTTATGTTATTAGTATGTAATTATTATGTGCATTATGGAAAAACCGGACGACTCATTAATCTAATACCAGGACCACTATGTTATCCAATTATTGGAAGTGTATACATATTACTTGTTTCGCGAGGTAAGTTAAAAAAATGTTTTATATATTTAAATAAAATTTTATTTTAAAAATTAAAATGTTTTAAATATTTGTGATTTAAAGTTTGACGGTATATCATTCAATTAAATTATTAGTCCGTTTTTAATTTTCGATGAACATTGGAAATCATAATTGTGTTACTCGATTTATCCAGGAACGACTATAATAATTAAAATAATATTTAAATTGGCATTCAATATACTCCCAGTAAATTAATGTATAATTCCTGACTAAATTAATGTTTATATGTACACATACATGCAAATATAATATTTGTACACATTCACTTTAAAAAACATTAAGTATTTCCATCAATGTTAAAAAACATTTGCTTGTTAATTTTAAGAATTATTTAATGTTGTTAATTATTTTCTACATAATAGTATTCATTTCTCGGTTACTAAACTTTATTGAGAAATAATAGAGTATATTAAACATATCATATTTCTGTATATTTAAATGTTTAAATCAATTTTTATTACAATGTTTATAAATTTATATAATATATGAACAAAAACGTTGTGTGCGTATACATATATTTTTTAGAAGTACTATGGAAGCGTTTAATCACTCTTTCTAATAAGTACTATCCCATTTACAAAAATTGGATATTCTTTATACCCGTTATATCCATCCGTCATCCAGATGATCTAAAGGTAATAAAATATGAACAAAATTTTATTCTCTTCTTATTATTCTTACTGTATGTATTAGAAAATAAGATAATTTTCTATTCTTTTATTTTGCAAAGATAAATATATTTACCATAAAAATCAGACGGAATAAGACATACAGACTATGATAACAAAAAAGATTAAACTGGCATATAATAGCCACGTTCATGACTTTAAGGTTATTTTTAATTGAATAATCTGTACTCGCAATCGTTCTTTTAGAATTTCAAATTATCAATCTATTCGTTCTATTTTTTTAAGTTCACATTTTAATAGATCTTATAGTGATAACTACCCATATTATATGCTTATTTTTTCTTTTCTAATTACACTAATAATTTTTTTTTATTCTAATTACATCAATAGAGATCCGAACTATGATTGAAACATTATTTTGCAACATCTAAATATTTATTAGCAGAATATTATGTAATATTCTATTAATAAATATTTAGATGCTCACAGGGAGAAATGCCAGAAATTCGAGTTCGATGTAATATTTTTTACAATAAGAATTATTTAGGATTGTAATATGTCATTCAGCATTAGGATACGTAAGAGTTTTAAGATACGTAAGAGCAGTAAATTATTAAATTATTAGTCCATTTAACTCCTGATGTTATTAGTTTAGTATAGTTTGCTGTAGGTTTTAAAAAAAAAATCACTTCGGTGCGAATTTTAAAGGACTACATAATATTACGTATAAATTCACATAGAATTATACAAACACTTAAGATCCTAACTGGACCGTTTAAAGCACTTATTTCCTATAGATTGTATTTTTCACATATAGGATTCTATTACTATTAAATATTTAAATATTATGCATCGATA
>NW_011627303.1:925-22141 GCF_000204515.1 Acromyrmex echinatior
TTTTCTTTCAATTAAAGCAGAAAATTAGAACCTCCCGCAAATGCTGCTTGGTTAACACAAAATTCGACATTTCAAACACAGTAAAAATCAAGGTTTTTATATGAAATTCAAAGCGATATACTGAATATTATTAGCAGATGTCTAACCTCTCTGAAAAGGCCAAAATCAGCTGTCACGCATTTTGAGCCACAACAGCCGGAGCCATCTTTTGAAAAACGGACCAAACTAATTGTGCTCCCAATAACATTTATATATGTATTATATACTAGTATTCTAATTTACACTTTATGTGTTTCATGTTTTTATCATTTATACATATTACTTTTATATTCTTTTGATTTACACTTTACGTATGTTTTTTATCTGTATGTAAGTATTACTATTATGTATTACTACATATATATGTATTCTGCTCCATACATAAATTGTTACAAATAATTATATATTTTGTATACTCTAAAACGAAGATAAATGGGGAGTAATTAAAAAAATACGTTTATATACTCATATTGATATATATTTTTATATGTAGAAAAAATACACGAATCAAAATTTTATCAAATGACATTGTTTTTGTATATCCATGAATTGTGCGATCCATCGAATCCCAGCCACTTGACGTACACCTTGTCTCCTTTCCTGCGCAGTACTTTCTCCATGAGATACATGTCCAGATGAGTAGCGCGATGCAACTCGTGCTCGTAGAACGCATCAGCGATCAATTTTCCGCGATAGTCCTCGAGTAGATAGGTTACGGGATTGATACGAAGCATCTTAACGATCGTGAACATCTCGGTGGTTCAATTTGGCGTGTTTCAACCTTTTTCAAAAATCGTCTTGTACTTGCTCACGTGTATCGAATCGCCCACTTTGAATTTTGCCGGACCAGCGATTTTTATCATGCTGTACACCGTGTCCAAGAATCTTTCGGCGATCGCGAGAGTTACGACGGCGGGCCGCATGCCGATAGTACGATGCTTGCACGCGTTGTAACCTGATACCAGACGTATCTTGTCGATCCACTTGTAATTGCCGATGAGTGTAAACATCTTCCACATGTCGTTTTTGAGTGTGCGATTAAACCGCTCGACTACCGACGCTTTCAACGTCGAATACGTGGAATAGTCATTAACGTCATATTTTTTCAAGATTTTCTGCACATCGACGTTGTAACTCCTTCCCCATATCCGTTTGTAAATTTTTAGGACATCTTCCACTCGCTCGAATTATCTCAACAATAGCATCAGCCGTCTTATTTCCACCCTTACTCTTGAGCAGTACGGTACTTGCTCAACACATCGATGACGGTGAGTATGTAGTGGTGAGCTCTGTTGAAGCTCGAGTACGGACACATCTCGACGATCAGCCTGCTATAGATCGTCGTACCCTCGAACTATGACGCATCTTATAAATTTCTTCTCGCCGGAGCGTGCAATTCCTCGACGAGTCGACGTCTCTCGGAGCTAATTTTTCTCTTTTCGGTGGATTTTCATGATTTCATGATTCGACGCGTAATACAAAGGGCAAAAGTATTTTTTTCTCGCTGATACCACTCGACTGACTCATTTCATCAATACGCGATTTAATTTATAATAAGACCGGTCGATTATCGAAGTTCCTCGATAATCGACAACATCTCGTTGTCGTGAGCGTTGTTGTCCGCTCGGTGCGAAGCGTCGAGCAATCGTAGACGATCCACCAGCTCGTTGGGATCGTCCCAGTGTACGTAATCGATCGCGTTGTCGTTCAATATCATTGCGGTAATCCCTTTCCAGATTTCTTCTTGTGTTTCTTGGGTGTAATCGACATCAACAGCGCGATTACATATTTGTACTTGTATCCCCTGCTCAGTAATTGCTCAATAATCGGCCCTGCGAATGGTGTTTGTGTTTGTGCGCGTTCGTCACCAGCATGTTCTTGTACTTGTTCACATCGTCTTCCGTATAGAGGAGAATTCTCTTGAAAATAACTCGTAAAGACCAGGGGTATCGGCATATCGTACGCCGTCGATAATTATATTGTTCGTATCATCCACGTCGAAACGTTTATCGCCAAACATCAATCCATCATTGATAGGTAAACGCCGTATATATAATCTATCCCGCTCTTCTATTCATCTCCCTTCATAACAGCCTCGACATACTTTTGACCCAGCGAGTCTAAGCCGGCTTGTAACGCCTCTCGAGCTTCCAATGTTTGCAATCTTTTGCTAGCAAGTCGTTTCGAAAACGTTCTCCAACGATTCGTCGGTGCGATCATCATATGCGAAGTGGAAGTTATCGGCTGTACACGATCGTGCGATCGATCATCGGATTTACGCAGGGTCGCGGAACGCTCAAACGTCTCACTCGCTTTCTCTCCCTCTTCCTACTCCTCCTCCTCCTCTTCTTTTTCTTCTTTCCTCTCGCGCTTGAAGGCAGACGCTGCGTCATCGTCGTGCGACTGTCTCTTTATCGCGCGCACACCGGGGCTGTCAACGATCTGTTGCAGCGATTTGATAATAGGCTTAAAATGCCTATCCAATGCCATGTCCTTCTCGATTCTACCAGTTTTCAGAGCGTGATGTTTCTTGCGGATCGCTCGTCTTTCGATCTCTCTCGCGATTTTTTTACGCTCGCGCACATCAGCCATGTTCGTCTCTAGTGAAGTATCGACAATGACTAGTCACGTTACAGTATCGCGAACTCGTTAAATCCTTTCTGTATTTCCCGTCTTTAAACGAACTATCCTTGTCTATTACTAAAAATAAATTTATATATTTTTTTGCCAACAGTTACGGTACAACGCGCTAAATTCATCGTGCAACATATCGGTATTTACGTGACTGTAAATGTGCTTCAAGTTGGTACAATCCTGTTTGAACAGGATCAGCAGGTTCGCGTTGTCACGTATCAGATGTTTAGGTATCCTCGCGTACGTCTGACAGAGATAGAAGCAATCAATGTTCGCGTGGCGACCCATCGAAAAGTATTCTCTTACTGCATCCTGTCGCATGCCATGTCATCAAAGATAAAAATAGAATTTGGGCGCTCCTTGTTCGATGGAACGACGTCGCTGTTGTTGGAAAACGTAAAGTAGCCGATTTCATCGATAGACGTAAATAAATTTTCGAAATATCGATACTGTGGTTGTTGCAATGATTTCGAGTAGACGTACACGTTCTCGAAACGTACGCCGTTTGGACTCTCGAGCAAACTTATGAAAACGTTGGTTTTACCACAATCGACAGGCCGCAAATGATCGCGCATATAGTACTCGGCAGCATTTCGCATGCTTGCACTTCTCCGCGCTGCCTCCTATTATTTGCGATTTCGCGTCACAGTTTGTGACGCGTATCGTCAGCAGTTGCAGCACGAATTTCATGCTCACACTAAAGGCTATGCGCTCTCGAACGATTATTTAAAGATGCGCGAATCCGCGAATCGCGTAGTAGCAAAATTTACCTCGCGCTGTATCATCCTTCTGATATTCGAGACTTGAGCGCCGAGCAGTTGCAATATGTGTATGTACCGAAGGTCGTACTCTTACGCATGTACAGTGATATCGGATAGCTTCCGGAAGCTTCCGGAACTTTCCGGAAGTTGCTGTGAAGGTAGATTTGGAGGATCGAACTTATCGCTGCGACGAACACTACAATCAGTCGTAGCAGCGGATATCGACGGTCCCACACCGAAGATAAAGTACTGTAACGAATGTCGACATTGCACGACGGTCTGCTGAATCGAACGATAAACGCGCTTCCTTTCGAGTTACATATTCCGGGCTACCAGTTTTGCGGTCTGGGCACTCAGCTTATGAAACAATTAGCCAGAGGTGACGCGGGCATAAATCCGCTGGTCGCGGCGTGCCGAGAACACGACATTGCGTATTTCTCGGAACAATGATCTCACCGATAGACACACGGCAGACAAGGTACTCGCCGATAAAGCGTTAGGACGCTTCGTCACGAAAGATTCGGCTCTAAGTGAGAGAGCCGCCGCAGCTGCTGTCTGGGCAGCGATGAAACCCAAGACCAAGATCGGCATGGGCATAAAACCGAAGAACAAGACGATGAGGAAAAAAGTGACGAAAAAGCGAATACTTCCGATGGCGAAACGAGGCGATGTGTTATCGTTTCTGCCAACGTTGAGCGCACTCGGGCCCTTGATCGGCGGAGCGGCCAGTGTGGCGAAAGCGGTAAACGACAGCAAAGCCGCGAGACGTCAGCTCGAAGAGCTGCAACGTCACGATCGCGCGATGGAACAGGGTCGTGGACTGTATCTCGCTCCGTACAAATATGGATTGTATCTGGACCCATACAAACGTGAACAAGGCGTAGCCTTGCCAAGAAAAAAAAACGCCAAAAAGACGATAAAAATGCCGTCTGGCGCAACTACCAATGTAGATTAGAATGAGCTCGCGAGACGTATGCGCGTACCATACTTTAGAGGCGTTTTCATGCGTAACACGTTATTGACGAGCGGCGCACGCCGAAACGAAAGCAATATCATGAATCTGGATGCGACGATGCGACGAGGTACTCATTGGGTAGCGTACGCGAAGAGGAACTACCGCGTGTACTTTGACAGTTTCGGTAATCTTCGATCGCCCAAGGAACTGGTTCGATATTTCGGGAAGCGTAATCGGGTATTCTCCACTCTCACCATTATCATCATCGGTGTCATTATTATTGTCACCACGCACTACATCAACGCTTCAAGTGCTACTTTAGAGTACAGTGCTACGATAGAGTACAATCGCATGTCCTATCAGATGTACGATCAGAGTTTCTGCGGACAGATGTGTTTGTGATTTTTACAAACAATAGACACGCGTGAATTTAAAAAAGCTCGACAAGGTACTGTGAAATCTTAGTATTTGTCGAACGCTTTTTCCATCATGTTGACGCTTACGCTAAGCGGAAAGAGCACCGTCCTCGCGGCGAATTACTTCCCCGCCATAGTTTTGAGTGAGAGATTACGAGCTCAGTCTGGCGATTTTTAAGACTTATCACACGATACCGAACGTGAACGAATCGAATAACAAATTTTATTATTTGCCAAAGACGACGCGGAAATTACAATTCCCGAGGGTTCGTACGAAGTGCGAGACATAAATGAATTTCTGAAACGCGCGATTTTACGAAAACGTCCGCACCGCGACGCGCTTGAAACCGTTGATGTAGTGCATGGTGACAATAACAATTACACCGATGATAATGGTGAAAGTGGAGAATATCCGCGCAAACTACAACACGATGAGATGCGAGATTAGATGTGCGCACAGAATAAACTTTGGCAAGCCGAACAGCATTGGATCGCTGTTGGGATTCTAGTCGAAGCGTATATTGCAGCCGCGAAAATGGCACGAATCGGACGTGTCGATCAACATAATGAATGTAAACGTTATCCGCGTAAAGTGTAACGGAACCGCAGGCGTATAGCAACAGCAAAAGCGCGCACATGAATTTTCGTCGGCGTTCCGCCAGTATATAAGATATCGGACAGGCCGGCGCAAATCATTTAACTGCCGATAATCGCACGGAGCATTACGGATCTAACGATACGCATCGTCGATCAGAACGGATGATTGCTCGATTTTCGAGAAGAGATCACTGTTAGATTACACGTATGATGGTGACAGTGATAACGTGAGCGTGAAATGCTCGTGCTGAACGGAACGGATCATACGCAGAGAGATAACGCATTCTTTACAAGGCCGGTGACGTCATAGCTCGACAACACTCGCTCTAGCTGCATCAGAAAGAAGAAGAAACTCAGCGCGTCGAATGTTACATTTTTAAAGTCTTTGGGATTCGCGGTGCGCAACATTTGAAATGATTGATATCCTAAACATTAAAGATTAGCCGATCTTCAACGATCGCATCGTCAAGATTGAGACTCACACGTACAGCCCGTTCGCCATCACAATGTTTGGGTATAGCGATGAAATAAGAATATCCATACAGCAACAGAATCTGTACACACTGCTGTACAAAAGCTTTCTATACGTCGAGAAAAAATTGACGAAGAACAAAGTGGTCCAGGGTGCTCACGTGGCATTGGGAAATAATTGCGTCGCGTTCATATTCGATGAGATTCGATATGAACTCAATGGTGTAGAGACCATAAGAGAAATATGGACATAACTAGCACGCACAAAAACTATGTAACAATGTCATCCGACAGAAGCGTCGCTCTTAGGGACGACACACAATCGCAAAACGATAGTTGAGCGCCAGGCACGAGCGAGCGTGCCATTCTTTTTCAAAGTTACACGATACTTTCTTCATGCAATATTCAGATGTGAACGTCGACGGGCTCTCAACCGGTAGCTCAGCCTCGGAAATGGCAGAGGGGGCGGTTCGAGGATAGCGAATCATTTGGAGGTGCGAATAGGGACGGCAATAAAACCACCAGAATTAACAATAACAAAGTTAACACGTATATTAAATATGTCTTCGACTTGCGTTTACATCTGTCGACAATATTGTAGCGATAAGTTCGGATTGAGCGCGATAACGGCTTCACACGGGCCCCAACTGAACGCTAGACGTATCCACTTCGTTAGGTTCGCGACACGAGCAGGGATACTCTCGCGAATTATACAAACAAAACTTCGCCGCTTCGAAAATACTACGGAATTCGGCAGCGATTGTAGCGCGGGCACGGCGTGACCTCGTGCGCTCTCACGGGGCCTCGCGCCGCTCAGCTGAGATTTAAGGAAAGATCGAATACATGCAAACTCGACACTACGCAGTAGTGTCTCGATATGACAGAACACGCACAATTACCAATTGCTATTATGAATTATCGTTAATAGCTATGATGCAATAATAGACATGCAAATCTTACGCTACAGGCGTCCGAGACGACACGATACGCGACAATATTACAGTATGGAACTTCGACGCAACCTGTGATCCGCGATAGAAATCTACAACGAATGATGAGGCCTTAGCGGACGCAGTAGGATTATCCCGACGTTAAGGGGCCGTTCCGGGAGGCGACACGCGTACTCGAATCCCGCGAAAATCTAATGCACAGCAATGCCACGTGCACTCACTATATCATATGCCTGATAGAATTCCGATAAAACTACGCCTCCCGGATATGGAAACCGACGACTGTACAGTTGTGACGCTCCTCTTACCTCCCCCGCAGGTGCTCGTCCGTCTTTGGAAGGCTCTCGTCTGTTTTACCCCCTGCGTCCTTTCACGTGCTTTCGCCAAGCGGGCCACAGCACAAGTGCCGGGCGCTAATCCTCCCGGGGGTACGGAGAGCTCGTTATCCCCGCGAGGGAGCCTTATCGCGCCTGATTGGCCCCGCGGCTCCGCTAATCGCGGGAATCGCGTCATGTCCGTGTCGCATATCCCTGGCGCGCGAAATTCGAGAGGCCGCAGGATCCTTTTCGGGCCGTCTTGTGATCTCGAGGTGCCTATTCGGGACTCTCGCCGTCCTTGGACGTAGAGTGGTCACCCCTGTCCTGTCATTCCAACTCTCGATCCGTCTTGTGCCTGGAAGAGGGTGCGATAGGAAAGGCCTTGCGACAACAAAGGCGTAATAATGAATGATATCACTTGTGTGCGACCCGGGGTCAGGTGTCGTGCGTCCCCGGCGAGTCTGTCAGCAGCGGTCGTCTCTTGATTCCCAATCCTGGTCGTTCTTCCTCTTCTTCTCTCCGGTGAGGTGGCGTCATTCTGCTAAGATCGCGGGAGTTGCCGGCCTCTATGACTCTCGGTACGGGAATACACAGAAAAGGGAAAACGAAAACGGCGACGCGGAATGCGTAAGGCACGCAAACAACGTCGCGAAAAAAAGCGCAGGTGCGTCCGCTCCCCCAAAATGTAAGAGGACTCAGAACGCTAGACTGCACTGTTCGGTCAGGTCATGCGGCCCTTGTGACGGACGGAAATCGCACGTCACAATATATTATATATATGAACGTATGTGTATGAATGTATATGTATGAACGTATATGTATGAACGTATATGTATGAAAGTATATGTATGAATGTATATGTATGAACGTATTATATATGTATACATATACGTAACATATACGTATGTACGTATGTATGTATGTATGTATGTATTCGAAAACATCGACGCTTTTGCGTCGCATGTCCGATCTGACATATATGTGCATTTATGCAATGTATATAGACAGTGTATTAGACTTTTTTCATTCAATCATAAGCTTCAGTTACGAGCGTTAAGACATAGACCGAATAAAAGAATATATACGCCGAAAATCAATCGAGCGAAAAGGATACCGTCCGTTGTCGCCAAGTCCGCCAAGTCCATCGCCATCGAAGGAAAAAGCGAGATATTGGGAATGTCTTGGAGAAAAGGCGTCAAAGTCGCCAACGTGCTCATCATCGTCATCGATGCCATCGAAATATAAATCATAAAATACAAACATTGATAAACTCGCGAACAAAGAAAATACGTAGAAAGATAATACGTGTGTGTTGCGACATGTTTCGCAATTCTTAAAAAGAGGGTTACTTCCTCTTCAATTCTAGAAGTTTTATATACATATATCGCAATTTACGCGGGTACAATTAGTCTTGTGATACTTGCTTGTACGAACGATTGAAAAATGTATTATACATCAGCAACGCATCGTACGAAACGAAGAAGGACTGCAGTAACGTGTAAGTTTTAACATTCTATACATAAAAGAAACGTTTTTAACATTATGTATGTACACAGCATGGAGCATCGCAAGGTGCGTTTATTGAGCAGACGTTACGATCTGACGACTACGGGCTACAAATTTTTGGAAATTGGAATCAACGTTGGTTCACCGAGTTACGTGGAAATCACCTTGGGAGATCATCGTGGACATGAATCATCTGCTGTTGTCTCTCAAAACATGGAAAGGCCTCGAGAAGCGATGGAATATTTATAAGATGCTGCGAAACAATACAATACAAGGACAATTTTATAAGCGTTGGACCGCTAACCGTCAGCGTTTGCATGCTGAACGATGCTATGCTCGTACGTCTTGATTCTTCGTCCATACGCATGATGACCGAAACGACGCTACGACGTATGTTTGAATTTAATGGATGTAACGTTCGAACGATTAGCCCGATTCGTCGATACGGTTGATGTCAAATATATGTGATTTTCCAACATCGCGTTTAAAAATGCTATATGCGATAGTGACATCTTTAACAAACATCAGCTCGTCTATTGCGAGCTATTGGCTGTAATTTTAATTTTTAATACATTCAAAAAAAAATGATGTAATAATATGTGAATAAACAAATTTTTTTTGTTCATCATTATGTATGTACTTTCTTTATTTGTAATTTTAATTTTTAATACGTTCAAAAAAAAATGATGTAATAATATGTGAATTAAAAAAATTTTTTTTGTTCATCATTATGTATGTACTTTCTTTATTTCCCATCAAACCTATCCTATGCCATATATACAACATATCCATTGTAATACAAAAGAATGAATAACAAGTATGAAAATAAACGCGCGCAATTTGGAGATTAAAATTGATTCTCATTTTATACCATTTACTTGGTCGTGAAATTTGGGTCACATTACGTTAATGATGATGTCACCACTCGAACATGTTGTGACATGTCAAATGGTTTTCGATGTGAAAAGAAAAAAAGGGAGATAGGAGAAGATGGCAATGCATCGAGAGAATGATGATAAGTGAGATAGCGCGCACGGCGGCGGCGGCCCGAAACGCACTTTGGGGTGAACGGGGTCCGCGGCGGCGGCGGTGGCGACAGCGTTTGCGACGATGGGGTGACGGCGGTCCCTAATGATACGTGATGTCACAACATGGCGGCATGTATCATCATATCCCGGTCACACCCAACCCTAACCTTTTTTTTGTTGTAAAAGAGGAAATCTTTAAAAACTGTCCGGCCGACCTAACCGGGGGAGTGTGGGATTCAGCCAGTGTATACTCGTAAGCGAGTTCTATCCATCTACCCACTAAAAATTTTCTCTTCTTCTTACGACGACCACTGGAGGGGGGGGGGGATGTACTGGTATTGTGACCGAATTTGTGTCTCCGTTCACAGAAATCGATCCCTAAAGAAATCGATGTCTACGTCTTTTGACTCCCAAAGACGAAAGTGCTCGCTTCTTCTTTTGCCTCCTGATAACTTAGCGCCTTCCATTGTCCTCTCTGTTGACCAGTCCTTGACTGATCGTTTGCTCGTCACAGTGTTAAGGAAAAGGTATCACAATAAATCAAGTCACTTGATGTTTTATTCAATACAACTTTATAGCATTAAATGAAATACAGGGTGGACCATCTATTGGTACGTTTTTAAAAATGCGATCAAATGAGCATACATTGATATTTTTTATTAATTTTTTTTTTGTTGTGAAGCTAAAAGTATCCGCGTCAAGAATGAAAAACGATTTCGTTCATGTGGCTCCCTCTACTGGCCTTACAGTATGCCATTCGGTCACCCCAATTATTAATGACATTTTGGACTACCTCGGCGCCAATTTCACTCAAAACAGTCGTAATATTGTTTTTCAAAGCTGGAATTGTCTCACACTTTGGACCACAGCCTCAATATTCTCGGGTGTGCGCACTGTCCGAGCTCTGGGACCACTTCTGTCATCCACTAACATCCCTTTCTCACGAACTTTCCTCACCAATTTGCGTATAGCTCCTTCGGTGGGTGCTCTATCACGACCCATATTTCTTTTCAAAATTCGTACAGTTTCGGCGACACAGCACTGACTTTGAAAATAAGTTTTTAAAATTTCAAAACGCTCTTCAAGAGAAAACATGTTGTTTCGTGCCGCGGACGGTATGACTAATAAACTGTCAAAATTTCGGGTCTGTAGCTCGTTCGGTGTTGCCATACGACGAAATTCAAAAACGTACCAATAGATGGCCCACCCTGTACATGTATCTATCGCGCACTGTTCGTCGGTTTACAAAATATGCTTGGCTTGCAGTGAGTTTTGGTACTCGACGTAGGAATTTTCGGGATCCGGGTCCGTTATTCCTCTCTACTCTCCATTCCATGGAGATTTATGGTGGCGGATTGGACCCCGCGTTCGCTTACAATCTCGTTTTTCAGATTAACTCTATACTTACTTCTATCGCTATGGTAGTTTTCCCAGTTCACTCTACGCCACTGGAACCCCCTCTCGCGTTAATATGCGTTCATGTATCTTCAATTTCAACATTAATTATCAGATTACTAATGAGATCTACTTTCCTCACAATCACGCGTAGTAACGCACTTTTAGTTACTTATAGCTTTTAGTCCTCTATGAAATCAATCACATATTTATTAAACAAAGAAAGAAATGAAAACCACGAAGAAAGAAAAATTAATTTCACGATAACACATATTAATTAATTTGTTCACAAAACAACAAAAATTAGTTTCTAACTATACTAGATGAATATCGTCCCCTATTACGATCTATCAGCTGTTCATTTATAATCTCTACTCTTGCATAATCAGGGTGTAATGACTATTGCTTGACAGTTACATTAATCTCTAAATCATTATTACATCAATTATTATTACTAAGAAAAGAAACGTAAACTAGTTATACGTTTTACCGCGTAGACTTTTTACTCTATCGGGTGTTGCTTACTTATCCTTTTTTCCAATTCGTCTCCAGTATCATCTTTGTCCGAGTTCGGAGCATGCATTCGGCGATTAGCTTTCGGCTGTAGTATCACCGTAATGTATCCTTCACAGGCACCCCCCCCATTACGGTCCTACCGGATTGCAGTTACTACACTTGAAATTGGTCGTTCTGATTGCTCCAGTAAGTGTACCTTTATTGTGATAACATGGACTGTAATTGACTGTAGACCAAGATGAAAGAGTCTTTCAGTCATCTGTCTTTTATTCCGTGTGGTGGAGTTACTTCGTAATCACAGCCAATCCTCTGTCTCCTTCTTTCCTCCTCTTTTTGTAACATTATGCATGGTTTGTGCGAAAGTCGCAAAAATATCCTGTCCTTGCTGATCCTTGAGCATTAGTTTGATCACCGTTTTCAGACTAACTTCTTTACTAATTGCTACGCGGAGAGGTAGCCTTTCTACTTGTCATGCTGCAAAGCTCATCAGCGCATGATCAGTATCGTCATATGTATATTCGCAGTGAAAACATTTCTGTGTATTAGCTTTTTCAATCCTGTTGAGATATTTTCGAAAGAAATTATGCCCTGTCAATATTTACGTCATATGAAAGGTTAATTTGTCATGTCCTCTATTGAACCATCTATCAATCATCGGTCCTATAGCTCTTTTCACGCGTTCACTATATAGTCTAGGTTGATTTAGTCGTTTCTTCCATTCTTCGAGTTCTCTTTTATACGCTTGCATTCTCACTGCATTTTTCTCATTGTTACTATTTCTCATTGTTATTATACTTCTTTCTTTCATACTATTCATTCTATCGTACATCCACACATATTTGCGCACCGTCAAATCTCGGCATTCTCACAACAAGTGTGTCGCTTCATCCGCCATTGTTTTATACACCGCAATTATCCGCAACTACTCTTATAATACCGCTCATCTTTCTACATATTGTTTTTTGCTAACACCTTTTCGTCCTAAACGGATGCCCCGTATGATAATAGACATAACGATGTTGTCGTACACTTTGCGTCATGTTTTACTAGGCCCTCTTAAATTTGGCATAATTCTATCTAGGTTGGATATGAAGATCTCCGCCCTCTGTCCTATTCGATTTAAATATTCATTAAACGACCATTTGGAATTTAGGAATACATCAAGATACTTCATGCTCGTGATAGTAATATCACTATCTACTCTCCTAATAATTCTATTTCCCACCATTATCCCCCTTCTACCAAACATAATCGCCTCCGTTTTATTGATAGAGATCTTGAGACCGAGTTTCTGTATCTTATCGATCACTACTGAGACACTATTTTGTACTCTTTTTATCGATAGTGTTTCCTTCCGTTATTACTAAAGTGTAACTTGCATAACATAGACTCCAGCAACCATCCTGCAGTTCAGTATTTAGCACACAGTTGTATGCGATATTCCATAAAAGTGACCCGAGAATAGATCCTTTGAAGGGTACCACATTTAATTGGTACTTCAATCACTTTACCTTCACGATATATTCATATACATAATTTTCTTATTCTTGAAATATTTTACAATAATCGTCCTTAGGTACTTGGATAAATTCATTTCGTTAATGGCCCTAATGATGATCATCGATTATGGTATGGAGTTGAATGCGTTTGACGAGACTTATAGAAACTATCTTCTTTTTAACAATTGCTCTAGATACAAAATCTGTAAGTTTGATAATCACATCAGTTATTGACTTACCTATTCTAAATCCGAATTGATTCTCCGACAGTTTTGTCCTATATCCAGCTCTTTTATTATTCTATTGTATATTATTCTTTCCAATAGTTTACCCGCAGTATATAAGCATATTGAGCTATATGAACTGGGTTGATCCTTTGGTTTGTCATTCTTGTTCAAGAGGTTTGTCATTCTTGTTTCAATCTGGCAGTTTTACAAAAAAAAAGGGAAAAATCCTTCCTGCAGACACCAATTGAGGCCTTTTATCCGCGCGCCACCAGCTGTACCAACAATGCATGCCAGTATAGTGTTTATAATGCCATCAGGTCCAGGAGCTTTTTTGTTTTCATTGATTCTCCTAATGCATTTTTCAAGAATGACTGGAGGAATCTCCTCTTCACTGCCAACAGCTGGAACATTGCTATCCAATATACTCTGCCTCATTGGAAACAAAGAGCTAACTATCTCTTTTACTACTTCCGAGTTCATTGTTTCACACAATACTGATAGACTACTTTTAAATTTCTTTATAACTATTTTACAAGGTTTGCCCCATGGGTCTTTTTCCAATGATTCCAATAATTTTTTTCATGCTTCAAATTTAGACTTTTTAATTTCAGTACGGATGCTCTTTTTCTTTAATGTAAACTCTTCTTACAAATTCATCATTTCCTCTTCGCTTTTTCTTTTTTTTTGCTCTAGTTAAAACTCTTCTAATTCTATTACACTTATTTCTCGTGTTCTCGATATCGTTATTCCATTAGTATATGTTGTGATTATTTTTATCTTTTACCTTTGGCATCGCTATTTTACAGGCATCTCTTGAGTAATATTCAATCATTTAATACCATACCACTTTTGACTTTTTATTTTTCCTTGGGTGAGACATTTCTTCAAGGAGCCTAAGAGTTTTGCATTCTCATCTTTCAATGTGCCGACTTGTCCCTCTAGATCAGAGATCTTTGATTTAAGAAATAGTAGGTCATTATCAATGCTTCCTGCTTCTATCCACTATTAGAGCAACCCCCTCCTGTATCAACCGGCTGCCTATTTTAATGTCTCTGTGAATGCCCTTAAGACCCGAAATTTACCTGACATTGTCGATTTTTGCGATCTATGACCTTATCAATTGATCTTCAGCAATTTTCATTTGTTTTATCTCTTGAATCCTTTTTAATTTCGCTTTTTTGCCAAGCGGTGCTTTCTTTACCTAAGTCTTCTATCCAAGCTGTTATTTTTTAACCGAAATCCTAATTTATTCGTAGTTCCATTCTTATTTCTTCCTCTTCTGAAAGGTGTAATTCCAAACCGCGGCTGCATTGCTTATATCAGATGTTTCATCAGATATTTCTCCCCTTTGAATAATATCCGAGAATTGGGTCAAATTTTCCTCTAAATCCATATCTTCATTGGTGGTTAAATCTATATCATCTATTACTTTCTACTGTCTATTTGTGATAGCGTTGTTCTCCCTCACAAACGTTTCAGACTTATTAGATATCCTATTCGCATTATCCTTAGCCTCGATCTTTACTCTTATTCCTATCATCGTGTTTCTCCTTCTTCCTATTAAGAAGCTCCACCAACCCAGCATATTCTATTAGACTCAATTTAACAGCTTGATCTCCCGCATCATCTATCTTTTTATACTCCGAGCTCTTCACAATCCCGCTTATCGAAATTCTAGGCGAAATCGAGACTTTTTCATTTCTTTTAATCTTTTAATCTTTTAATCTTTTAATCTTTCATATTGCTAGAATTTTTTTTAGAACAAGAAAGATCCTTTCAAAGAAAAACTATAACTACAAAGAATTAATAATAGACTCATTAGGAGATCCCTTTAAAGAGCATTCTTTGCATAGTAAATAAAGGAGCCCCAGCGACTCAATTCCCACCGCAAATTATTGGAAACTCTCACACGCAAAAGCTCCTATTCACAACATTACTGAATTACTGGCACATGTTACGCGAGAAAAGTACGGCCAAGAAACGAAGACGCAATCCCCCCAATAGCGCGAAGATCACCGATGTTAATGCTAGGCATCAACTTGTGACTTCTAAATGATAAAAAACTGAGTCGCTCACACTCGCTCAGAGTCAGAATTGAACATTTGTCTAGGCAAGACTGTCAAGACAGATCGTTCTGTGTGCGGGAAACTGGGATACGCGTCCAAGTGTCAATAACCGCTCGCCCCGCGAGGAACTCCCGCAACAGATACTCATTAATATATTTACATCACAATACTAATAGCTATATACATAATATTGTATAGATAATATAATCATTCGCGTGTTACATAATAAAGTAATACACCTTGTCGTTGGGTTGAAGGTTTCAGAGAGAATACTCTGCCTGAAGGCTCAACTCCTGCAACCACTGATAATATCAGACCAATCTGTAACCAACACTCGTAGAAACACAGTGTAAAAACATAACAGAATCATATATAACTGTAGCGCATGAACATATATGTAACGAATAAATATTATAACTTATTATCATCTTCTGAAGTTTATATTATTAATTATTTCTCTTTTATATTTATTTTAACAAATCCGTATATGACAAATACATTATTCCTTCATTAATACTAACCATCATCTGTTTACGAAAAATACGCAAGAAATCTAATCTATCCTCTATATTATATTACTCGATAATCTTTAACAAGAAATTAAAACTAATCTCATATAATATTAAAACTGTGCTTCCGCTAATAAATATAAATCAAACTCATTTATTTAGTATTTTTGCCTTATTAATCTGCATGTTTTAATACATCATAGTTAATCCATTCTTTAATCCATTCTTATCAAAATATTTCTTTCATGATGATTATATACACATATAAAATGATTAAATCTATCTTTGGTTCTCTGTTATAATATTTCAGTAATTAAGATAGCAGAAAATCATTCAAAATCAAATCCGTTGCTACTCTTTTACATATAAATTTAACACTTTTAATTAATTCTCTATTTAAATTAAATCAGTTTGCAAGCTCAATAATTGCCAATCATACTTTGTTAACAATTCATATAAAGAATTGTAATCTCTTTGTGATCCAATTCTCAATAACAATATATTCTCTTTAAAATCCAAATTCACCAAACACAGTATACCTAGAAAACTCATTTCGGTACTGATTATCAGATTATTGCAAATAATTTCTATTCATTGATCAGAAGATAGTATCTCCGACCATGTTAAAAAAAAAGTAAAAGATATAAAAACACTACTCTCTTATCCCGAGCCACCAAAGTCAATTTTCTGGGGGTACAGAACTATTAAAATATCAAAAATTTTGAACCGCACGAAACATATCCTGAAAGGCGGTATCGTTACGAGTAATTTGAGCCAAAAGAAATAAAAATCGGTCAAACCATTCTGGACATACAAACGATCGAAAAGTGATGATTTTCAATGATTTTGAAAAATGAAGTAATGTCTTCTTCTTCTTCTTCTTCTTTGTCCGCAGTCACATTCACCTCTCTTCTCTCTCACCTTTCATTCACACCTCCCCCAACTTTGATCAACTCCACTTCCTTCCCCTCCTCTATCTCACTCTCTTTAATCCTCTCTCACCTTCGTCTGCTAAAAGTGTCCGATAAGTGTTCGAAAGTCACTCGTAGTCGTGACTTTAACAATGTGAATCAAGGTCATAATTTTTTTGTATAACATCATAACGCGTGATGGGACTGCTACAACCTTCCGAAAGTTGTTCGGTGTGCTGATCTTCATAATGTGTAGGAGGATCACGGTCATCGGAGGTAAATGGCCCATTTTAATAGCATTTTTAAGGGGCAATGATTGTTTTGAAAGTATCCAATGGTTATTCAGAGTCGTGATTTTAACAATATAAGTCAGGGTCATTTTAATTTTTTTGGATAGCTTTGTAATGCAAGTGACTACAATTTTCCGAAGATTGTTCAGTGTGATGATCTTCATAATGTGGGAGGGTCAAGGTCATCGGAGATGAATTGTCCTTCGATGGTCACTAAGGGTCATTGATTATATATGTCACGGTCAGCGGAGTTGAATTCCCTATTTCATTTTTAATAACTTCTTAATGTGAGATGGGTGACTGCTTAACCTTCCGAAGGTTGCAGGAAATGTAGTGGAAAAACAAGTATCATATGCCGTAGGTGTAAGTTATTAAGTAACAAATTCATGAAAAAAGGAATAAAATTAAATAAAAGTTATCGAAATGTGATGAAAAGGCTATCCAAAGTTTGCATATAATTATAAAGAATTAAAACAAATTAAAAATAACAAACTGCGTTTCGAGCCCAATTGGATCATTCTTAATATTATTATATAAATACAAAGTGATAAGTACGTAGGCTGCTGGAGAAGTTTCAAACAATATGAAAAAAAACATGTAAAATTCGATAAATGGCTTTATTGTTTTTCGAAATATTCATCTTTAAGATCGATACATTTTTGCACACGCTCAAACCAATTCTCGAAGCATTTTTTCCACTCTGAGGCTATAACCTCAGAAATTAGTGTACGAAATGTTTCAACAGCTGCTTCAGGCGACTCAAATCGCTCACGCATCTTTTTTTTAATGTTTGGAAACAAAAAGAAGTCATTAAGTGATAAATCAGATGAATACGGACAATGAGTCATCAATTCGACATTTTTACTGGACAAAAAATCAATGGTTTGATGTGCTATGTGACAGCTGGCGTTATTATGATGAAAGATGGTCCCTTGCGTGCAAACCACCGTTGCATCGAGGGATGACCGACCGATCGAATCGATCGATGAAACGACATCCATGAGGAAATGCAGCACGTCACCCAACAAGATAATATTCAATGGAGAGTCCCTCAACGACTTGAGTGACTACTGCGCAGGTACACCAGGAGCTGTCATCCACTCCGAAAATATCGCGTCATCTCCAATCTCTGATATCCTTCATCCCGACACCTCCACCGACATCGCCAAAAATTGTCACAACTAGCAATTCACTGTCATCTGTACATCTACGACAATCCATATTAAGACGAGTGTCGTCATCGTCCGACGACGATTCTAGCACTTCGGAGACTACTGCGCTCCAAAGACCCGGTATTGTGAATCGTAAAGAACCGAAAGTCGCTGGTACCGTGAGTAATAGAAAATCGAGATGGTATGAGACGTACAACTAGAATCGCTTTGAAACACGAGCGACAAAACGCTGAGGTTGTACAGTTATCGCCTCGTAAGGTAAATGGTACGGAATCTTATAAAGGACGTCATAACGTGGACCGTCGTTCACGACCGTCGTGAAACGACGAAGCGATATTATTGTTCCTAATGAAACATTGCAAGCCACGGAACAAGTACACTTTGGCCAAATTTATAATTTCCCGACCGGAATTGTTTGAAGATATTAAAGGTTCCAACAACGCGTTTTTCAAATCGTTGCAGGATTAGGATGCAAGGAATTGAAAAAGAATCACCACAGCGAGATTAAAGAACTCGTCGCGATGCTTCGCGACGAGAAATGAGTCGGCGAAGAATGAATAACTGTACATATAGACGCGTGGGCGTTATTAAATAAGTTAATATATACAATTAAAAATATTTTCAAAATATTAAAGAAAAAAGAAATTTACAAATTTATATACAATAACTATGTACATTGTATGTACAAAACACGTATGTTAATAGTTGTACATACAATGTACATAGTTATTGTATATAAATTTGTAAATTTCTTTTTTCTTTAATATTTTGAAAATATTTTTAATTGTATATATTAACTTATTTTTGATGATGTGTCACTTTGTCGTAGTGAGGGGCTCCACCGGTCGAAGACCGGTGGCTAGGAGCACATCACAAAAATTTTGAAAATTTTTCTAAGTTCTACACTTGAACTGAAAAAACATGAAAGTGTGCCAATCGATGTAGTAAGTTGAAATAGGTATGAGAACGATGAAAAGAATTAAAAAATTTTTTTTTTCCCAACTCTCAGCATGATACCCCAGTAAAGTATCTTTACGTATTCGGCCATCCTGAATACCCAAACGTATACCGTCGAAACTTTGAAAATTTTCAAGAATTTTTCCAAGTTCCATACCCCTTGAAAAACAACTAAAAAGGAAAGCGTCGAAAAAATCCAAAGCATGGGCGACATTAAAAATGGGGCGTTTGATGTGCTCTTGGCTATCGGTCGTTGACCGGTAGAGTTCCCTCACCACGACAAGATGGCACATCATCGAGAGGGAGGAAAGGAGATGGGATAGGGAAAAAAAGTACAAGTGTCAAACTTTGGAAAGTTTATTTAATACATGTAAGATAAAAAATTAAAGGAAATATTTTATTTTATATAAAAAAAAATTTAGAGAAACTGTAAGAAAAAAGAATTAATCGTCGACGTCCATTTCGTCATCGGATAAAAAAAAATTAGAGAAACTATAAGAAAAAAGAATTAATCGTCGACGTCCATTTCGTCATCGGCCTCGACGTCGCTGCCCGAATCGTCCGAATCTTTGTCGTCATCGCTATCGCTGGACTCTCCTTCCTCTTTCTCGGTGGCGGCGTCAGCGGTAGGCGACTCCAACGTTTTGTTCGACATGTCCTCCGGCTCCGATGACTCGCTTGACACGGACATCGTTTCGGACAGCGTGTCCGAGCGTCCGTGGATGTATGAATCGGAGGACGATGGTCTATAAAGTGCCTATCTGTTTCGGACACTCTGTGGAAAAAAAGAACAGATTATACACAAATGTATACATATGTGCAAAGAGAAACGAGTACTCACTCATATTCCAGATAAGGCAAAAATTTGCGTTCGTCGAAGCGGAGGGCTAGTAAATTGTTGGCGTAGTGATCGCTCATTTTGGATATTTATTGTTGATAATGGACCAATTTAGCAAATACACGAAGATGTATCCAATGGGAAACCAGACGCTGAAGACGATCATAGGGGCATTGTGGGATCAATACTTTCCTGATAAAAGAATACCACGGACAGTACTGACTATATGGATAATGGAGGATAATTCTGCACAGACAGATGGAAGGACTTTGAGAGAGAAAGCGGATTCGGAATAGTAAAGACATCGTCTTATAATCCTCAATCCAACTTCATTGAGTGAGAAATTGGAAGTCATTAACCAGTAACAGGCACAATATATGGAATCAAATAATCCCACGTTTAGAAGGTGTTATGAATGTTACGATGCATTTAAACAGGAGATTTACACCAGACGAACTTCAGCGAGGAAATGAATATCAGCAGAGCACTGAAACCACATCGAGGACTGAGACAGGATAAGAGAGAATAAGGATAGCGCGAGAAAATTTGAGAAGGGCTGCTGAAAAGAGAGAATTCGACAAAACGTCGACGGCTCCACAGTATAATATGGGAGATATCGAGTATGGTGTAAGCGAATCGCAAAACCAACAAAAAGATCCATTTGGTTGACGGACCGTACCAGATCAGAAACGTAATGCATCGAAACTCCATATGAAGTGGCAGACCTGGAAGGGCATTTCATTGGAGTATTCAACTCTTGGCAGTTGAGGCCGCATAAGGAGGCCAGATTTCATGATTCGGAAGAACAAGTCGTTATAGAGAATGAACCATGAATTTTAATAATCCATAGGATAGAGAATAAGGAAAATGATGGTAATATAGTAAACATGAATAAAGGAGCAAGATGGCGAAAGAAGAGTGCTGAAATTCACAAAAATAGCAAACAAAATGACGAATATTGAACCAAACTGTAGGGAGCTGGAAACTAAGCAAAGGAGAAGAAATATGTCGTTGGAACCGACTCGATATCTCTAAAGATGGCAGAGATATCGCAAGTTGAAAAAGATAAACGAAAAGGCCAAAATGGCGGAAGCATATTTCGGAGGCAGATTAAAGCGAATGACCGGAGCGGAATTTCGATATCTCAAACGGCTCAGGAGAT
>NW_011627303.1:52082-70886 GCF_000204515.1 Acromyrmex echinatior
CTTGTTTCATAGTCTCGTAAACATTGTCGCATTCTATATAGTAAATGAGACTGTCCGTGTCGGTGTACATGATCTTGCATTTGTCGCGATACATCGGTAACATGTACTCGTGATGAAATTCGTACAAACAGACTTTCGATATGTCAAGTATGCACATACCCACATAAATCGGCTTGTTGAACTTCACTTCGAGTTTGCGCATTTCGACGGCGATCAAATTTTCCGCAAAGACGCTGCGGCTATGAAAATTCGGTTTCGCAATCATTGCCTCCGCTCCGTACCGTCTGCATACCGTCCGTCCCATTTTGTTATTAATTTTATATCAACGTGGTTGCGCACATTCTCCATGGTCTTACCGAATACCACGTTGTTCATTAGTTTATACAAATTTGTCGAAATCATTTTTCGCGAGCGTTCTAAATTGTGTATTGAGTTCAATGTAATCGCAGAGCCATAGAGATTGAGCGAATTGTAGCACCCGATGGATCTTTATTAAGCGAAGACCGTGACGAGTACATTGCTGCAAGTTGCGGTAATGAATGACGTAACGCTACTTATCATACAACGTTGTTAGAAGTTTATCTTCGCGCTTGCCAGGCGGTTTATCGCGCGTTGGACAGAAAGGCAGGTCAGTGTGTCGATCGTGTAGATGCCGCGGATTCGAGATCGACCTCGAGAATATAACCGGGAGGTGAATCCGGAGCGATCGCGCTCACGTCAAGTTCGCAGCGTCTTCGCCCTACCGAAATTCGGTGTATGGTAAGGTTGACACATCGCCCATCCGTACAGATTATTCACATCGTAGTACATCAAGTACGACGACGGTTTCGATGGATCGAACGAACACATGTACTTGTTATTAGCCTGCGCGTATCTGCCGGAGCATTGACTGAGGCCGCCGCGTATACCGCGTTCGATGAACATGACCATATTAATGTTGGTGAGCAACTCGAATCTTACGCGTGTATATTTCAACATGGCATCCCACGTGAAACCTGGCAATGTATATATAATACATGATCGAGACAATAACTCGCGATGCAACTATTGTGAAATTTTCGAAAATGTCTAATAACAAGACATCAGTTTTCAAGTACAGATCACTATACTCGGCGAGCGTTCGGATGGAGAAGCGCTTCCAGATGTTCGCGGCGTGAGCGTATTCGTTCTCGGATACTGTATCGCCTGTCAATGAACTGAAAAATAATTCGCGCGGGGGTAAGCGCGTGCCCTGCAATTTTTCGACGCAATCAATGTACTCGTACGGAAAGACATCTTTTCGTGTGAGTAATTCAAATTCTTCATCTGATAATGTTGGAAATTCGGAACGTGCAATTTTTAATTTATTTTTGTTGAGATACAACGCTAATTTATCAAGGCTTGCATTTAAAAATTTGAAAGAATCAATGAATCTTAATTTTATGCAATTTTTCTGAAAATTCTTTTCATTTTTGTCTTTGGTACTATCGACATGTTTAGTGAATGAAATATATTTTTCTTTAGTTATCGGTAGTATATCTACATGTTCATCATATGCGGTAGCAATTTCTTTAATTATAAAATGCGCGTCGTAGCCTTATAAATTGTGAAATACGACTGGAATATAAAACGAATTTTTATAATTTAAATTACAATTCGAATGCGCTGGACCACGGTATCTACCGGTGAGATAACAATGATCGCGAACCCGCATGTCATCCGGCGCGAACGGTTTCTCGCAGATGCACAACGCATCGCGCTACGGTATGCCTTCCATTGCTGTTTAGTTTAATGTTTCCATGGGCACTTTAATGGATATGATATTTTTCACGCGATGCGCCAAATCATTGAGTTGTCGTGCGAACAACGCTATACAGTCTTCATCGCGACGGATGTGATAACGCATCATCGTACGCACGTAGTAGCCTATGCTAAACGCGTCATGCTGTTGATACGCGTACGATGACGCGTCTTCCTTGTCGGATTTCGTCTTGCATAAGCATTCCAGATCGGCGTAGACAATGAACGGCACTTGTTCTCGATTGTTATAGTTGTCGAATTCGAGCCATTTGTCGTCCTCGCTCGGCAGTCGGATGGCGCAGTTGTTGATCTTCTGGCCACTTCGTGCGACTGCAATTTATCGCACGAACTGAAGTAATGAAGGCACCTACAAATAATAAAGAAATCATTTTTTCTATTTCTTTTTAATGTTTTTATTGACTATTTTTATTATACTTACCGATCACAAAAATATTTCCTGCGCTCGTTCCTAATTTGTGATCTTACAAGGCGGGATAGATTTTTTTATCCACGTAGTGTCTACTGTTGTTGTTGCGTGAATGTTGTAGGTATAGGAGATTGACATGCTTCTCTTTGTCATTAGCCGCAGAGGAAAGACTTGTTTATTTTCGATGCTGTACACGTTGATCGACACCGCGTTCAACCGTTCGAATTTCGGAATGTCTTTTAATGTCATTAGAAATTCGATACCCGCGAGATTTAATACTGCGGTGTAATGTGGGTATGATGATTCCCGATTTACATGTCTTTCTGCGGGATACAGAGCGGCGACCACGCGAAACATGCATTGTCCATCGAATAAACGCTGATCACCACTTGTTTCGTCGCTATTTCTCACGGCACTTCGATGTGACATCCCGCGTGCATTGGATTATGCATATTTACATTCACTACCAAATTGAGGATTCGCGACAATGCCCACCCGTTGTCGCGTTCCTGGAATTCTTTGAGCAATGCTAGGATAGGCTCGACGACGTGTCGCTCGTACCACTTGCGCATATCGGTGCAATGATATATCTCATTGTTCTTTGTAATTATGCTCTTATTATTAGCACGTTTATCCTTCGTCGCAAACTCACCATTGAAAGCGGAGTTCACTTTTACACTGCCGTGTCTTTCTACAGCGTCTCGCACTGGCTCGAGCACTATATCGTCAGCGTCTTCTAAAAACCGCCGCGGCTCGATGTGATTAGAGTTTATCATCACACCTGTCAATATACGACTCTCAAATGCAGCGTCGATCTCTCGCCAGACAAGAGATCGTTCGTTGCTACTCGCGTATTCGCCACCAATGTGCACGAAACGTCGCTCCAATTTCAACTTTACATCCGCGAGTCGCGCGATCCTCGCCACCGCGGATTGTCTGTATCCAATGGTGAAGCGCGGACGCTTGGCACGACAAAGCTCTTCGAGCTGCTCGATGCATTCATCGTATCGTTGCAGCCACGAGAAACACTCCACCAGAGTAGCGACGTGGCCACACTGTTCCAGCAGTTCACGTTCCACTCGCTCGTGATTTTTCATGTTTTTTTTGTGTGCACATGCTGCATGAGAATATAATGTACAAAGGCAGTCTACAATTCGTGCACGACCTGCCGTTTAGCCTACCGAAAGACCGGTCTCATGCACCTTGACGTGATACATTTCTCCATCGTTAATGTCAGCTATACGAATCATGCATGATGTGCATCGTACTTCGTTTAGATAAACATCAACCAACCCGTTTTTTTGTCATGTTACGAATCGTACGTATGTACGTATGTATGTATGTATTGCAACCGCACTCACGAGTGTGACGCAACTTCGTCGCACTCTCACAGCTAAGATTTTAGTAGACGATCGGATGACGGGTGGCGTTAAACGAAACGCGACAGAAATGCGTCTTCACGCAGCCGCTCTTAAGGGCGGCACACAATCACAAACAATAGTTGGGCGCCAGGCATGAGCGTGCCATTCTTTCTTGAAACTACGCGATATTTTCTTTATACTATATCCTATGAATATCGACGGACTCTCAACCGGTAGCTCAGCCTCGGAAATGACAGAGAGGGCGGTTCGCAGTCGAGGATAACGGATCGTTTGGAGGAGTGAATAGGGACGAGAATAAAGTACACACGAATCAACAATAGCAAAAGTAACAAATATATTAAATAAGCCTTCGACTTGCATTTACATCTGGCGATACAATCGAGACGATAAACTCTACTTGAGCGCGATAGCAGATTCACGCAGGCCCCAAGGCTTTACGCTAGACGTATCAGCTTCGTTAGATTACCGCGACATGAGCTCACGCCACACAGGGATACTCTCGCGAATTATACGAACAAGACTTCGTCGTCTCAAAAATACTAGAGAATTCGGCAACGGTTGTGGCGTGGACACAGCGTGACTTCGTGTGCACTCGCGGGGCCTCGCGCCGCTGAGATGCAGAGAAGGCTCGAATACGTGCAAACTCAACACTACGCAGTCCCGATACGACAGAATACGCACACTTATCAATTGCTATTATAAATTGTCGTTAATGGCTATGACACAGAGGGTCGACGCCCTAATAGACATGCAAATCTTACGCTACAGGCATTCGAGACGACACGATATTACGACAATATTACGGTACGGAACTTCGACGCAACATGTGATCCGCGATAAAATTTACGACGAATGATGAAGCTGTGGCCTTAGCGGACGCAGCAGGATTATCCCAACGATAAGGGCCATTCCGGGAGGCGACACGCGTACTTGAATCCCCCGAAAATCTATCGCACAGCAATGCCACGTGCACTCACTATCATACGCCCGACAGAATTCCGATAAGACTACGCCTCCCGGACGCGGAAACCGGCGACTGTACAGTTGTGACGCTCGTCTCATTCTACCATTTAGCGTTAATGGTAGAATATTGTACATTTTCTGTGATTTTAAGTGAAGTGATAATTTTTTTTTATTGTGCAAGTATAACATGTTATAGCTTTTACTATGCTACAACATGTAAAAAAAAGTTGAGGAGATTATCTCTTCTTCCTCCTCCTCCTTCGCTGAATTCTTATTCCTCTTCCTCCACTGCCTCATCGAGATTGTCGATGAGGTGGTTGAACGCAATTCTGTTAATGCGCACATGAGTGAGGTCGTCCATCGACAATCTCGATGAGGCGATGGAACAATCCTATTTGATCTACATGTAATTGAATGAGATCAATTATGATATCATTCCGAGAGGAGGACAATCTCGATGAGACTGTGGAGGAAGAGGAATAAGAAGCCAGCGGAAGATGAGGAGGAGGAGGCGGCGGAGGGGGAGGAGGAGGAGGAGGCGGTGGAGGAAGAGGAAGAGGACTAAGAATGCAGCGGAGGATGAGGAGGAGAACGGAAAGGGAGAGGGTGTGGAGAAGGTAAGAATATTTTTTTATTATATATTTTTTTCTTTCTTTTTTTCTTTAATATGTTTTGTTCGCGTTATAATACTATCACGCATTTAGGAAGTGGACTCCGCGGCGGCTGTCTGGAAACCGAACGCATTTTTGGGGTAGACCCGTGATCCGCGGCGACGGCTCGACATCACAACATGGCGATATCATCATATCAGTAAACACCGATAGCGCCGGGACATCCCGCGTCTTCCCTCCCTTCCCCGCGCCTTCTCCCCTGCGCCTATGAGTATCTCCCGCGCCCCGCGCTCCCCTCAGAGGACCTGAGTTAGAACCGCCACTATTATACTACTGATACGTCGTGCGACTGCCATTTGCCGCCAACAGCACAGTCGGTGATCACACCCGCCAATCAGCCGAACGACTGCTCACCGGCATGGAGCGACGGTGCGAACGTGGCGTTCGGTTCATCTATACTACGCCTTTCTAAAAGAATATGAAGAGTCGAATCACATAGAATTAGTGCCAGGGTCGGAGTCACAAGCAAAATGCTACCTACCTCTCTACGGAGTGCTCCGAGAATCGAGTGCGTCGATCAAACTCAGGGTGGTATTCAACGGATCTCAGAGTACAAGGTCCAATAAGTCACTAAACACTCAGCTGTTAGTTGGCACTAACTTGTTGCCATCGCTTGCCGATGTGTTGACACGGTGACGGTGACACCGATACGGTGATACCGATCGTAATGGACATTGAAAAAATGTATCGTCATAAATGTATTTTTGTGGCGCCTGAGGATAGAGATTGTCAACGCATTCTCTGGCGTTATTCAGTCAGCGATCCGATTCGCGAGTATCGATTAAACATAGTGACATACGGTCTATCGTACGCGCCATTTCTCGTCATCCACACTTCGTCAGCTCGCCGACGACGAAAACGCAAGATTTCCGCGAGGTTCCGCCGTACTGAGACACGATTGCTACGTCGACGACATCATGACCGGAGCGTACACTAAACACGAGGCAATCGCGATACAATCCGAGCTCCGTCAGCTGTGCATGGCGGGCGGGTTCCCGCTGAAAAAATGGTCCGCCAACCATCCTGAAATTCTCTTCGGTATTCTTGCGGATCACTGTCTCACGGATTCGCGGTCGTGAACACGAGAGTCACGCAACGCTGAGCTTGCAGCGGTACTCGGTCAATGATCTTCACCTTTTCAATTCGAAGTCGCACCATTGAAAAATTTACCAAGAAGAAGGTTCTCTCGGAGACTGCTCATTTATTTGATCCGCTCCGATGGTTGACGCCGTGGAATGATCCACGCACAAGTCTTGCTTCAATCAGCATGGTTGCAAAAGCTGGACTGAGACGCCCCGCTCCCTCAAGCAGATGCTTGCTTAGAGTCATTTCCTGGAGGAACTCCTAAATCTTGAACAGTTTCAAATCAATCGTTGGTTAAACACAGACGCCAAGGACGCGAGAGTAGAATTATACGAATTCTTCGACGCGTCCGAACGAGGGTACGTAGCCGTGGTGTATCTTCGTGTCATCATCTCTAATAGTGTCAACGTTCTCTTGCTAGCGGCAAAGAGCAAGGTCGCTCCGATCAAGCCAGTGTCCTTGCCGTGATTGGAACTGTGAGCCGCCGACTTGCTTATAAAATTAGTCGCACACACACGCACTGTTTTAAGCCTGTTCACAGTTCCAGTCACTCTCTGGTCCGACTCCAAGGTCATTCTATACTGGATTCAGAGTCACGCCTCTCGATGAAAGACTTATGTGGCCAACCGCGTGTCCATAATACAGGAGGCGCTTTCAGAAGGACTATGATGTCATGTTCTCAGAAAGGACAACCCGGCCGACTGCGCCTCTCGGGGGATAACACCAGAAGAGCTTATGGATCATCCACTCTGGTGATCAAGCCCTTCTTGGCTGCTCAAGGACAACTCTACCTGGCCTAGCGCACAACTTAAAATTTCACTGGAGGAATTGCTCGAGCAACGTGTCCACTTTCGCACTGTCACGTCAAAGATTGTCACGAAATCGTCCTTCGATTCTCCTCACTTCATCGGTTCTTGAGAGTCATAGCGTGATGTCTACGTTAATTGCGCCCAAGAGGCCAATGACGGAAGGAGGTCCTGAGTCGACATTGACACTCGACGAGCTCGACGTCGCACTTGGACGATGGAGCAGTCCAGGCACTGTATTACTGCGCAAGGTCACTGCCGCAAAAGATCAGCGCCCGATGCCACCTCGCAGCCAGTTATGGGCTTTGAATCCATTCATAGAACATGGAGTGTTGGAGATCGCCTGAAGCACAGTTCTGTCTCCGGACCAGCGGTCCGGACCCAATGATCACACACCTCACACACTTCTTGATATCGTCATGTCACCACCGAACACTCCATGGAGGAGTGCAGTTGATTCTGGGACTGTTGCGACTATTATTGCGATATTGGATCCCTCTAGGGCGAGCTATAACAAAACACTAGTTACATCGATGCGTCACTTGTACCAGATGGAGAGGAGTCACAGCCGCCAATGGATAATCTTCCTCAAGGACGCGTAATTCTTCCTCAGAACCACGTCCATTCCTCAGAACTGGCATCGACTATGCCGGGCCGATACTCATTCGCACGAATCGAGGACGTGGGCCAGTCTCACAAGGCCTTCATTGCAATTATTGTGCGGCTCTACTCTAGCGACGCATCTTAAGGTCGTTTCTGATTATACAACGGACGTATTCCTGGCCACACTTCGCCGATTCACATCGCGGATACAATTACGCTCGGATATCTACTTCGACTGTGCACGCGAACTGTGCACGACTGTGGGCGCGAACTTCAATGGCGCCGACCAACAGATACGAGAGCTTCTTCGAGCATCTTCGTCAACGGCAGCCGTATCGCGCATGCTGTCGTCACAGAAGGAATCCGAAATTCATCGGAACGGATCCTCAGTGTGCGATAGGGGTTGGCGTCCGGTAGCACGGCACTGTTAGGGGGAATTTCTATTTCCTGCCCGTGCGAGTGTGAGTATCGATTCTCGCTGCACTTGTGCTCCCATGGGGCCCTCCCCTCCCTCTCTAGGTGGTGGGGTGGTTCCCTCGAAGTCTCGGGCACGGAATGTGTCGAGCGAGTGCTCCCGCAAGGCGGATCAGCCCGTATGCTGGGTGCTCCTCGTTGCGGACTAACCTATGCCATTGGAGGGAGGGGTCACCGAGAGCTTCGGCTCATTGCTGGGGACTTCTCCCGCTCTGGGAGGTGCGGACTTTGTCTGTAGGGGAAAACGGGGCCGCGTGGATTTCTTAGTCTGTCGCGGGGCCCCCATCTTTCTCGGAGGATGGGGGCTGCGCGGCCGCTCGGACATATTCCGAGGGCGGGGTGGGGGGGGGGGGGAGCGCTGAGAAATAGCCCAGTGTTTCCGCGACAGCGTCCCTTCCAGGCGGCGGACTTCATTGCTGATTGCCACGGCGGCTAGGGTTCGGAAAGAGCGCTTTCGTGACCTGAACCGTGGGATCGCCCCGGGTGGCGCTACCCACAGCGGTGCCCTCGTGGTCGGAGGCGAGGGACTCCCGAAACTCGTGAGTGGACTTGTACCACATCCGCTCACGGAGAGTAAGAGACTAGAGGCCAGTGTCCCCGATGACACATTCCGGGCCATATACCAGCTCCCTGGGGAAACTTGGAGCACCCTTCTCCTGGACTTTCGGAGAAGGGGCGAGGGTATACCTTGGCTGGCGGCCCTGCATCGGCAAAACCAAAACCTACTCAATATCACAAATTAACGAACATCGCGGATGAAGAACGCCCTTCGAAGAACGACGAGGCGAAAGATCGCCCGGCAATGGACGAAGCAGAGGGTGACGGAATCCCTCGGAAGGCGCGTCCTGATTCTCCTTGCAGTAAGACCGGGATTCGTACCGAGGCTGCTCTGTTGAGCAGCGGCGGCCTCGCTGGAGTCTCTCCAGGAGAGAGGCGAAAGTCACGAGGACCGTAAACGAACGGCCGACCTTGTAATCTCCTCGGATTCCGAGGAGGAGACCACCAAAAGATTGAGATAGAGGCCGTCGCTAAACTCCGAACACGTGCGGAAGTCCACGGCCGAGACCAGGGCTAAGAGGGCCAAAGCCTGCCAATTCCAAAGAGACCACCGGGCCATAATTGATCCCGAGGTGATGTCCGCCTTTGCGTCCGCGAAGAGGGCCAGAGAGAAGGCCGTCGAGCTCGTCTTCGAGTACGACGAGCAACCGCTAGGTGCCATAACTGCCGTGGCAACACGGGACATGGGCACCATCGCCAAAGTGAAAAGTTCCGTAACATAAAGGACGATTGTGAGGGATCTGTGGGCGGCTTACACTGTCCGCGGCCCTCAGTTTCGGTCGTTGCGAGGACGAGTGGGTTGGCAGCCGACGGCGGCGCCGATCGCCCTGAAGCGGGAGCCTGGGAGGAGAAACGAAAACTCAATCAAGAGCTGATGCTCCTTCGCTCTAGGAACACGCGGTCTTTGACCGCGAGAAAGAGAGGGAGAGATCAACCTCCCGCTGCACGGCGACGTCGGAGCGGGACGGAGCACCGAGTGTGACTTGACCATGGACGGGTCTAGAGAGCTCGACCAGTGTCCGCAGCCCCATAAGAATGCAAGGAAGGTCCGCGGCGAGACGGACCGCTCCTAAGGAGGGGGAGAAGCCGCGCGTCTGAGTCGTGGTCACGGACGAGGACCTGAGGGCATCGTACTTCAGGCCATCTCTGCAAGGGGTTGCGAAATAATTCAATCCCCTGGCGGCGACGGCGGACAAAATCGCACCCGTCGGCAGAAAATTCCTGGCGAAGAAGAAGGGGAAGGCCGGCGGGGGGGGACAATGAGAATTGGAGAATCGAAAGGGTCCTTGAGCGATTCCTCCCTCGCCTCCTGCGGAAGATGGGGATGGCCCCGACGACGGTGCGGTTGCCCCAAAAGGGGCAGCCTAAAAGTGATGAACGACCATCTGCCAAACAAGGCGGCCTTTCTCCCGTCCAATCGACGAAGGGAATGGCCGCCGCTAAAGTCGACCCCAAGGCGAAGGGCGGCACATCCAACCTGTCCCTCCCCCCGCTATGAGGAGGGACCTGACGCCCGCGACTCAAGGCCCTCCACCAGCTGGCGGTGAGATTCACGGGCAGGAGGAGGACGGCAATGAGGCGACCTTGACACAGGTTGTCTCCAGGACGGCCAAGAAGGCGGCCGCCAAGGCGAGAAAGGTTCTCTTTCTCGGCGAGGTGGTGGGCACCCTCTTCCCCACAAGGGAGAGAGAAATCTCGGAGAGGGTTGGCCCGCTCGAGGAATGAATCGAGGAGCTAGACGTCACCGGAGGAAGGTGATGACGGAAGCCTTCGCTCGCCTAAAGAGTAAACCCAGAGCCACAAGATTCTGGGACGGCGTGCCCGGAAAGGTCTGGGCAGCCGCAGCCCCGGTAATCGGAGATAGGACGAGGCAACCTTCACGAGCTGTTTCAGGGAAGGAGCCGTGGAATATATCCAGGCTCGTCTTTCTACGCAAGGAGGGCAAGCGGCCTTGCGCGTACAACCGATATGCATACTGGATGTGGGCAAACTGCTAGAGCGAGTCATCGCGGCCCGCATCATCCGGCATCTGCGAAGTGGTCCGAACTTGTCCTGCGGTCAGTATGGCTTCCGGGGGAGGGGGGGCGATCCACAGTTGATGCTATTAAGCAAGTCCGTGCCCTCTCGGAGCAGTTGACTGCGGCCGGAGAGGTGGCGTTGGCTGTGTCACTAGACATCACCAACGCCTTCAATAGTCTGCCGTGGGGCCAGGTAGTGGGGACGTTGAGGGAGTACTTCCTCCTTCCTCCCTACTTGGTCACCATAGTGAAGGACTACTTCCGGAGATAAACAGCTGGAGTTCAATGATAAAATGGGACTCCAGCAGCGGAGGGACATGTCGTGTGATGTTCCACAGTGATCCGTCCTGGGTTCCCTGCTGTGGAATGTCGCCGTGCTCCGCGCGACCCTGCCCCCCACTGCCATGTCGTCTGCTACGCGAACGACACGCTCGTGGTGATGAAGGGCGTGACCTGGGGTCGAACGTCGCGGTGGCTTGCATCGTCGGCGTGATAAGGGAATTGGGCCTGAGGGCCCCCATCAAGTCGGAAGCTATCTTCATCCCCAATGGGATTGGTGGGGCGCCCCCTCGGGCTTCGGTAGTGATGCGACGTCTGCATCCTGGTGAGACCCAACTTGAAGTATCTGGGTCTCACCTTGGTCGTTGGGGCTTTGTCGATCACTTCAACAAAATAGTCCCACGATTGGGCCGTCGGGTCGACGCTCTGCTCGGCCTGGTGTCCAACCTTCGTGATCCGGGTGACGGAGTGAAGCGAGCGTACATGCACGCGGTCCTGTCCAGAGCCTATTACGGGGCCCCGATCTGGAGTAAGGAGGACATGGTCAACCGTCGAATTAGGCAAAATCTGTGCAAAGGCGGCTGGTCCTGCGAATTGCAAGAATCTACAGAACCGTGGTATATGATGCCTTGGCGGTCCTCGCGAGGATTCCTCAGGATGAATACGTGACCGACGCCCTGACCGACTCATACGCCAGGGTGAAGGCCATTAGGCTCCTGGACGGTATAGTCACCCCGAGGGCCGCCGACCTCATCAGGAGACGTCCGTCGGCGGGTGTTCGGCGAATGGGGTGACAGCCGGCTGAACAACCCGCCGACGAGGGAAGTTCGGACCACGGAAGATATCCTCTCCTGGAAAAATGGATGGGCAGGGGGTGGGACAGATTGTCGTTCCGCCTGAGGCAGGTACTCACCGGCCACGTGAGCTTCGGTGAGTATCTGTGTTGCATCGGGAAGTAGCCAACGGCGCAATACTACCATTGCCACGCAGCTCGAGACACCGCGCAGCACACGAGGAAGTTCTGTCCGGCGTGGGTCGGAGAGCACGGTGTTCTGAGAGAGAAGATTGGAGACGACTTCTCCCTGCCGACAGTTGTCAAGACAATGATTGGTGGGAAGGAGTAGTGGAAGGCTGTCTACGAGCAGGTAATGCGGAAGGAGGAGGCAAAGAGGAAAAGAAAGAGAGGGCCAGAAGGGACGGTGGCCCTCCTTCGCTGCCGGGCGGCGGCTGTGACTGTAATGGTGGGGGTAGAGGGGGGAGGGCGCCAGACGGGTCGGCGTGAGGGCCGCGGGGATCATGCGGGCGCTGGCCTCAGCCGGGTCGCTAGTGCCCTGCCTCCCCCATCTCCACCCATGCTCGTGTCGCCGGGTGCGCTCCTCGGTGCGCAAACGGCGGTGGCCTCTCCCTGATCCCCGAAGAAAAAGAAGGCGAGAGGAGGAAGACGATGATGCGCACGGAGACCAAAAGGAACAGCGATTCTTTTCCGCCGCCGGGCAGTGCCGGTGGAGGTAGAGGGAGGGACGGGCGGCAGAAGGCCGCGGGGATCACGCGGGCACCGATCTCAACCAGGTCGTTCATGCCCCGGGCCTTCCCCCACATGCTCACCTCACCGGATACGCTCCTCAGGGCGCGGGCGGCGGCGGTCTCCCCCCCCTGATCCCCGAAGAAGAGGATGACGAAAAGGACGCGCATGGCCTCTCCCCCCTCCCCCCCACCATCGCGGACGGCCCTGCATTCGGAATGCGGGAGACTGTGAAGCGACGGTGGGTCGTGACTCCTCGGGGCACCTCGCCGTCTGCCTGGATATAATTCTCCGCGCGCACACGGGATGGGGGCTCCGTGGTCGCGGTTGGGTGATCAGGCGCCCGTCCTCTCGCGTGCGAAGGACTCGCCGGGATAGCGTGGTGTTAAAAGGAAGACGCGCGCGCCAATGTAATTAGTGCGCCCCGCTGGGCTGGAGGTCCTGGCGGGGGCCGGGATCCCCAACACCTGCCCCTCATCAACATCCGCGGGGCGCGGGGGGATTGTCTCCCTCCTTCTGCGCCCGAGTCGGGCAGTCTGCGCCCTGCTCTGCCCGGGGCCATCTCTCTCGATGACCCCGAGTGGGATCGATTTGGCAGCAGCCGATTGGCCAGAGGGGCTTCCATAAATATGCTGCACGCCTTCCTGGAAGTCCTTCAACCTATGGCCGGGTTAAGACCGGAGGGATTTTAGTGGGTGTTATTTTAATAATATAAAGAGTCATCTAGTTACAGGTTGAAGTTATACATCACATAATAACAATTTTATTAATTCAGACATTGCGTACAGCAAATTTGGGAACTAGAGAGGCTTTAGGAAGACTTAGACAAGCTCTTGAGTTAATTTATTCATTCTATTTAATTTTTTCAGTCAGTTTACTAGAGCTGGTGAATTTCACTAGAAATCTCTAAAGGAGCATACGCATCGTTCACACGTGAACACAAAAAATGAGCAGGCATATAAAATATCGATAGAATTAAGTTTATTTTTATATTTTGAGACAGCTATAACTATTTATATGCAAAACTATGTCCTGCACGAATGTTGAACGAACATAACTGAATATTACTAGATGTTACCATAGACTAATCAATACGATACTAAGATCCCTACGCGGAAACTACGCCGCGGACATCTTAGTCGCGAGAGTGGGAACCGAAAAGGAAAACGAAGCAGCCATGATAGTAGTCATTGCGGGACATCCATCACGAAAGGTCGAAACAAATATGCGGTTCACGCAAAATTATCGGACGTGATTCTATTACGTAATTCTACATAATAACGTGTCTACGTTACGCGGCAGTGAACGCGATTTCACTGGAAAATTTTTACGGGAAAAATATATTTTAAGAAGTTTAATGCGAAAATACACAAGATAACGCGGAAATAAAATAAATATCATACGTGGCAAATAAGACGCCAGTAGCGAATGCAAACTTGATAATACGAGAAAAACCGCGATTTCAACGAAATGTCGTGAATTACAAGTTCGCGGAACGCGACAGAGCACGAGAAGTTCAAATTTGTATCGGATATTATGTCGAGTGACAAGTTGCATCATCCATCCAGCGGCCATTTTGTATAGCGGCCATTACGAGAGTGCATGTGTGTGTGAATGTGAGATCTGTTAGTGAGACCTGTAGTTTAAGTGTTAATGTTTGAATAAGGTTTATTTTGATAATAAGATGACCTCTTGTGTTGTGTTTTTTTCGCCACACTACTCATTGCGACATAATTCAACGAACGCGAAAACAGATAGCGCGGCATCCACCTCTTGTCACCATCCAAGGCAGTCAATAGGAAGGAAGGACGAAAGGTATCCACCAATCAGGGCGAATACCTCGAGAGACAAAAGAAATCAACCTTCTCAGTTGGAGAATAAACTGAGTAGCGACCGAAAGTAGTAAGTGCTTCTATAGTAAGTGTTGTATGGATAATTGACTCGAATACAATTCACTTAATTAACTTTATGTCTAAATGGCAATCGCGGACCTCTGCACGCTTTTTCGATTCACGTGGAAGTGACCCAGCGTGGTCTCACTCATCGTCGCGCCAACGCCCGTGTACACGAGGCAACTCCCTCTCTCGGGCAACGGGCTCTACCATGACGGGACTTATCTACTAACGCGGGCATGAAGCGCTTAGATCGATGAATTGATAACATAGATAGACAACGCGCTAACACACCGCCCACCAAGATTAATCAATTAATCTTCCTTTATAGAATCATTCACTGGTAACTTGCAAAGTTTGGCAATTGCACGTTTAACGATACCAGTGGTCGTGCGCATCGTCGCGACGCGTACTAAATTGTCTTTGCCAGGATGAACTTCGGCGTCCAATTCTCCATTTTAACGATGGAAGATTATTCTCCTTTAAAAGCACGAGATCGTTGACTTGGACATTTCCTGGCGAGTTTTCCACTTGACGCGGCTGTGCAAATTGGACACGTATTCGCCCACCGTTTCCAAAATTCTTGGACCGAGCGTTGAATCATTTTCCATCTATCAAGACGGTTGATCTTTATATCAGTTAGATTGTTCGGAAGACTAGTTAATGGTTCTTCTATGAGGAAATGTCCTGGCGTTAAAGGTTCCAGATCAGACGGATCAGAGGATAGGGGTGACAACGGCCTCAAATTCAGGCACGTTTCAATCTGCACGAGAGACGTCAATTCCTCAAAGGTAAACAAAGTATTGCCCATGACTCTGCGGAGATATTTGCAGGATTTGATTCCTGCTTCCCATAGACCTTCTACATGCGGCGAATATGGAGGAATAAAGCTCCATTCTATGTCTCTCTCCTGCAACGCGTCGCCAACTTCCCCGTTGATGGATGTGTGGAAAAAAGCGTACAATTCTTGTAATTCGCGTTTAGCACTCACGAAATTGATGGCGTTATCGCTGCAAATCTTTCGAGGCGAATCTCGCTGATCAATGAAGCGGCGTAACGTGGCTAGGAAGGCCGTCGTAGATAGCTCAGTTGTAGCCTCGAGATGAATGGTTTTGGTGGCGAAGCATATAAATAATGCTATGTAGGATTTGCATGTTTTCTCTTGACCTCGTCCTTTGTTGACAAGGGTAATTGGTCCAGTAAAATCGACTCCAGTGACTGCGAATGCTCTAGATTGCTGCACTCTCGCTGAGAAGGGATCCCATCGCTTGTGTTAGTCCTCTTGGTGTGCCTAGCACACCAGACACAGGAACGGCAAACCTGACGCACTAAATTTCTTGCGTTTAGCAGCTAGTATTGCTGGCGTATTGCTAGCCCGTCATGCTAGCAACAATTGTGGATTAGCATGTAGTAGAGCGCAATGTTTTCTTTCGATCAGCAAATGTGTGATCTTGCATTGTGCGGGCAGTAAGATGGGATGTTTCCTTTCGAAACTCTAAGGCGCCGCCTGAAGTCGTCCGCCCATCCGGATTATACCATGTTCGTCTAGAAATGGGTGCAGCTGAAGTAATGGACTATTAGTTCTGCTTATTTCTCGTTTGTTTTAAAGGCATTTTAGTTCTTCCGCGAAATAGACACGTTGTGAATGCTTGAGTACCTCGCGTCTTGCTCCAACTCAGGTAGAGTCAATTTAGATAGTTCTCGGTCTTCATGTCCCTTGCGGCAATTATGAAGAAATCTAATGCAATAGGCAAGTATCTGCTCAATTCTTGTGAACATTGAGCAGTTCGTGATGCGTGTGTTGATTGTTTCGTTGGAAACCAAAAATTGAGGGACGATGAGATTGCAAATTGCTGCGAGTTGCTTAGCTTCAATCTCTGCTCTGTGTACGGCATCTTCGGCGAATTCCAAATCGAGGCTTCTTTCGCTTGTGATGGGACGAATATATGACAACCATTCAGGGCCATTCCATCATAAGGAATTATTTTTCAGCTGAGCAGGTGAAACTCCTTTTGAGATCAGATCTGCGGGATTCTCCGAACCTTTTACATGGTTCCAATAGCAGGCAGTATTTTGCTAATTTCCGACACACGATTGGATACGAAAGTTTTTCAACGCTACGTCGCTCGAACCTTTTACATGGTTCCAATAGCAGGCAGTATTTCGCTAATTTTCGACACACGATTGGATACGAAAGTTTTTCAACGCTACGTCGCCGCGAAGTCAGTACAGCACGACCATGGAATCAGACCATGCCCGTATTTCATCAATTTCAATGTGAATGGCGGATTTTACATTATTGATCAATTTACATAGTAATAACACGCTAATAGTTCTAACCTAGGTATAGATTGCTTCTTTAAAGGGGCTACCCTCGCTTTCGCGCATATATATATAATAGCCTAACTGTCGTTTCTTCGCTGAATTCGCTTATCGATCGTATGTAGATACATGCGCCATATGCTTTCTCGGAAGCAAAATCCAAACATGGAATATCGACAAATCTTTGATACACCTACAACTAATCGAGGAACATATAACTCATGAGTATTATTTAAGGAATCTTGGAATTCCTTCTACTTACACCGAATCTGGGAATGGATCGTCCCAACCTGTTTTGATTTCCCAAAGACTTTGCATCAGGATTTTAGCTACCGTTAAAATGAGACCTATCAAACTCAAAGGATCGAATAGTTTACCAATAGCGGACAGCATCTCGCGCTTTGTGGACGCATGACCTATTGTATTTGTGGTAAACTGAAGTCTATCCGAATTTGGCTTCCATTCGAGACCCAAAACTCGAATAGTATCATTCGCATTCTTGAAACTAGAATTAGACTCACAGAGCTGCGGAACTCCTTTCAATGCGTTGTCAGAATTAGAGCACCATTTGTGCGCTTCGAATCCTCCTTCTCGTAATAACATAATTAACTGTTCTTGCAAAGAACGAGCACTTTCAATCGTGCTAACCCCCGAAATTATATCGTCGACATAAGTATCATTTAATAAAGTATGAGACGTAAGCGGATAACTCTCTTTAACCTCCTCACCTAGTTGTCTCAAACAATGTACCGCCAAGTAAGACGCACAGGCTTGGCCATACGTAACAGTATTTAAGCGATAATCTTGTACAGGTTATTCAGGTAAAAATCTCTATAAAATTCGTTGAAAATCGTGATCGTCTGTTCCTGGACCAACACCTGGCGATACATTTTCTGTAAGTCGGCAGTTAAAGCGATTTTGTAAGTACAAAAACGAATAATTATGTCGATTAAACCATCTTGTAAAACGAATCCGATCAAAAGAGTATCATTTAAAGACACGCCCTTATTATTTTTAGCGGATGCATCAAATATTGAAAGTACAAATTAGTTCGGTCCGTTTTCTAAAAGATGGCTCCGGTTGTTGTGAATGGTTCATAGTGACAGCTGATTTTGGCGTTTTCAGAGAGGTTAGACATCTGCTAATAATATTTAGTTTATATCGTTTTGAGTATCATACAAAAACCTTGATTTTTATTGTGTTTGAAATGTCGAATTTTGTGTTAACCAAGCAGCATTTGCGGGAGGTTCTAATTTTCTGCTTTAATTAGAAGAAAAGGATGGGCTGAAGCCCATCGAATGCTTGTCGAAGTTTATGACACTGTTCCAACTGATAAATCATGTAGGAAATGGTTTCAATGTTTCAAGGATGGAGATTTCAACGTTGAAGACAAGCCTCGCTCTGGACAGCCAAAAAAAATTCGAAGACAAAGAATTAGAGGCATTACTCGAAGAAGATTCAGAGTCAAACGCAAGAGGAGCTTGCAGAATCATTGGGAGTAATTCAACAAACCGTTTCTGCACGAGAGTCTTGGGAATAATTCAAAAAAATTCAAGAAAATTGGGTGCTTTATGAATTGGAACCGAGAGATGTTGAAAGGCGATTTTTCAATTGCGAACAGCTGATTCAAAGACAACAAAGAAAAGGTTTTTGCATCGGATTGTGACTGGAGATGACAAGTGGATATTCTATAACAACCCCAAGAAGAAAAAATACTACGCTAAGCGGTCAATCGTTGCCATCGACCTCAATATCAACACCAAAGCCGAACATTCATGGTTCGAAGATCATGCTCTGTATCTGGTAGGACCAAAAGGGTGTTGTTTACTATGAGCTGCTGAAACCTGGCGATTCCATTACGGGCAATCGGTATCGACTACAATTGCTTCGTTTGAGCCATGCATTGCGAGAAAAACGGCCGGAATACGAGCAAAGACATGATAAAGTTATTTTTCTTCATGACAACAATCGGCCTTATGTCGTCAAAAAATATTTGGAAACGCTCAAATGGAATGTTTTATTGCA
>NW_011627303.1:73344-87312 GCF_000204515.1 Acromyrmex echinatior
TCATCCACAAAATAGTATATATTTTTTCTATAGATAATATATATTTTTTATGTAAAGAGAAGTTATAATGTACAAAACCCTTAGTTTATTATTTTATTAATAAATGTACCTAAGGTATTACTCTATCTTTTATTAACATCACCTCTCGCATTCACTTCCCTCGAATACTTGAGATCGCACGAGATCCAATCCCGGATCAAAGGAATTAAATTCCTTGACCGAAAAAGTAGGACCGACGTTCGCACTGTCCAGCGGAACAGGTGTCATAGCGTCCCTTCGGACGTTGACCCATATTCCGGGACTGAAAAAGTGCGTATGACTCACAGGTGTTCGCCTCCGTGCGTATACCTGTGAGATTGAGTCTGACCGTCCTTCCATACTCTCTCCATTCTCCCTCATTGTCTCCTTGACCAAATTTTCAAGGGTTTGGACGTAACAGTGGATTGCCAAAAGATGACCAGTTTTTTCGACGCGGGATTTGTATGCTGTCTGAAAGAAGGAAGAAAGTAGTGGCCAACGATAGACAATTTTTTGAATCATAAATGTCAATTTTTTGAATCATAACCAGTTTTTTACAATAAAGCCTCGAATTTCGGAAAAAAAACGGCGGAAGCAAAGTTGTACACCTAATAGATTCTTTTAATACTCCATGATGAGGCAAATAGACCGCGCCATTGTAATCGTCGAGCGGAGATTTCAGGACTGACATGTGATCTAACTCGATATATTCTCGAATGAACTTAACATAACGATCTCGCATGACTTCATTGTTCTTGAGTATGCGTTCCAAATGCATTAAACGCTTCAAACTTATTTCTCGGTTATCACCAATAGGTAAATTCGCATCGCGGAAAGGTAATTTTACCATGAATCTACCATTGCTTGACAGTTCGCGTGACAGTTTGCTCGAAATGCTGCTCACATCTTTTCTCGTCTATCGATAACGTTCTTGTTTTGTCGCTGTCGTAATTCTCCAATTTCCAGAATCTTTCCAGACATTCTTTTAACCCATCGCGAGGCTCTACCGAACAAACCAATGCGCTTGTCGCTCTCCTGTCGATGGTCGAATCTCTGCAGGCCGTTATCAGAACGGAACCTACTATGATCCATCCAAGTTTCATATTTTGTAAAACGACTTTGTAAAACTATTTTGTAAAACTAGTTGATCCTGTCCAAGCTCGATTTTACCCACGTCTAATAAGTCAAAGAAATATTCCCTAGTAATATGTCTGTGCGAGAGCGAATCAGAGCGATAGAACTGACGTGAACTTTTAGAGTGATGCGGCGTTTGTCTAACTGTCTTTCTCGCTAATTCAAATCCGGCTCGAAGGATCAGAAAATGTGCGAGAATGCACCGCGCGAAAAGATTCAAGTGAGAGAATGGCACATGGTGAATATGATACACGACAGTAAAGAGAACTCAGTTTCTTTGTAATTTAACAAAAGAAGTTTCTTTAATATGCTCAGTTACAAAATCAAAAAATATAATTAATTAAATATTAGATTAACAGAATATTAAATGCGGTCACCTTTTCCAAATGATATTTTGGAATCGCGGTGATGTAAAATCTCGGCGATTTTCTCGGCACTTCTCGAAAGATTCGTTTTATAGCGGTTTCCCTAAGCGGTTAGCACGGCGATTTTACGAAGCGAGATTATGACTCTAAGAACTCTAAGAACTTTTACACTCTAATAAGGAGGCAAGCGAGATCGAAGCATTTATTGCTTTCGGCCTGAGCTTTCTTCTTGGGAAAAAATCCAATAAAATTTTGCTACAATCATAATTATTACGTGGCATTAGGTGTACAAAATTGATTGGCGCTTTGGTTTCTTCTTCAACGTAACAGTCATGCGCGACAGAAAATCCGTGCGTGGGATTGGTGACAGCGCGTGACGTATTCGTCGGAGCGCGGCGCTCGCGTGCGCGAATTGAATTGTTCTAGAACTTTCGATTGTCCGTTGCCGGTAATGACAACTTGTTTGCATGTAACGAATTGTTTTTAAAAAGAACAAAGAACACAAAATCGCTGATTTTTAACGAGGATTAAGATCATGCTCGAGATGAAATCACGAGCTCAATTTATGTGTGCGTTCAATGACAATTAATGTCGGTCGACTGAAAGAATTCTTGCTTTTCTTTCGAATTACCGATCTCAAACATGTCTATTGGACCGTTATTGTGAAATTCTGAGTCAGCTAATACAAGATTACTCGGTATCTGTAGCTTGTCACGATTTATATTCGTGGACGGCAAATTCTTGATAATTTTGGGCACGATTTGACATTGAACACTGGCCTGGAAATTGGAACACCTCGATTTTACATGAACTTCGCAAATACTGTGAATCTTGTTTTCAATCTCGTTTAGACCGGTCACAATTTCGAAAGCCCTATTTTTCTTCAATCCTAGTTTGTTGTACGCTTGAGTGACAAAATTTGCCTCACTGGCACTATCAAGAAGTACGCGAATCGAAATTAGCGAGCCATTACATCGCGTTGCTTCTAACCTTGCAGTAGCCATGAGAATTCGTCGCCTTTTTACCTTGTCATATGCGTGATTAACCGCTACATTAGGAACTAATTGATGATTGTTGTCCTGCGGCTCTGATTTTGCAGAGTCCTTGTCAGCCTGTTGTTGATGACATAGTATATTGTGCCTTCCATTACATTCTCGACAGGAACCCCTTTTGCATGCCTTTACGTAATGGTTGTTTTTGAGGCAATTTATGCATAGCTTTAGACGCTTGACTTTCTTGATTCGATCGGCAACCAACAGAGCTAGAAATTTCTCACAAATAAATAAAAGATGTGATCCATAGCAAAGGAAACACTTACCCGTATTCAAAGAAGGTTAGAGAACTTGTTTTGAGATTTGCAGCACCCTTGTTTCCAGCTTGCGATTTAGAGTGCCCATGAGAGCCCTTGCTGCGCAGCTCCTTTTCTTTGAGAGCCCTATCATTTGATCGTGACTCGATACGCTCTGAAATGAGGCTTCTATTTTTTAGAAATTCCAGAATGTCGTTTAACGTCACTGTTTCGCTAGATTTTGTTTCTTCTTCCCATGCTCAAAGAATTTTCATATCGAACTTGTCTTCCCTCATGTGCATGATCAGATCATCCCATGAATCGGTAGATAATCCTAGAATCTTTAACATGCGTAGGTGCCTGGAAGTATAATCGATTAACTCGCGAAAAGCCTTCGCTGATTCTTTTACTACGACGGGCATTGTGAACAAACATTCAATATGTTTTTCTTGAGCGACCTAGGATCATCATATCTACTTAGCAGTAATTCCTAAGCCGTCGAATAATTTTGACCCGTTAGTTCGATTGACTCAATAATTTTAGCGGCGTCCCCTGAGATTGATGAAACTATAATAAATATTGAAACTTTTCGACATCAGACAGTTGCGGTCTGACATGTCTGATTGATCGAAAGCTGTCAGAAAAAGCTTTCCAATCCTTGATTTTGCCATCAAACCTCGGTAGTTTGATAGTAGACAAATTTACTCTAGTATCTGCGTTAATCGTGCCTGTATTGTTTGCCACACGATCAAGTATGTCAGTTTGTCGCGAGAATGGCCGACGTCTCGTTATTACTACCCGGTATCATGGCGTCCGCGCCTTCGTGTTGAGCATTGCGACGCATTTGTTCCATGAGCTCTGTTTGCTGTTGCAACAACCGAGTGACCGCGTCTGTATCTCGCGCTATAGCGTCAGACGCCGACGATAACTTCATGCATCATTTTAATAAAGATTTTACCTCAAAATACTTTTCTTTGAAACATTCTTGCTCTAGTGTGTCCTCGTCGTTGAATTTGCTCTTTTTCTAGGAATTGCCGTTGTATAGACTCAAACTCCTTGTATGTGTCTTCCAGTTTCTCCAGCCTTGCTTCCGCTTGTTCTTCGTCAATGCCATCAGTTTGCGTCACTAGCGTTCACAGTCTCGTTATTTTTGCCTTGATGTAGCCTCGTGCTCGGAGAAGATCAGCCATTTTCGAAATCGTCTCCTTGATGACGGTAGTTTTATTGGAATTGCGGTGCACGATGGCTTTCGAATGCTGACGTTATTTAGGATCTGGCTCGAAGGACCAAATATGTTGTGTATGGCTAATTGACTCGAATACAATTTACTTAATTAACTTTATATCTAAATGGCAATCACGGACCTCTGCACGCTTTTTCGATTCACGTGGAAGTGATACAGCATGGTCTCGCTATCGTCGCGCCAACGGCCGTGTACACGAGGCAACTCCCTCTCTCGGCAACGAGTCCTACCATGACAGGACTTATTTATTAACGAGCGCGGGCATGAAGCGCTTAGATCGATGAATTGATAACATAGATAGTCAACGCGCTAACAGTAAGCAAATAAATTTGACTATAATTATAATTAGACACCGGCTCTGTAATTAATAGATCTTAGAATCTGGTTACAATCCAATCTTTTTTTTCTTGACGGGAAACGCCTACGCACTACGACCCATGGAGACACGAGGGGGAGTGTGGCGGTTACAATCCAATCTTTTTTTTCTTGACGGCCTACGCACTACGACCCATGGAGACACGAGGGGGAGTGTGGGACTTGCACCCACTAAAACCTCCTCGAGTGTCCCTACCTTAGCATTAGTCGGGAAGATCGGGGTTCACGTGTAATATTCTACCTGGCTCCCCCGCGCCACGCTTGCGCTCTATCCTAGTGGGGGTGGGAGACCTTGCTATAGTGTAAGATAACCCCTTCCCTACTCTTTAAACACCTCACAGGTCGTTGCCCGGGTGAAGAGGTCTTGCTTTACCAACGAGGAGGGGGGGGGGACACCACCACCCTTTGCCTGGCCTTGTCATGAAGGCAAAGATCGCCTCGTGAATATCTCGCTCGCAAGATGGCCACAATCTTCCCCCTCGCGCTATAGGACATTGTACTTAGTGAGGGCGGCAGGATCCGCTCCCTGCCGCCCGACACGCACATCGAGGGAGCGGGGGAGGACAATCGCCGCGAGCAGAAAACTCAGTACGACTGGTTCTCGTCCTCTCCCTGCCATCGTCAAAACGTCCTCAGATCCTCACCCGGCGCGGTACCCGTCCGCGCGGACGTCACGACCCGACGTGGAAGCCCTGCAAGCTTCATCCGTGGAAGTTTCGCTCTCCCGTTTACAATGCTAATAAGGGATTGTCCAGCGGGGATTTGTTTGCCTACGAAGCTAAGCCTTTGCTTTTCCGAAAAATATTGCAAGTCCCGCAAAGGTCTGTCTTTCGAGATTCTCTCGTATAAGACTGCAGGCATAAACCGTGCATCGCCGACCGCCTGGCACATCGGTTGCATATTATAAGAGGTGTCCCACTGAGCTAAGTATTTGCTTCTCCGAAAAATATTGCAAGTCATGCAAGGGTCTGTCTATCGAGATTCTCTCGTATAAGACGGCACGCATAAGCCGTGCGTCGCCGACCGCCTAGCAGGTCGGTTGCGTATTATATGTCCTACGGAGCTAAGCGTTTGCTTCTCTGTGAAATATTGCAAGTCCCGCAAGGGTCTGTCTATCGAGATTCTCTCGCATAAAACGGCACGCGTATGCCATGCGTCGCCGACCGTCATTTGTGTATTATAAGGAAAGAGCGCAGCTCGTAGTTGATCGAGTATATTGTACGGTATTTGATGCAAGTACGGAATTCGTTTGAAACACGGACCAAGCCTTGACACGTCGTTTGCGCCTGGTACGAAAGTTATTCTTCTGTTCGAGCGCGCTTCTCTCCGTCGACGTGTCGCCCGAGTGTCGTCGCGTTCACGCTCTCTCTCTTCCCGAGAGAGAGAGAGGCGGTGAAACGAGCGGCGTGCGCTCGCGGCGACCTCGACGAAATCTTTTACAGATATGACACCCATCGCGGAGGGGAGAGTCGAAACACCGCATGGTGACACCGGCCGCCATCGATCACGCCACAACATCGTGCGTCCAGCACTGTACGTTGCGTCTGTGAACGAGATGACGTCGTGTCCACCGTCATGCACGTTTATCGTGCGAACGGACGAGCGAGGCGCCCAAGATGGGCGTGATCCGGTGGTAACCTATATATACGAGAAGGCCGACAGGACGTAGTTTTCTCGTCGTCCGATGGTTTTTCAAAAACTTCCGCCCCGGCTCTCGCTTCGCCCGGAGCGGGAGACGCTCCCGTTCGCTAAACGATGATCCCACTGAGGTATCCCATTGTGCCTCCGTTAACGGGGTGGCTGTCTGCGCGTGCTCGGACGTGCGGCCAGTCTGATTCGAGACATATATAGAGACAGTAAAGAGATATCCAAAGACGATCTTGTTCGAAATTTAACGATTACCCTGAATGGTGGATCACTTCGCTCGTGGGTCAATGAAGAACGCAGCTAATTGCGCGTCAACTTGTAAATTGCAGGACACATGAACATCGACATTTCAAACGCATATTACGGTCCATGGATACAATTCCCGGACCATGCCTGGCTGGGTTTGTTGTTGAGGGTTGTTTACATACCTAAAGACTGCTTGCGCTTTCGCGTACGAGCGAATGTTGGACGCTCGCCTGGTCGCGCGAGACGACGCTCCACACACCGTGTGGAGCGTCCGTCTTCCCTAGGCGTCGTCCGAAATGAATCGCGAGGTTCGTGAGGTTGTCGCCGCCGCCGCCCGGAGACACACACGTCTCGCAGAGCTGAGCGACGCGCACAAGGAGATCGTGTGCGCGAGCCGACCGCGTGTCCACAGAGTCCAGAGGTGAAACTACTCGTCTCTCGCGAGAGACGGGAAAGGGACCGACACGTCTTCGTGTACTCGCTGCCGAATTTTCGTTCTCGCGCAAAGAGCACTCGTTGTCGCGGAATGATCGACGATTCCCTCTGCGTCTCGCGTGCACGAGGGAGAGCCCCGTCGCGTCGTTCTTCTTTTGACGACCTCAGAGCAGGCGAGATCATCCGCTGAATTTAAGCATATTAAGTGGAAAAAAAGAAACTAACTAAGATTTCCTTAGTAGCGGCGAACGAACAGGAAAGAGTCCGGCACCGAATCCCGCGGTTCCGCCGCAGGGAAATGTGGTGTTTGGGAGGATCCGTTTATCCCGAGGTGTCACGCGTTCAAGTTCATCTTGAATGGGGCCATTTACCCGTAGAGGGTACCAGGCCCGTAGCGACCGGTGCGCGTTTCGGGAGGATTCCTCCTTAGTCGGGTTGCTTGAGTGCAGCTCTAAATGGGTGGTAAACTCCATCTAAGGCTAAATACGACCACGAGACCGAGAGCGAACAAGTACCGTGAGGGAAAGTTGAAAAGAACTTTGAAGAGAGAGTTCAAGAGTACGTGAAACCGTTCAGATTTCATAAACCTAAGAAACCCAAAAGATCGAATGGGAAGATTCATCGTCAGCGACGCTGACTTCGCGTCGGTGGGCGATGTCCCGCGGGGTCCTCGCAGTCCGTCCAATGCGGACAGGCTGCCGTGCGTCGATGTCCGGCATTCGTTGTCGTGCACTTCTCCCCTAGTATAATGTCGCGACACCCGCTGGGTATCGGTTTACGACCCGAATGCGGTGACTGACGCGTCGCCGGTAAAACGGCAAATCCGTCTCATGACTCGCGCTGAGGCTGCACCCACCTCAGCCGGGGGAATCCGTTTTATGAATCAACATCTTCAGGACAAGTTTCCCCAGAAAGTCTCGGAGCCATTAAGGGTAAGCGTCGATAGGAGGCTTATCGCGAGATGGTTAGAGACTTCTGCCAGGAGATCCAGTCGCGTGCGACTGTGATCGATGAGGGCGACGGGCCCATTGCAGCGATGATAGGAGCTGTCGGTGTCTCGGAGACCACAGAGGCTACTAGTGATAATAGTATACATCAGTTCTCACCTCGGCAGGCCGCTGAGAGGCCTCGGGCACACATTTCTGAACTTTTACTACAAGGTTCGTTGTACCGTAGCTACGAGGCTGATAGGAAACTCTCGTTGGCATAGCGAGAGTGACGTCGGAAACTGGTGAGGTTGATGTCTTGGCCATCAAAAGGTGATTGGGGCGGATCTTCCCGTCTCCTGCTGTGCATCCTCCGCAGCGCGCGTCGACTAAACGGAGCAATCCTTCTATCATACAAGAGAATAGGAAGCAGAAGAGGAAGAGGGAATATGCACACGTGCAGTCTCTCTATAAGAAAAACCTCAAGACCTGCCTTTCACACATACTCGAAGGTGGCTCTGTGCACAAGCGTCCGTCCGCGAATTTCGGGATTACTGGCGTCCCCTTATGGAGACGTCCTTATGGTGTCGCGGATGAAGATATGACGGAACTGCGTGAGCTATACGGAGAGGCGAGGCAGGCGCCGAGTGCTAGCCGGAGCCGTCCGTCGAGAGCCAGAGGGATTCATCTCGAAGGCCTCGGCGAGGGCGCCGCTGTGGATCGTAATCCACATGGAGCGGATAGGATCTTGCTCTGGGATCTGATTTCGACGGCAGAAGTCGTTAGGATTTTTGTAAAGACTGGCACTGCGCCCGGACTGGACGGTATTACGCCGAGGATGTGGAACTCTGTTCCGCCCATTCTTCGTGCGCTGCTGTTCAATCTGCTGTTCCAACGCAGGAACGATAACTTTATCTCTGGCAACCACGAAGACAGTATTCCTTGAGAAAAGAGGGATGTCCGAGAGCCCTGCTTCCTCGGAATACCGACCTCTCAGCATTCGATCCGTCATAATAAGGCATCTCCATAAGATTTTGGCCAACCGATTATCGATTGGCCAAAATCTTATGGAGATATACCTGTTTTTGACAACTGCCAAAGGGGTTTCCGGCCGGTAGACGGGGCCTGTGAGAATATTACGGTGCTGTCTGCTGTGCTTGGGAACGCCCGACGAAATTGCAGAACATTACATCTGGCATGTGTGGACCTCTCGAAAGCGTTCGACACGGCAATCCACCATACATCGGACTCTCGAGGAAGCGGGCTTACCGCTTGAGTTCCATAATTACATCAGGGCCTTATATAAGGATTCACGGACGGTGTTACAAGCGTCCGGTGATAAGGAGATGCCTATTAAGATCGGGCGTGGCGTGAGACAAGGTGATCCGTTACCGCCCCTACTGTTCAATCTGGTCATAGATAGAGCACTGGGAATTCTCTCGGAGGATGTGGGTTATCGAATGGGTGATAAGCTGATCAATGCGCTGGGCTATGCTGATGACATTGTGCTCCTGTCCTCTACCAGAGTTGGTCTGCAGGAGAACTTGATGCGGCTTCATGCTGCCTTCGTGCGAAATGGACTGGACATTAACACAAAAAAAACTGGTGTGCTTTCCATGGTGGCGTCTGGCCGAGACAAGAAAGTAGACACAACACCTTACTTCACTATGGGGGGAGCGCTGATACCACAAAGATCCCCGGTCGAGGTCTAGACTTATCTAGGATGCATGTACCAAGGTGCTAGGGAATACGCGTTCCGCCTTTAGCTCATTCCATTGAGCGATTAACTAGGACACCGTTGAAATCGCAACAGCGACGGTTTACGGTTGCTTAGGGACTGTCTCCTCCCCGATATTACCATCAATGGGTACTTGGAGCAGTCACCTCTAAAACTCTTAAAGGATTGGCGTTTTAGTACGCCCTGCGGTGCGCCGATGGCTGTGATTTCCCCATGACGTTCCTGCAGGATATTTTCATGCGCCGATACAGAGTGGCGGACTTGGCATGCCTCTACTCAAAGTTTTTATCCCTATCTTGAAGCATAACCGACTGCAGCGGTTCTGCAGAAGTACTCTGCCTGCGGCAAGCGCCGCTGCCGAATCCATTTATGTGGCTAGGCAGTTGATGTGGTGCGAGAACCAAATCAGGGTTCGCGGCCATAGAGTTACTTCGGCCGCTGAGCTCAGACAGCATGTGCCTGATTGCGCGAGTCGTGTGATGGGAACGGGCTCAGAGAGATCGAGTCGTCCAAACTAAGCTCATATTGCATCGCACACGGAGCCGACTACGTACACTATCACCATATGTGGGCTAACTGGATTCCGTCTCAAGCGAGACTCTCCCGAGGTCGTGATGGACGCAATGTTCGCTGTAGGGAAGGGAGACTCCGGCTCATTGCGTTCAGCGCTGTTTCAGAACGCACGGAGGGAGGATCCTGCGACACAACGACTTGTGTCGTCAAGTCGGTGGCTATTTACAATAGAAGGGATGACATGTCGATGCGGAATTAGCGTATTCGAGCTCTGCCGGCAGGAGGCGACCCGACCTGACCTGATTGCTAAGGATGGTGAGGTAGTGGTCGTTGACGCGCAGATAATGTCTAGCGAAACTGTGTTAAATGTGTCTCATGAGCGGAAGGTGGAGAAGTACCGCTCCTGTGAGGATTTAGCGGATCGCGTGGCCCATACAAGAGTGCCTCGCAATAGTATACGTTTCACCGCCATCTAGCGGATCGCGTGGCGGACCATACAAGAGTGCCTCGCAATAGTATACGTTTCACCGCCATTACAATCACATGGCGAAGTGTCTGGAGTTCGCAGAGCGAGTGAGATGCGTGATTTAGGCCTAACATCAGATCAGCTTCGCGGTCTCACGACTCGGGTCCTGTGGGGCTCGTGGATGAACTGGCGGATATAATAGCATTACAACACGCTATACAGGCGGCGTATAGATCCCGACAGTGGTGCAGGTCGGCAGGTTCCTTCGGGTACTTCCGTATGACGGAGTCAAGATTGTATCAGTGAGTGCCTGTTTATGAGTGGAGAACTGCTCGTCTTATGCAGCACTAACCAGGGTGTACTACTGCGAACACCAACAGAAAACCGACCTGCAATATTGTTTACGGACTGCGTAATGCGTATTATATGTCCGCTGGCAAAACAAATAGTCAAATGCCTCGTCATCTAATTAGTAAATGGATTAACGAGATTCCCGCTATCCTTATCTACTTTTCCACACAGCATTGCCACGTGTCGAAAGACCAAATGGTCTCTTATGTGGCACGCACATAGTGTTAGCCGTGCGATCTTCCCTCGTTCGTAGATGAACGTGATCGGATGTATCGTCGCGCTTACCGAACATCAACTCCACGGACACGAGTGATGGAAGGAGAGATCCTTTCCGTGTAAACTTGTAATCCTTAGCGAAAGACAATTCGACCGAGTGTCCGAAAGAGCATACCGGTCTACGAACATATTCCACGAATGTAATCTGTCTTGGGAGAAAATGATATTAGCGATAGGCGTGTGAAACACCACGTTGAATCTCTTCGGAGTATTTGTATAATTTCCACACACGGCTTTATCGAGCTCGTGAAGGAACTTTTCGACACAGCACAACCACGAGTCGGTGCCATGGAGACCGAATGGCTCTTATGTGGCCAACAGAGAATTGATTGATTGATTAATTGAATGATGGTTTTGACATTGCATCCTGGAGCTGCTGACCCTCTCAGCACCTTCATCCCTCTACTTGAGGTTCTTTGGTGTTGGGGTCGGCGCCTCTAAAGAGGACTTATCGACACAGCATAGTCACGAGTTGGTACCGTAAAGGCCAAATGGCTCTTATGTGGCAACCACAACAATAGTGGCGGAGCCGCTCGTTTAAATCTTGCTGTCACTGCCTCCCCCTTTCTCACAGAAAGGAAGGCGATGACAGTGGGTGAGAAAATCCTTTGGGACACGGTTCGAACTAGGCTCGGGCCCTGGCGGAACCAAGGTGTCTAACGAGCGGATGAATTTCATTTTCAGCTCTTTCATCTCACATCAAACACCGATGGATGAATGCTTAATAGTAAACGTTTCCAAATAATGGCGCTCGTTCAAAGGCCAAGGTGTAGGAAGTGCTTAGGCTCTGCATGGCTGCGGAACGTAAAGTTCTCCGAGCAGTCTCGAACGACACCTCCAGAGTACCTGTCGCCCCCCTGGAGTAATCAGACTGTAGGTGGAGGCGCTTCGAAGAAGCGAATTTCAAAGTCACCTTCATTTTTTTTTAATGGAACCGTATGATTTTTTAAATGATTTTTCTATTATTCTGCGTATATAAAGGTAGTAAGATAGAAGTATCGAAAAAAATCAATAGTTTACGAGATATTTAACATTTTATGCCAACATGTGTCAAAATAAAATATAAAATATCTTGCAAATTATTGATTTTTCGGTACTTTTACTTTAATACTTTTATACGCTAACTAAAGAAATCATATTAAAAAAATTATATAATTCCACTAAAAAAAAATGAAGTTGATCTTGAAATCTCCGAAACGCTTCCACCTACAGGAAAATTATTAGTAGCATATTATATCCCTCTTAATGCTATACCACATCAACAAATATATTATTTGATGTCTCTAAAAATAATGGAGATATTCTAAGTGAACAGAGTACTGCCCCACTCTGTGTAGGCTAAATTATATTAACAATCATCATTCCCGATACATTCTAAAGTATAAATTTTATACAGAGAAATACGTGAATATGATCAACGTTATTTTATCTCAATGGAAAAGCTTCTGCGATATCAAGATTATTCTTTCTTAATTCTCTAATGGCTAATTCGATTGGAAAAACTAGTGCATATTAAAGCATATTATCATTGTTGGTTACCGAATATTGAATAAAAATAAAAGATGGTCAGAATTGCGAGTTCGAAAAAGTGAGATACGCAGGGTGGAATTCTCGTAGGACAGAATGAATGCCTTGTACGGCGTTGAAAAGTATTCCGCGGTTTATCTGAAACTTGTAACATTTTTCGTTCCGATTTTCAAGCAGGCCAAAGTCTGCAGTCAAGAAAATTCTGAATATTGACAATAGACGATATTTGAACGTTTACAGATTTTCATCAGTTTTTTTTTTAAATATGTACAAGTTGATATTTAAAAACTTTAAAATTATTAATTATGAATCTAAAGTTAGAATTATAAATAAAAATTACAAATTTTTGCAGTTTTTCATTTAAATTTATTCATTTCTGAAGTATATGCTTTTTCTTATTAAAACAAAACCGCGTAGTCGTTTATAGCCAGAAATTCTAAAGTTTCAAGAAATGATCTTTTTTTCTTTTCCAAGCTGCTAGATAAATAAACACTTAATTCAAATTAAATTGTTATAAATGGCTTAATGAAAATATATGTGCCTTTCTAACAATATGAACTTATAATATTCATTTTTAAAGACATCTAAAGAATTTTGTATATTTTTTATATAAGTCCCTAATTTATAAAAATTTTTTCAGATTTTCCGATTACCTTTACTATGTTGGATTATTTTGGAGGGGAGAGATTTTTACATAATTTGCGAATTTATAGAAGAAAACATCAATCTTTAAAATTAGAACGTAATGTAATCTTGTACGACTTTTACTTCTCGAAACGGCAATATCTGTCTCTATGAACGAAAGAGATTTCTACGAATCAACTAAAACATTTAATTATATTAGAAACATGTTTGATCTTTTCAAGATATTGTGTATATATGTGTTGTCATTACTGTTAACAATCGATTAAGAGGGATTTTTATCTCTGTAAATTCTTAATATTAAATTAAATGAACCATCTAAGACAATAAGATTTATATATTTCTACTTCTGATGGAGCAATAAATAAAAAATTCTACACATTCAATTCATAGCATATATGTACAAGAGGTTAGAAGTCAGGCATGTCAATTGTTGTATTCGATACTTCATGTTTAATACTACACTGATATATACTAACATTTACCGCAGGGCATTATGGATAAATTTATTTATGATAATTAATGTTCAAAATATATTGGAATCTCGATATGATCTCGAATTTATGAAGATTTTGTAACATAAAATAGCAGCGTTAATTTTATTACACTGAAGAGGACCTGATGTGAAAAGATCGAAACGTCCACATGTATGCAATTGTTAGTCTACAATAAACATATAAATATGATATAGTAACAACAAGCTCTTGCCTTTTTGACAATTTGAATTTCATTCCTATTACAAATAAAAATGCATTATTAAAAGAAATACAAATAGGAC
>NW_011627304.1:18646-30239 GCF_000204515.1 Acromyrmex echinatior
GAGGCCCGATATTGCACATGCCGTGAGTTTTCTGAGCCAGTTCCTAACCAACTACAGACAAGAACACTGGACCGCTGCAAAACGCGTCTTGCGTTACTTGAGAGGGACACCGGACATCGGGATTACCTACGGATATGGCGGAAGCTCAGTCATCGGTTTCTCGGATTCTGACTGGGGAAACTGCCTCACAGACAGACGGTCGTACACCGGATACATATTCATGTACAACGGAGGTGCTGTATCCTGGGAATCGAGGAAGCAAAGGACAGTGGCTGCTTCCTCGACAGAAGCCGAATATATGGCTCTTACCGAAGCCTCTAAAGAGGCCATTCATTTAAAAGGACTGCTGAAATCTCTCAATTCAGAGAACCCGCCTGAGGTCATCGTTTTCAGCGACGATCAAGGAGCGCTGAAACTAGTCGAGAATCCGATCTTCCACGCTAGAACAAAGCATATCGACATACGACACCATTTTGTTCGTGAAGCTATAAACAACGGATCCTTTCAGCTGCGTCACGTCTCAACGAAAGAAATGGCTGCAGACGTCCTAACGGAAGGTTTACCGAGACCTAAGCACGATAAGTGCCGGAGTCTGATCGGTCTCGGAGAAACATGAGTAATAGTTTTTCTTTTTGGTTCGATCGCGTATTGAGGGGAAGTATTGGGAAGTTCACTTTAACGCTACGCTACAGATGGCGCCCCACCGGCACGTTCATCTTCCGCGTGCTTGATTCGACAAGGAACAGTTCAAGCATTCCCTGCGTCGCGATCCCTCCTCAACAGTTACTTCAAAGACATAGAAGAAAAAGTTTTTTGCATTGTATTATAACGAATGATGAAAAATGGATACGCAACGATAATCCGAAGCGCAAAAAATCATGATGCAAGTCAAGCGAATCATGGCAAAGCCATTCGAATATTCATGGCACCAAGCTCATACTCTGTATTTGGTGAGGTCAGCTGGGTGTAGTGTATTAGAGCTACTCCAACCCACCAACGAAATCATCACTAGGGAATGCTACCAACAATTGATGCAATTGAGCTGAACATTGAAGCATAAACGGCCAGATTACGCGAAAAAACACGACAAAGTAATTTTCCAGCACGACAATACTCGGTCACATGCAAAACCGCAAAGAAACGTTAGAAACGCTTAAATGAGATGTCCTATCACACCCGTCGTATTCTCCAGATATTGCTCTTTCCGATTATCACCTATTTCGATCAATAACTCATAGCCTGTCTGAGCTGTGATTCCTTATAAAGATACCAAAAAAATGGGTTGATTCATGGGATTCAAAAGATGTATCATTCTTTCGACGTGGAATCCACCTATTACCAGAAAAATTAGAAAAAGTAGTGGCTAGCGATGGACAATATTTTGAATGATCAATTTGTAACTATTTTTTTCACAATAAAGCCGTATTTTTAAAAAAATTCCTTGAAATTAATACACAGCCCTATAGATTGTTTAAGTCTTACTCTAAACAATGAATTTTTGTTTTCATTATTTTAATGATGATTAATGTGACTTAATAATTAGAATAATTTTTATATTATAATGCCATATATTTTAAAAATTGTTATTAAATAATGTTTTTATTTGTATGAAAAAACCTGTCTATTTTTTGCAAACTATCACATTTTATTTATCTTTCTATTATTTTTAGAAATCATATTTAAAACGGACAACTCTCAAAAAAAAAGAAAAAGGAAGTTTCGAAGAGAAAATAATCCATTTGATAGAAAACTTATGTCAAAAGATATTAATAAAAAGCTGAAACTATTGCATAATGTGATGGAAATACATGAAATTGGGACAGCTTCTAGTTCAACACAACTAGGTATTTTTTAAAAACAATACATGAATAGATAATATTATTTACTGTATAAGATTACCTATATTATACAATATTTTTTGTTTTTCTTATTAAAAAAAGTATTCCAATACATTTTCACAGATTCTTCAATAAAAAAGATGATACAAAATATAAAAGTTCCTTCAAGTGTAAAGAACGAATGTTGGATCAAACTTCTATCATTACTGAAAACGTTTTAGATTTACTTACAATGACAAAATCATAAAAAAACAAGATAATATTTTCAGGTCTTAACGTGAAAAGTGTTAATTAAAAATGTTTCTCCATAATATATTCTTTTATTACATTGATCATTAATATGTTTAATATATTAAATCATTTTAGAAAAGTATTGTGCGAGGCTGATAAAATCATGAGTGATAAATCTTTCAATTCATATAATTAATCAAGATTCCTTATAAATCAAAGAACTGGATACGGGCAATAGGAATCAAGCACAGAAGATGCGCAAATAATATATCTATGAAGTATGAAATTTCTTTATTCACTTCTTTATTCACGTCTTCTGCACTTGACTCCTAATGCCTGTATCCTTTCCAGTTCTTCTTTTAATTCAAATCAATTAAAAAATGTTATAAATATTCAAGATTCAAATCAGTCAGAAAATATACAAAATATGACTACTTTAAGTAAATACTATACTAATTATCTTACTTAAATTTAAAATGATTTTATTTATAATTATATATGTAATAAATAAGTATATATGTAATATTTGTAATAATAATTTTTCAGGCCGTAAAAGTTTTTCAAAAAATGATTCCAATAATATTATATTAAACAGTTACATTTAGGTAATAAATGTTAATATACGTATAATAAAACTTTTTATTTTAGTTAGAAAAATGAATTACTCTAACTTTAACTAATCATTAAATGTTACTCTAAATTATCTAGAAACACTTGTAACAGACATAATAAGTTTGAATGTGAAATTCATTAAAAGAACAGTCAAGAATAGTCTAATAACAAGTTAATGCAAAATAAAGAAACTTTAATATGTAATGTTGATACATTGTCTCAAAATTATGATCTTTCTCTACCAATTATTTAGCTGAGTTCATAAAATTTGATGAGACATTGAAAGATGATGAATTATAAGCACATGTGGTGAGTAAAATTTAAATATTTAATTTAAATATTTAATTTAAAATTATTGTGTATAATATATTTTGTAATTATTTATTGAAAACAAATAAAAGAACTGATTATAAGTATAATTATATCTTTAAATATTGTTTCAGCATATGCTGAGAATTTGTATAGATAAAGATCAAGTTATTACTAAATTTTTAGTAAATATGTTAAAAAAGCTTATCACAGCAGAAATTGCAATGAAATTTATTGATTCAAAATAAATTAATAATAAATTTATTATGTGCACTATGGCCTTCTACCATTACATAAAAAGTAAGTATATTTTTCATATTTTATTATACAACACTGTATCTTATTTGATTAATTTAAACTCAATTTTCAATATTTTAAATGTTATGATGGCAAGTCAATAAGTTTTTAGAAAAACATAGTAAAACACATTTTTTTGATCGATTCATTTTTATTTCTCAACATTTCTCCTTTCAGCTCGATACACTTGATCCAACGATTCTCCAACTTTTTCAAGCCGTTCGAATAATATGATTTGTCCAACCCTTCAAAATAAGCCTCTGATTTGGCGATGAGCTACTCTCTGGTGGTGAATTTCTTTCTTCCGAACCATTCCTTCAGATTTGAAAACAAGAAATAGTCGCAGAGGGCTAAATCTGGCGAATATGCTGGATGGGGAAACAATTCATAGTGGAATTCGTTGAATTTGGTCATCGGTGCCGAGCACGCGTGAACTCGTGCATTGTTGTGATGGAAGAGCACTTTCTTCTTCGCCAAATGGAGACGTTTTTTTTTTTAAAATGTTGTTAAACAGCTGCGTAGTAATCGCCATTGATTGTTTGCTTCGACGGAAGGTAATTGATATGAATTATACCGCGTGCATCCCAAAAAACTGTGGCCATCACCTTTCCGATCGACTTTACCTTTTTCGGAGATGGTGCACTTGGTGAAGTTGTTCTGACTGTTCCTTGGGTGTGAAGTAATGGATCCATGTTTCGTTCACAGTAATGAATCGACGCAGAAATTCATCTGGATTACGTTGAAACATCTCCAAATATTTTAAAATTGAAACACGATTGCACTTATAGTCCACAGTAAGAAAACGGGACACCCATCTTGCCGATAGCTTTTTCATACCCAATTGTTCGTGCAAAATTGGAATTACTGTGATATGTCTGTGGCCTCAACAAGCTCGCGCACTTTCTCTCGTTGATCAGTCAAAACAATATCGTGGACTTTATCGATGATTTCTGGCGTAGCAGGCTCAATTGAATGTCCCGAACGAGGTGCGTCACATGTGGATGTACGACTACTTTCAATTCATTCACCCAATACAGTAGCAAATACTGGTGCAGATGTGCTATGAACATTATCGAACTCAGCTTTGATTTCTTTCGGCGTTAAACCTTTCATATGTAAATGTTTGATCACTGCACAAAACTCGTTTTTTTTCCATTTTGCAAAAAATACAAAGGTTATTCACTTTAATCGTTTACGGAAATGAAACCACACGATGAATTCCGCTCAAAATTTGACAGTAATCAGCTGAAAGATGCTACTTGTCAAAAAGTAATGTGATATGTCTGTGACATGACACTGCGAGTGCAGTGATTTAGACAGATTTTTTAAGAACTTATTGACTTGCTCATGCAATATTAAATAAAGTCACTACAGATGAATCTGTATCTGAAAAGGAAATTTTGAATTTATTTAGAAAAAGTATTATTAAATACTCGATGATGTCAGAAAGAAAGTTAAAAATATTACAACACTATCATCTGTCTCTTTTACATCTGATTCTCAAGAAGTCAATATAATTTCTTTTGTTAATGAGAACGATCAAATATAATTTGAATCGACTGTCAAGCACAAATATTAACTGATTCATTACAAGATGCAACAATCCAATTTTTTCAAGAAAATGATGTATTGAAATTTAACAACGATACATCTTCAGGGAATTTATCAGAAAACAAATGGAATGACTTAGATAATTCAGAGAAATAAATGCAACATCCTTATTATACTTCAGAGTTGAGATTTAGTTGCACATTTCGGCTCGATTTCGTTGGCGACACCCACTGTTCCATGCCGTGCATTGTCTAGCAACGAATCATCAAATGTTTGTAAACACCACTTCATCTCAGGAGCGTTCCTACTATTAACTGTACTATACGAATGGAACTGATGAATATATCTCCCAACTTAATTAAGATGAATAATCTCTCAACTTAATGAATTAAAACTTTCTTTTTAGAATAATTTCAAAATAATAATTGAAAATATTTTTATTATTAATATTAATAATAGTAATAATAATAATATAGTATTATTATTATTAATATATGTGTATATTTAGATAATATCTAAAAGAATACACCAACAGCAGCGAGCGCTCACGGATCTACTCCGCAACAATTGAATCTGCTGAACGCGACAATTTAAATTTCTCGCACAAAATGTATGTGAATGCTCCTTTCCAAAAATGAAAAATATAAAAACAGGTAAGGTTCTTCTTTAAGTGATAAATCCTTATCTTCATGAAAATCAGTTCTTCTAACATTCCTGTAGACAATCAGACAGAATTACAGAACATTGTAATCATATTAAACATAACACTTCTGTTCGTTCTGTCATAATGGAGCACAGGCTACAGTGTAATCATGATTTTCAATGGGATAACATTAAAATCTTAGATGAAGAGCCTTGCTATAGGAAACGCTTAGTTTCTGAGATGCTCAATGTTATATAAAAAGCAGAAAAATAGTTCAAATTTACAAATTGACACTGAAGATCTCCATAAGGCATATACACCTATTGTAAATAAAGTTTGACTCTTCGATACTGACAATCCGTCTCCTCTCTCAGTTCATATCAGCGAGCGTATATTGTAATCAATATACTATGTTCGTCTTATATAACTGTGTTCCACTAAACTGCATACATGTTGATTGGATTTTGATACTTATATGGACTACTTACTTGAATAATTTACACATGCTTTTGATGAGTTTTTATTTATTAGACTTTTGAGATGTTACTTTGATTTGGTTCAGTAGTTTTTAAGAAGAATTTTTTTATCTTTTTCACCGATTAGATCTTTTTCCAAGAGACATGAAACACTTTTGACTGTCCAATAGTATGTGAATATCGAATTATTACATCAAGACTTACTCGAATTATTACATCACAGACTTACTCGAGCTATTAATTTAAGTAATATGCGGTTATTTTCAAGAACTAATTTTGTACAACGATTTTTGTGAAATGTAAATGTCTGAAGAGGACTCAATCCGGTAGCCGAAACTTCTAATATTTGTATTTTAAATTTTTTTAATTTTAATTTTTTTTTATTTGTAATATATTCTATTTAATTGTGTTACAATTTTAAAATGTGCTTGACTCTTATAAACAATAGACTTTATCCTAGAAATTGTATACTGTGCACGGCGATTTCGAATTGATTGAAATTTAATTGATATTCTATTGCCTAAGCTTTTCATTATGCTTAAACACACTTATACCCTTTGCATAATGCGAGAGAATAACGATAGCGATGGAAATAACATAGAAATAACCTATCAGAAACTATACATTTCAGTACACACATATACACACACACACACACACACACGCGCGCGCGCGCGCGCGCGCGCAGAAAGAGAGAAAGAGAGAGTTTCGATAGGTTATTTCTGTATTAATTCTATCGCTATTGCTATTTCCTCCCATTGTGCAAGAAGCAATTATTATCGCATATATAATTTATATAAGTTTTTTTTTATCTTTTATTGTTCTTTTACTACTTAGTAACTGTATTCAGATTTTGCATTTTTTTATTATGCAGTAACTGTGAGAAAAGTATTACATCGTGGTTGGTATTCTGAACAGTTTTGCTGTTCAATTACTAGACAAAAGTCAGTACAACTGCCCGATAATCGTAAACTGCATTAAATTTCTATCAGAGATATAAGATATTTTTCTAGCATTAAGAAGATTGCAATCTTAAATCTAGCACTTTATGATTATATAAATACGAAATTTCTTTACTTTGTAGAGTATCTTCTTGAGATCGTATATAAATAAAAAATCCTTTGATACAGAACAGCTAAACGGCAAAATATTTTCTTTTTGGATATATCACTTTTTTAATCTGACTTATTTCATCTTCCCTCTTTGATCAGTTTTTACACTCATGAGCAAATCTATTCGCTGGGCTTGAATTTATATGAATACATCAATGCAATGCAAAAAACGCTATTTACAGTAAAAGTGAAATAGTAAACTAATACATATAAATATTAGGTGTTGGAATTAATTCGTAGCGTTTTACAAGTGATGGGAAGTACTTTCATTAATGTATTTTTTAATGCTCATGTGAAATAAATATATAAATATATGTATTTTTAATGAGAAATGTATCTCAGAAATGTATCTTAATCAAAATAATAATTTTGCAGTAAGTTCTTTACAAGTTTAAACTACTAATTAAATTTGTAGTATATATATTGTATATCATATTGTAATATTTCAGATTGATTGTGTTGGAAGTCCGGAAATAATCGGCGCGTATTTATATTTTCAAAATGAATTCTTTTGAGTTACATATACATGCATTAAAGTTTAACATTTAACTTTGACCGTAAATAGGCGCTTTTCGTACTGAGTTTATGTAAAAATATTTTTGTATTAAACATGAAATGTGCAATATGAATACTGATAATGAAAATAAGGGCAATGCAAATATACAGGTAATGGAACTACTACTTCCATCATGGAAAAAAAAGTTGTTAGAAATGCTACTGCTATTGGGAAGAGAAGGACGTTCGAAGACTACAAGCCTCTGGGTTTGCAGGGCAAAGCAATTTTTCTTAACGCGGCCTTGTGACATTCATAAAACAATAAGTAGGTTAACATAAAATCATTTTTTGCATTTTTTAAAATATTATAACAAATGTTATAATGAATTTTCACAAAATGTCTATTTATTTCAATTAATCAATTTAATTATTGTATTTATATACTGTAATGAAAATCATAAAGTTTTTAAAAATGTATAGATTCGATAGAAACTTAGAAACTAATCATTTTGATTGTTTCAGTAATTATATTATTAAGAACAGCAAGAATAATTTTATTAATGTATATTTCAAAACAGTGATGGCGCAGTTTTTGAATTCTTCTTCGAAAATAATTAATAAGAAGATATTGTATTCTGAAGATAACAGAAAGTAATGTGCATGAACAATTATGTAGTCATAAATTATCATAACTTTTAGTTATTTGCTCTCTAAATTCTTAAGATTCACTCTAATTAATATAAACAGAACATTTAATTTTGTAAACATTTCGTAATTATTGTTTATTTTATTAATATTATTTTTATAACTTTTTATAACTCCTATGGATTGTTACAATTGTCTGAGTAATAACAAACAAAATCCATTATGCGAGTGTTTATCTAAAATTGAACCGAAATTGATGAAAGATTACTTAAAAAGATTATTTTCACGACGGAATTATATCAATGGACCAAAAATTTACGTCGCGATTCAGCAGAGCGACATAACAATTCACATCTATACGTCACTTGATCACCGCGTAAATTCAACGTAATATAGGCGACATCTTCTCGTCTTCGACTGCATGTAAACACATTTTAAACGAACGGGTGGGAAATCGACGTTCCCCGAAGCATCGTCATCATTGTCGTCGTCGGTGATGGTGGTGGCGGCAACGTCGCCGTGCCAAGCGTACCTCGTCTTATTAGTCAAATCGCGATCGTCGTTGCGTGATCATTCCGCTCGTTACACTTGATATACAAACCTCGGCACGCGCGAATCGACCTGCGTACGAAAATAAACTTCATCGAGAAGTAAGCAAAGATTGGCAACTTGTTCCGATTATATGCTCTTTGCCATGATATTACACTTTGCAACTTTATAATTATTTTCTTTATAAATCCATAACGAAGAAGAAATACATAAAATTTCAACTCATAATAAATAAATGCTGTGTAAACTGTTGTGTGTACATATGTGTGTGCGTGCGCGCGCGCGCGCGCGCGGTGTGTGTATACATATACATGTACACACACACACACACACATACGCGCGCGCACGCCACAGTGACACAACAGCGTAGTCAGTAGTTCTCCGGAAAAAAAACTGAGTGTATTAAAAATTAAAATTATATTTTAAAGTATATTATACATTTATTAAAATGCATTTACTCAGTTATGGTATCCAATCTATATCATTATCATTAATTATAACTTGTCATCATGTTTTTCACGAGACATGCTTTTTATGAAATTTTTACAAATGTAAGAAGTTCATCAATCAATGGATTGGCTTTCTCAATCATGGACGAAATAAAAAAATATCAATTATTAAAATGAAGCTTAGAGAAATATGAATATTTATTTTAAAGCAGTTAGGTATCTTTGATTCGGAAGATTTGAAAGTTTTTACGCAAAATTTTCGAAAATCTCATATAAAGCATGTCTCAATGATAAGCTAATTAATAATAATGGTGATTGAGTGCCATAACTATTACTAACTAATTAAATTGTATTGTAACTAATTGAATGTAATGTATTTTTGAAACATAAATTTAACTCAATTTCATTCAGAAAATTGTTAACTATGCTTTTGTGACACTGACTCTATATGTATATATAATTACACACAGGGTGTTTGGAAAATAATGATAAATCTTTCGCATAAAAGCAGAATGGACTAAATTGAGAAGAAAATAAAAATCCTCTATTTTGCAATTTTTCACAATAGTTAACAAGATATTAATTGCTAAAAATTGTCGAAAATTAGTCTTCAATAATTTTTTATTCAAATACTATCAACTTTATAGAAAAACTGCAAGAGACAAAAATTATTTATTTTTTTTTTATAGAGTTCTAAGAATTTTTTCAGAATTTTTTCAGAATTTTTTAATATCATATTTTCTCATGTTGGAAAAATAAGGAAATGCAGTACTAAAAAGTTAATAAAAAATTCTGAAAAAATTCGTAGAATGCTATGAGAAGAAAATAAACAATTTCCATCTCTCGCAGTTTTTTTGTAAAGTTAATAGTACTTGAGTAAAAAATTATTGAAGACAAATTTTCGGCAATTTTTAGCAATTAATATTTCAAATATTGCGAAAATTACAAAATGGTACAGAACTTTTCTTTTTAATTTAGTCCATTCTACAATTATGCGAAAGATTTATCATTATTTTTCAAACGCCCTGTATACACACACACACACACACACACACACACACACACACACACACAGAGTGTCCCATTTTAAACGATGACTTCAAATTTCTCTTGAATAGTGCATTTTAGAGAAAAATATTTCAGACAAAAGTTTTGTGACTTCGAAGGGGACATAAGATGATATCATTGATTTGACCTCAGGTGTCGTTATCAAGATTAGAGCAAGATCACTTTAAATTTTCAGGAGGTTTTAGATGGAACTCTCTTCTTTTTATTGCACATTCTCATAGTTTACATCGGAAGCTTTTCAGAAGTAGTATAGTAAATTATATACAATATACAATATACGGTAAACTATTGTTTCTTTAAGTATTTTTCGATTTGAAAGTTACAATAACGCCATTGGCATTACACAAGATATCCGATGATTAAAATCTCTCGAGTATTGTTCAAAATTATGACATGGATAACATTTGTCATGATCAAGGCCGTTGGAAATTGTATCTCTTATTTTCACTTTTGCATTGAAAATTTATTTTTACGTAAAATTAAATGAACAATGTTTAACAGGTTTTAATTATCGGACACATTTTGGGTAATGTTCTCGCTCTCTCTCTCTCTCTCTCTCTCTCTCTCTCCCCCCCCCCCCCCCCCCCCCTCTACCCCTCTCCCTTCCCCCTCTCCCTCTCTCTCTCCCCTCTCTCTCTCATGCACATGGCACTATAACTTTCAAATTTTAAAATACGAAAGGTACCAAATGAAAAATAAGTTTATGGTATTATAGTGTTTTGAAAGCTGTACAGGTAAGCTACAAGGAAACATGTAATGAAACATGGAGGATTGCATTTAAAAAATTCAAAGTTACCTTGCCCTTATCTCGACAACGTTACCCACAATTAAATGATACCATCTTATGTCTCCCTTGAAGTAAAAAAAAAACTTTCGTCTGAAATATTTTTCGATTTAACGTAGTGTTTCTGAAATATTTGAATGGATCTTTTAAAATAGGATGTATATATACATGTGTATAATTATTTACAAAATATAAAATGTTTATTTTTTTTAAACATTGATTTACTAGATGGGGTGAAAAGTAACCTCCTTGACCGCCAGAATGCGCCACTACTGCAAGAAAGTTTATGGTGCCTTGTAGTCCGTTCATATTTAGGCAGACATGTCAAGTGGCAGTGCGATACTGCCCTTAGTTTTGTTTTGAGAGCTGATTGTTGTTGACGTGTTTGCGAAAACGATTTTCGTTCTCTCATAAAACATTATTTTTTGAGAGGCAAAACGGTGAAGGAAACAAAAGAAAAGTTGGATAAATATTATGTGGCTAATACTCCGTCAGATTACACCGTCAAATATTGGTTTCGAGAGTTTCGTGGTG
>NW_011627304.1:30253-44447 GCF_000204515.1 Acromyrmex echinatior
CCCTCCGATGCGGTTACCGAGGAAAATGTCAAAAAAATACATGAAATGGTGTTGGCTGACCGGAAAGTGAAGGTGCGCGAGCTAGCAGATGCTACAAAGATTAGTACTGAGCGAACACGCCATATTTTGGGCGAGATTCTGCATAAGAAAAAAATTTTTTTCATTAAGGAGGTTACTTTTCACCCCACCTAGTATATGCTGAATGAATAAAATTCCAAATTATCGTAAATAAAAAAATTACATTTATAAAAGATTTTTAACTGGTTTTAGTAACTGAAACTCAACTGCTGAATGTTTTTAAATGTGTATTTTGTGAATCACGTTCTATATGTTAGAGGGAAATGAATTAATTTTCTATAGAGGAAGACATATATATTCTGTAGGAAGACAAAAATAACACATATACCAATGAAATACATTAATGATTTGCATAAATCAGTTTTTACGTTTTTATATAAAATATCGATGGATTAGGCCGACATAAATTTTAACCCACAAACGACAGTAGAGGAAAGTTGTCGAATGTGTACTGGTCGTCTAAATCGTACCTCATCAATATTTTATATCATTATTTAATGTAGGCAACATTTAGTTCATAATAATATAAAATAAATGAGAAAAGAGTAATACAGACAAAAATATAATAGCCTTGTCTTGTTTTATGGATGTTAGCGGCATTAAAAAAAACAGGTATATCTAATATTAATTTTTTATCAACTTATGTAATAACTAATAACAACACAATCATTTAATTTTATTATAAATTTTATAAAAGATATTTTTATAAAAGGTATTGTATTTTTATAAAAGATTTACTGTACAATATTATACATGTACTGTATAAGCATATTCGCAAATATTATAAAAATTAAATCGATATCTTTACAAAATTCCAGTTTCCTAAATCGTACCGTTACAAGATAAGACTGATTGAATTGACAAGATCTTCAATCAGAATCTTTTGTTTCGGGTGCATTGTCATTGAACAAAAAAAAGGTTTACACTGTTTCTAACATTATTAATAAATTTATCAATTATGGAGAAGATAAATTAAATCAGATGTCACAACATGGCGTAGTATATAAAATATTTTGTCATGATTGACGCAACATATGTAAGACAGACGAATAGGAAATTACAAACTCGAGTCTCGGAACATTATGCGGACATCAATAAAAAAACTGTCACTCTCAATCGTCTAGAACCATCGCATTACTCACAATCACGATTGGAGTAATGTTAAGATTTTTTATCGTCCTTCTTATAATGAGAGGATGGACTCAAAAATGGTTCATGTCAAGAAACAGCAGCATTAAATAGACAGAGCGACACGGAATCCCTTTCCGATGTTTACCTTCCCACATTAGAACAAACATTATTCTCCCTCCTAGAAGTCATTTTCCCCCTTCCCGATTTCCTACGTAAGGAAGACCGGGACTTATTTTTCAGTTTCGAATTTTTACAGACTAAAATTAAGAGACTTATCGAAAAAATGAATTCTACACCAGTTATTACATACATTTGACTACCTAATAATATTTTAATAATAAGGAGAAACTAATAACTAATATGAAAAAAATGCATTTTTCTAATGCATTCCATCTGATTTAACTAGCCCCGGAACCGGGATAATTTGACTAAGATTGTTAAAATAAAGATTAATGTATTTTAAGCTACATCTTTGGCTACATTAATAAAACTTTTATAAAAATATATTTTAAACACAAACATTCGCTTCGCAGGGCAAACAATACTTCTTTTTGCAAAATTTATTCATTTCGTGCAAAAACACATCGAATAAACCTAATTTTTGAGATTGGACATGAGAGAATTGAACTTATAACATTTATCACTGAGGAAAATCTCTTTAAAGAAATAAAATTTTGAGTAAATATTATAAGAGTCGTCACTAAATGAGTCATACAGTTCCATGCTGTGGTTAGTCTATTATCCCATTCATTTTTTAAAAACATTAACAATATATGATAACAGAAACCAAATATCTCAGACAATACAGGGACAATCATATACAGGGTGCGTCAGGTATTTGAGGACATATTGACTATAAAACTAAAATGCGTATATTTCTTACAAAACTTATTGTATTTTATTGACTTTTTTACAGCAAAGTAAGTAACTCGTAGGCAATGCAATTATTCAATAAAATCACCTTCAGCAGCAATAACAGCTTCAATTCTCTGCCGAAAACGTTTGCATGCTCGAATCAAAGGAGCCTTGTCCATATGTGTCATTACTCTGTCAATGCTCTGAGGGAATCAAGCGTGTTATGGGGATGTTTATTGGTCTCCCGTTCTACAACGCCCCATACATAGTAATCTAAAGGATTAAGATCAGGGGAGCTAGGTGGTCACATGTTTGGGATTATGTGATTTGGGGGGCAATAATGCTCTGGACTTGCTGCACAAACTGTGATGTTCTAACTGTGTCTGAACGTGCTTTATGTGTTTTGCGCTTGGCAACACTTTGAACATTGCCATTAGATACTTCTAACTCTCGACGAACTTTGCGAACAAACGATCGGGCGAGATTCAAAAATTCGGAGATTTCAAGATCGCTATGATTCGCGTGTATAGCGACGATAATAGCGTGTCTTTTCATTTCATGAGTTAGCTTATTGCCATCCATTTATGATCTGAAAGGAAAAAAGAAAGAAAAATATATTGCTGCGAAGTGACAAGCACATATGTGAGTGTCCTCAAATACCTGACGCATCCTGTACATAGATAGTAAAACAAAAACTTTAAGAATAAAAATATTTACTTAGGTATACGATTTTTTAAAATTGTGACATAATTTCTATTATAGATGTATTCGCAACAAAATGTTACAACAGACTTAGCGGCAGCATGCTCAGACACATTTACGCATGTCTCGCGTGTTTTGTTTTTAATGTAGCCTCGATTATTATTCTACCCTATATTCAACTGACTCCGGTCTCCCCTACTTTTCCCCCCTTTCCTACTTCCCTTTTCCTATCTTTAGTTTCCTTAAGTACGTCTAGATTTGTTATTTTAAATTAACGATCATTTTATGTAAAACTGCTCATTTTCGAACAACAATTGCAATTTTAACGAACAAACATGGTTGGGGGCGTTATGATCTTTGGCGCCCTGTGCTAGTATTTGCTTTTGCGCTCTATTACAAGGATTTTTAAGTCTCTGAAGCACCAATCTAACGGCAACGAACCAACAACTAAAAAAAGGGAATTTCTATCAATTTGCACAATACGGATACGAATACAATAAATTTCATATTTTCTTTTATAATAATATTGTATTTTGACGATTAATGCAACATACTATATTATATTTTATCATACTATTATATTTTTTGGCTTAGTTTTTGAAAATATTTTGATTACGTCTTCAATTGTTATGTAATCAACAGTGATTACGTAATCAAAACTGTTTACCAATTCTTTTTCAATTGACATCATAGCTAAATCGCATGATCACGGTTGCATCATTGTATTTCTCAGGTAATACTTTATTATTTTTAATTTCGAAAAAGTTGCCACAGACATTGACGCAATTAATAAAATCTGTAACGCTGAATTTGAAAAGATTTCCAGAAAATCACTTTTAGCTAATTTATTTAAAATATCAAGTCAGATAGAGCTTTATATTTACAGGAATAGCATTGGCTATTAAAATTTTGTGTCCCTCCGCACTCTACGCTGGAGCGTATCTGCTCAGTGCCTTGTAACGCCTCCAAGGATGGTGTGCATTCATATTTAGGCATCATTTCTTTAAAAAAAAATCTTTATTTAAGATTGATTCCAATTATTACTCTACATTTTAAATATTAATTTCATATTATTAAATTTATCTAATACAAAAAGATAAATATAGTAGCTAATGAGAGTATGCTAATGAGAGTCAGCAACTATAAACAGCACAATTATTTAGTGAACAGTCAATAATCAGATATTGGATTGATATCTTCTTTATTTTGAACATTTCGACTCTCTTTGGAGTCCTCCTCAGCAAGAATGATATAAGTATAATTATCTCATATGTCCATCATGCTTAAATCACTTGCAAATTGACAAAGATGCGACGTTGTTAATCATCACGGAACATGAAGTATTGTACTGAAGCTTTGTTAAACATATTAAAACTTAAAAAGTAGAAATGTTAAAATCAAATATAAAGATCACACATTTTTAGAAAAATTTCTACGACGACATGTCATTCATATCTGTGTTCTAAAAATGTGTGATTTTTTATATTTGATTTTAACATTTCTACTTTTTAAGTTTATAATATGTTAATATGTTTAACAAAGCTTCAGTACAATGCTTTATGTTTCCGTGATAATTAACAACGCCGCATCTTTGTCAATTTGCGAATGACTTAAGCATTATGAACATGTGAGCTAATTGTACTTGTATCATTCTTGCTAAGGAGGACTCCAAAGAGAGTCGAAACATTCAAAATAAAGAAGACATCAATCCAATATCTGATTATTGATTGTTCATTAAATAATTGCACCGTTTATAATTGCTGATTCTCATTAGCCTACTATATTTATCTTTTCGTATTGTTTAAAATTCGAGAGTCCTAGTATAATTATTGTGAAATTTATTATATGACCATGTTTCTTTATTCGTCTTTTTTTTTTAATCTATCTCAAAACATATTACTTATTTTTACTCTTCTTAATATAAATTTAGTTTATTATATGACTAGCCATTTCAATATATATATTTTTTTTACATCTAACAGTCAAATTGTATAATGTTACACATGGATTAGATTCTCCAATGTACGAGATGTACATCATCATTATAAGAATATCAATCTCTTTCTTCCTATTATTTCTCTTTGCCAATAGGAGGAATACTATTAACACAAATTCAGCTACATGTGCGAAAAAATTACAAGTAATCTCCTTCTTCAACATGCGTCTTTATAATTAATTTTTTCACAAAACCGAATTCTATTTTAACATTAAAAATAATCCCGTGAGGTAGAAACGTTTGTCTTTTTAAATATTGTTATTAATATATCGTCATCAGCTTTTGTTTATATATCTAATTTTTATTATATATATTTTTAAATTTGTTAAATTTGAACAATGAAGAAGCATAAAAGTCAATGTAGGGTGACAATGCAATAAATATATTACTTTACATATATCTCAATAAAACGTTTCGATATCTGATACAGGATCACGAAAGTAATGTGCTAATCATGACAGTATCAGTCTTTCTTTTTATTTTTCAACGATATTGTATTCGCAGCACCTTTAGAACAATTACATGTAATTCTTAATAAATTTACTTCTTACCATGAAAGATTACAATTTAAGATGGAGACAGACAGGATCAATTACTTAGATGTCACATTAATTGGAAAAAATGTAAATTTTATGTAACTGATAGATCAAACCCACAAATTCTGGTAGATATCTCAGTTTTCACTCAGCTCAGCCTTTTGAATACAAAAAAGATTATGGATTTAACTAATAGAGTTATGACATTGTCACATCTAAAATTTCATGCCAAGAATTTAAAAACAATCATTAACATTTTGTTAGAATTATTATTCCTTGGATCTGATATTTAATGTTATTAACAGCACAATTAATAAATTTGCAAAGAAATCATAAAAAGTGTTACAAAGTGGGATGGATGGTGAAATATTGGAACATAAAAAATATTTTTCTATCCCATATATTAACAACGTATCTAGTTTGAAAACTGTTGCCAGAAAGCACGAATGCCACTAATTATAAATTATAAATCCATAAAATTATTGAAATAATTTATAAAACGGATACAGAAAAAAAGAAAAAAAGTAAGTTGATTTATAAAATTGATTATAAAGATTGTGACGCAAATTATGTGGGACAGACTAAACGACAATTACAGACTAGAATTAAGGAACATTCAGCAGATATTAATAAATCCTCGGGTACTTTGTCGGTAATTTCGAATTATAAATTGGAAACGAATCATAATTTTGGTTGGGATAATGTAAGTATTTTGGACATGGAACTATTTTATTATAGAAGATTAATTTTAGAAATGATTTTCATAAAAAGATAAAAAAATACTTAATAAACGGAATGATATTGAGAGACTGCCAGACATATATTTCCCTTTCCTTGATCAGCTTTCCCCTCTTTTCTACGCATCACTTCCTTACATATTATATTATATTATTTTGCTGATCTTTTGTTCACTGTCATTAATGATACATATCTTTTTGAGGTCTTTTCAGCGATTTTAATATGTGACACTTTGCGGTTTATTCATTTGTGTTTCTGACGATACATATACTTTTGAGATCTTGTTAGCGATTTTAATATGTGATACGGATTTATCTATTGGTGTTTCGTTTGACTCACAGGTACTATTAAAAATAATTTTTCTTTCTTATATTAAATTATTAGGTGCGCAACTAAATTCTCGCTGTTATATTGATGCACTTTCATCAAAATAACAGCGAGAACTTAGTTGCGCACCTAATAATTTAATATACTTTTAAATTTATACGTACAATATGACTATTTTTGTGACGTATAATATGACTATTTTTTTATATTGTATCTTATAGTCATTACCTATATCATTATATATATTTAATTGACCAACATATAATTTAGACCGTTGTTTATATAATTTATATATTATGGGGGGAATTTGGGACTCCTGTGAGGGTTTGAGGTGCTGGTGTGATTTCAAATTCAAGTAATAATAATTTTCGCATTCAACGACGCTGTATTATAATGAAATAAAGAGAAAGAAGAATCCTTTCGTGACGGACATTTATGTTAACATAAATATTTTATACACGACAATTTGTAAGTAATTGATATGTTTGATTTGCGATACTAAGGATGACCAGATATATGGAACGAAATGTTTATCGAAATATATGTAAAGTAAAGTAATACATTTATTGCATTGCACCTTGCGTTGGTTTTTATGCTCCTTCATTGTTCAAATTTGATTTGTTCAGAATCTGTTTGCTTAAAGAGTGTTTAAATTTGTTATTAAATTTAATGTTTGGCTTGTAGCTCTCTATACAGCACCGAAAATTTTCAGAAATATGTCAGAAATTTTTCTACTGAAAATGTCGAAACTTTTTTGATAAAAATTGCAGATTTTTCTGTAACATTTCATTAATCTTTCAAAAAAGTTTCATGTGCAAAAATCGCGGATATTTTGCTATTCCAGAGCTTATCTTAGAATCAGCTGCAAACATATTTTGCAATTTCTATGAAATGTTTTATTTTTGGGCTCTTGAGATAAAAATTAACAATAAATGAAAACACGAGCAATTAAGAGCCTAAATTTTTGTAATGTTCGGTATGACACCAATGTTATTATTGAAATAATGGATTAAATATCACAATGTCCTCAGCACAATTCGTATTAAATTTTTAAAATTTTGTTTACAAAAGAAGATTATTCCGCGGCAATTATTAGGTGTACAACTTTGTTTCCGCCGTTTTCCTATAGATGGCTTTAACAGTAAGTGGTGGCGAAATAAATAGATCATAGACGTCATACAATAAACTTGGGCATCTGTCAACATAACTCCATAGAAACATTAGTCGATTTGTGTCTGTATCGTAAAGTTATTCTCGATTGAAAATGTCAGTTTACGGGCCAAATTCTCCTCATTTGCGGGAGATTTTAATTTTCTGCTTCAATATGAAGAAATCTGGGGCTAAGGCATCGAATGCTCTCAAATACTTATGGTCACTATTAGTGAAAGAACGTATCGTGAGTAGTTTCAACGCTTCAAGAACGGTGATTTTGACGTCGAAGACCGGCATAGCGGTGGAAGAGAGAGTTTTCGAAGATGCAGAATTGGAGGCATTACTTGATCAAGACTCGTGTCAAAATCAAAAAGAATTGGCACGATCATTGGGAGTGATTCAACAAGCCATTTCAAAACGCCTCAAAGTTATGGGAATTATTCAGAAGGAAATTGGGTGCCGTACGAGTTGAAGCCGAGAGATGTTGAACGGCATTTGTTTGCTTGTGAATAGCTGCTTGAAAGGCAAAGACAGAAGGGATTTCTGCAAAGCATTGTGACTGGGAACGAAAAATGGGTTCATTACGATAACCCCAGAAAATCATGGGGAGTTCCCGGCCATGCTTCCACGTCGACGGCCAAACCGAATATTCACGGCTCCAAAGTCATGCTCTGTATTTGGGACCAGCTCGGCGTAGTGTATTATGAGCTGTTAAAACCGACTGAAACAATCACAGGCGATCAGTATCGGACACAATTGATGCGTTTGAGCCGAGCATTGAAAGACAAACGGCCGCAATACAACGAGAGACACGATAAAGTGATTTTGCAGCAATGCTCGACTTCATGTTGCGAAAGTGGTCAAGACATACTTGGAAACGTTGAAATGGGAAGTCCTACTCCGCCGTATTCTTCAGACGTTGCTCCATCTGACTATCACTTATTTCGATCAATAGCACACGGCTTGGCTGACCATCACTTCCAGTCTTATGAAGAAGTAAAAAATTGGATCGATTCGTGGATCGCCTCAAAAGATGATCAGTTTTTTCGACGCGGGATTCGTATGCTGCCCGAAAAATGGGAGAGAGTAGTGGCCAGTGATGGACAATACTTTGAATCATAAATGTATAACCAGTTTTTTACAATAAAGCCTCGAATTTCCGAAAAAAAACAGCGGAAGCGAAGTTGTACACCTAATAAATAGTATTTATTATTCAGATTTAAATTTTCACCATCCACGTATGCGTAACAAATATAATAAATTGGAGGATTCTTATATCCGGAGAATTCTTAATGTTGAAATTAACGATGCGTTTAGACTACACGATTCAAAAAGACAAACTCTGATTCTATTCAGAAAGATTTTTTTCTTGGATTTCTGTCTATCTTTGTGATGCATTTTCTATCAAACAGAAAAATTTTCTTAGACAAAAGCATATAGAGAAACATAAGAAACTGGACAAGAAAATTAATTGGTTGATTAACAAACACAATAACGAAATTATCTCCAAGATTAAATCGATTCAATTCATTTTTGGACTTGCTCGGATAATAGTTTTTATTCTTTTTTTAATAATTTATTGTTTGACTCTGGAAATAATAAAAGGTATTATAATTTTAAAGTAGATATTATGCCTTCTTTAAAGATTATGTAAGCGGGTTTCCTCCGTGTCCAAATCCATTCTTGAAATGCCAATGTTTCGTGAACCTTGCAGTCCATTTCATCAGGGTGAGGAGTAGTTTGATACTGAGCTGTTCCTCCGGGTCGTTCCTTTTTTATATTACGCTACTTGTTGGAGTGGTGAGGAGAAAGGAGAAAATGGGGGTGGTGAGGGGAAGGAGAGAAATCGATCAGTCTTCAATAACGAAACGTTGGCACTCCAAGAATGGATCTAGACACGGAAGAAATCCGCGAAATGCATAATCTTTATATAGAAAGCACCCGTGGAAGCCTCAAGAATATTATTATGCCTTCTTCTTTTTCGACTCCGAATGGACATTCATTGCTTTCTATTAAGAAAAAATGGTTTGTGAATTTATCGAATATTACTATCCCGACTGAAATCCAATTACAATTGGGAAGTAATTTTTCGTTACCATCTTTTGATATGAAAAAAGTTGTTTTTGAACTTATTAAGTCGATTGAAAATAATGTTAAAAGACTAAGTAACTCTAGTTTGCTAATTTTAGAAACCGTTCAATCTCTGTCATACAAAAATTGTCTTCACCAGAAACCAGCGAAACCCGAATCATATTATTAATAGAAGATTAATCTTTTTACTTAAGATGATTAAGAATTTTATCAAGAGCAATCAAAGAATATGAGAGCAGATAAGAGTAATGTGACTGTGGCTTTGGACCAGAACGAATATAAACAAAAGATGCTCAAAATGTTAAAAGACAGTAGCACATACATGATGATTAATAAGGATCCAACAAGGAAGCTCACTGAATCAATAAAGATCTTATTAATAGAAGAATTTGGATTTCATCGATGGGTTTTCGATCATGTACAAAAAACTATATTGCAATGATGGGGTACTTCCCAGATCCTATGGACTCCCAAAGATTCATAAGGAGAGTTACCCATTGAGAATGATAATTTCATTAATTGACGGCCCTTTATATACATTAGCTTTGTTTTTGTAACATTATTAAAGATAACGTTCCGAAACCGCCTAGTCACATTGATAATAGCTTCAAATTAGTGGAAAAATTAAATGGTTCTTTAAATAATAAATACTCATTAATTTCACTTGATGTAATATCACTTTTTACGAATATTTCACTGGATTTAGCTGTGAAAAGTGTGTCAGATAGGTGACCTTCCAATATATCAAAGGAAGAATTCATTAAAGTTTTGCGGTTAGTATTAGGAAACTACTTTTATTTTACTTTTGATGATAAAATTTACATTCAGAAATTCGGAACACCCATGGAATCACCGTTGTCCCCCATCATTGTAGATTTGATTATGAAAGATCTAGAAAACGAAGCTTTGAGAAGATTTGGAGCTACCAGATATTTGTACTTACTACAGATATATGGACGACATCGCGACTGCTGTCCCTAATCACATTAACTGATGAATTTTTGGAGATATTTAACTCATTACATCTAAGATTACAGTTCATGTTAGAGATTGGTGATAATTGTTTGAATTTCTTGGATGTGACTATAATTAATGCAAACGAAAAATTGGAATTTAATTTGTATCACAAATCGACATTCTCGGGTATCTTAGTTTCTTATCTGTCCATCCGCTCTCACAAAAAAGAGGTATTCTAATGATTGACAGAGTCTTTTTACTTTCTCATCCGAGATATATGGAAAACTTCAATTTTATTATTATTAGGGGTTTGCATTAAAAGTTACTGTTCACGTTTAGATGACAGTAGCTGCGTATGCTATGGTCAGAGACATTTCCTACTTATATCATTTTGAAGTGTGAATATTTCCTACTAAAATTCAGTCAACAGACGTCATCCTTGGTTACATATGTGCTTTTCTATACTGAATTAAAATTAAACGTGATAAGTTGTTTTTCCGATGTGTACTTCTACACTATTTTGATTTGAAAAAAAGTGCAGCTGAACTCGATTGTTTGCGGAAATTTATGGTGAATCTGATCCATCGGAAACAGTATGTAGAAACTGGTTTCGATGATTCAAAAGTGGTGATTGTGACGTTTACGACAAACAAAGCAATGCTCTGTATTTGGTGGGATATGGAGAGTATCGTGTATTATGAGCTGCTTAAACCGAACGAAACAATCACCGCCGAGCGTTATCGACAACAATTGGAACGTGTGAATGATAATTTGATGCAAAAAACGACCATCAATTGCATCAAATCATCGAAAGATGATTTTACTCCATGATAACGCTCGGCCGCATGTTGCTATAATCGTGAAACAAACACTGATGGATCTCGAATGAGAGGTTCTCCCGCACCCGGCGTATTCTTCGGACTTAGCACCAAGAGATTATCATCTGTTCCGATCGATGCAACATGCTCTGGAAGATACACACTTCCATAATTATAGCGAGGTCGAAAATTGAGTTGCTGAATGGATTGATTCAAAAGACAGACCATTCTTTCGTCGTGGAATTCAACTTCTGCCTGAAAAGTGGCAAAAAGTCATAGCTTCCGAGGGAAAATACTTTGATTAAGGTATTCATATATTTTGTTATTGAAATAAGTGTTCAAATACAAAGAAAAAACAGTAACTTTTAATGCAACCCCCTAATAAAACGTTTTTGTATAATGATTACCCGAAATTTATCTTTTACACTATTAATTTAAGATTAAGATCTCTTTTAAAATGCAAGACATTAAAACAAGTAGATAAATCTAACAATTATGAGACTGAAGACAAATTAATTTCTTGGTTTACTATACCTTTTTTATCGGATATTATGATAAATTTAAGAACATTACTAAGAATCTTGTCAGATTATCTTTCTTTAGTTTAAATAAACTTGACGGAATCATCAAAGATCAGAAAGACGATTCTAAGAAAAATGTTATATATAAAATTAATTGTAAAAATTGTAATGCTTACTATGTGAGGTCGTAAATTAAAGACCAGAATTAATGATATTAATAAAAATGATATTAATAAAAAAAGTGCTAATTTGTCTGTTATTTCAGAACATAGATTAGAATTTTACTATGAATTTGATTGGAATAACACAAAAATTTTAGATAATGAGAGATTTGTTGGTAAAAGGTTGGTGTAAGAGACGCTCAATATTAAAATGCAATAGATTAAATTTGAAATCAGACACAGAAGTCTTGCACCATATACGAACATAATAAATAAATTTTAACTCAGTTTTGGGATCATTTGACTTTACTTAATTTTTGATCTATACTATAATATTTGATATATTGGGAGTACAAATTAGTTCGGTCCGTTTTCCAAAAAATGGCTCCGGCTGTTGTGAAGGATTCATAGTGACAGTTGATTGGCGTTTTCAGAGAGATCAGCTAAGACATCAGCTAATAATATTCAGTTTATATCGCTTTGAATTTCATACAAAAACCTTGATTGTTTGAACTGTTGAATTTTGTGTTAACTAAGCAGCATTTGCGGGAGGTTCTAATTTTCTGCTTTAATTGGAAGAAAAGTGCAGCTGAAGCCCATCGAATGCTTGTCGAAGTTTATGATGAGACTGCTCCAACTGATAAATCATGTAGGGAATTTCGACATATAGTATATTTATTTCAAGGATGGAGATTTCAGCGTTGAAGACAAGCCTCGCTCTGGACAACCAAAAAAATTCGAAGATAAAGAATTAGAGGCATTACTCAAAGAAGATCAGAGTCAAATGCAAGAGGAGAGCTTGCGGAATTATTAGGAGTAACTCAACAAGCCGTTTCTGCACGATTGAGAGCCATGGGAATAATTCAAAAACAAGGAAATTGAGTGCCTTATGAACTGAAACCGAGAGACGTTGAAAGGCGATTTTTCACTTACGAATAGCTGATTCAAAGACAACAAAGAAAAGGTTTTTTGCGTCGGACTGGAGATGAGAAGTGGATATTCTACGACAATCCTAAGAAGAAAAAATACTACGCTAAGCCCGGTCAATCGTTGCCATCGACCTCAACATCAACACCAAAGCCGAACATTCATGGTTCGAAGATCATGCTCTGTATCTGGTAGGACCAAAAGAGTATTGTTTACTTTGAGCTGCTGAAATCTGGCGGCTCCATTACGGGCGATCGGCTACAATTGATTCGTTTGAGCCGTACATTGCGAGAAAAACGACCGGAATACGAGACATGATAAAGTTATTTTTCTTCACAACGCTCGGCCTCATGTCGCAAAAGTCGTAAAAAGTATTTGGAAACGCTCAAATGGGATGTTTTACCGCACCCGCTGCATTCTCCAGACATTGCTCCTTCTGGGAGACTTCCTTGCTGCACTCGATTACTTTGATTTGCGACTACTTGAATTGTATTAAGGAAGTTGTATTATATGAGACTACTAAGACGTTTGGAATTATTCATCAAGAGATTTTATTATACTAGACTGCTGAAGATGGCTTGAATTAAGCCGAAACGTTCGGTATTTGTTATATATTTGTAGCACTGAGAAATATATGTTAATATAATCGTTCTAATTCCTGCGAATTTAGGCTCTTAAAAAGCCTTAATGCTGGAGCGAAGGCTGAAGTTAATCATGATCGATCTTACAGGTTTTTATTTTCAATGTATAAGATGCTTACGGCCTCTGAGTTAATATGTAGGAAATTCGATCGATTAATTATCGATATTTTTATTCCGTTTCCTACTATCTTAGCAGGGACGTGTATTAGGGTCGGTTTCACAAATGTAAAATTTATTTTGGAAAATTTTCCAATTTTAGAATTGAGAAAATATTAAACCGTTATTGAAGTTAATCTTATATTTGTAGAATCGGGGCGTAGAAATACAGTTGTATTATGTACACATGCAGTGTAGGCCGTGTTCCAATATATACCACCAGTATTAAAAATTTGTAATATACAAGAAGTACAAATTTTTAACTTTAATAGTTACATCGATACGAAGCCGTAGTAGCTTTTTTCCTTACATCCGGTGCCATTTTAGGTAATAATAATAATATAGTAGCAATAAATGAATGCGACGTTGCATATACATAATGTAATTCTTTTTCATGAATATCCATA
>NW_011627304.1:62593-74305 GCF_000204515.1 Acromyrmex echinatior
AAGTCAGACGCTAAAAATTGACTGTGATTGATCAATTTTTAGCTTCTGACTTCTGATTTGTAACTAATGGCTTATTATAGAAGACCCATAATAAAGAAAGATAGAAGTTACTCATTTTCATGCAGATATAATATAGACGTATTAATGAATATTAGAATTATATTTTATGTGCATTATGATGTACACACATTACAAAACATAAAATATATTTCAAATTCATATTCACATACGTGTGTAGCTACTTCATCTCTTTTTGTTACGAGTAATAAAAAGATGTACTGATGTCCTCTTTTTTCTACGTTTAATAAAAAGAGAGATTTTTTTATTCGAAGTATAGTCAAATATACAGATATTAGTGATATATGCTTTTATATTTTCAATATCAGAATATACATACAACTAACATAAATCAAAGCTAACGAGAGTCAAACGCAGATGATCAGACGTAACATCTTAAAAAAAATAATCAAATTACGAATCCTCTGATAAATCCTCATTTTATGTGTACATATATACGCATTATATACGAGTGTAGGTTGAAAAGTAATGCCTCCACCTCAACAAAATCCTCTAGAATGGATAAAAAATTACCAAAAAATTACAGTAGGTAGAAAAATCTTTATTTAAAAACATCCCATGATTATTTCTCGACATAGTCGCCATTGACATTAATACATTTATGTAACCGATGTATCCATTTGTCCATCCCGTCAACGAAAAATTGGGGCTCTTTATTCCGACACCAAGCATTCACAAATTCTTGAACTTCGTTGTCCGAGTCGAAATGATGTCCCTTAAGGTCATCTTTTAGTAGTGGAAATTAGTCAAAATTTAGTAGTGGAAAGTAGTCAAAATTTCCTTGCACATGTCAAGTCTCTTCTTCTTCATTTCGTCTGTGAGCATCCTTGGGACCCATTCCCATCTCGCGCAAATCTTTCGAAACTCGAGCTCATTACTGATAATATGATTCACTCTTTCTTGAGAAATACCCATGATACGAGCAATTTTATGCTGCGTAATCCTTCGGTTTTCATGAATCAAGTCGTCAATCTTTTGGACATTGCCCCCTGTCATCGCAGTTTTCGGACGACCAGACCTCGATAAATCAGAAATTTTAAGCGAACCACTATTAACTTTTTTCGCATTCACAACCCATCTTCGAACATTGCTAATATCAATCGTTTCGTCACCGTAAACATTTTTTAAACGAGCATGAATCTCTTTAGGTGCGCACCCTTCTGCGACGAGGAACTCGATAACTGCGCGTTGCTTTAACCTAACCTCCATACTGCTTTTCGTTTCCATGATAATAAAATATGAACGCGTGCTCGTACCAACACGGAACTTGACATACTGATTCTAGACAGATGTCACAACGAGATGCAACAGGTAATTTCTATCTGCAACGTATGTATATTCACACATATTTAAGTACACACCACTAATATTTTAACATGATTAACTTCTACATCTTTTTATTAAACGTAGCAAAAAATGTTATAGTTACGTATATAATATGTGTAATATATCTATGTATAGCTAATACATATTACATTCTGATTTAAAATGACATTGTACGACAGAAAAAATGCTATTAGGGCCATGTGTCAATGTACACTGTCAATACTAAAATCTATAGTTACATATTTTCAGTGCTCGCAGTCAATATCGGTACATCGTAGTATCACTTTTTCCTATGATCAATATCATTTTAGGGTTTAGTCAAGATGTAACATATATTATTGTCAATATATGGATGTGTTTCATATATGTGTATATATATATATATATATATGAATATTCATGAAAAAGAATTACATTATGTATGTGCAATGTCGCATTCATTTATTGCTACTATATTATTATTATCTAAAATGGCATTGGACGTAAGGAAAAAAGCTACTACAGTTTCGTATCGATGTAATTATTAAAAGTTAAAAATCTGTACTTTATGTATATTACAGATTTTTAATACTGGTGATATATATTGGAACACGGCCTACACTACATGTGTACATAATACAATTGTATTTCTAAGCCCGATTCTACAAATATAAGATTAACTTCAATAACGGTTTATTTTTTTCTCAATTCTAAAATTGGAAAATTTTCCAAAATAAATTTTACATTTGTGAACCCTAATACACATCCCTGCTAAGATGATAATGTAGGAAACGAAATAAAAATATCGATAATTAATCGATCGAATTTCCTGCATATTAACTCAGAGGGCGTAAGCATCTTATACATTGTAAATGATAACCTATAATATCGATTAATACCTTGATTAACTTCAGCCTTCTCTCCAGCATCGCCTTAATTGTCCGTGTTTTCATTTATTGTTATAATTAAATAATTCTTCAACGATAATAGGCAAATAAGAATCAACCTTTCAAAATGTAATGTATACAAAACAAATTTCTCTTAATAATAACTAAATACATATATAAGTATAAACTGAGATATCATTATATGTTTCGGCTCTTGGATGGCTCAATTGGTTTTAATCGTCATTCGTGCTTCGTTAAAAAGTTATTAAGAAAAGTTTGAAAAATAATATCTTTCTCTATATAAATGTCCTTTTTACTATATAGAACAAAAATTTCATACTTAAAAATATATTTTGCGACTATCTATGCGAAGCGACTTTCATCTCTCTTCCCCCTCTACTTGGAGCTGCACGATTTCCATGCAAATGATTCCCATCTTACTTTTATGTTTTATGCTCCCCCAAACAGAAGAAGAGGTGGGAGTCGCTTCGCGTGAAAGTCGTGCGTCCCCAAGCAAGGGAAAGGTGGAGTGAGAATCGTTTCGGGTAAAAGTCAGCGTTAAAAATGACCAAATTCAAATTTCACATATCTCCGCGAAGAATGATCACGGAGCGAATAAAAAAACGTTTTAAAACCATAAATTTCTATAATTGTTAAGTTTAATACTTTCTTTTTAAAATGATTTTTAATCATATTACGCTACATTTTTTTACTGAATGATTTAAAGTGAATAGTACATTTTCTAGTCTTTATGCTAAAAATTTCTCAAAATTTTGCTGCCATTATTATGGTAGTATTATCCAAGATGTACCATGGAGAAGTTACACGGTCGGACTTGCACCTCATGTATGCGCGCGCGCGCGCGCGTGTGTGTGTGTGTGTGTGTGTGTGCGCATACTTAAAAATTGAGTGTCTCTATGACGAATTACTTCTGTTGGGCACAACTTCTGAATTAGGAGATATTTTGCAACGAATGTGGCATGAAATTCCACAGCATTTAATCTGGTGATTTATCAACATGTGGATACGCTGTCAAGAAATAACACACACAAACACACACACACACACACACACACACATGCTTATACACATGAGGTGTAAGTCCGACCACGTAACCTTCCTGTGGTCACCTCGGATAATGCTAATACCCGCGGCAAAATTTTGAGAAATTTTTAACGAAAAGACTAGAAAATGTACTATTCACTTCAATTCAATGAAAACAATTGTAGCGTAATTAAAAATTTAAAGAGAAAGCTTTAAACTTAACTTACAATTATAGAAATTTGTTATGTTTCAATGTTTTTTCGTATATTCGCTCTGTGACATTCTTCGCGGAGAATATATGTAAAATATGTAAAATTTGAATTTGGTCATTTTTAACGCTGATTTTAAATGACATTAACTATGTTGAAATGCAGCAAGCAACAAGATAAAGTAATTTTGTCAAAAATTATCGTATTAAGATGTTTAAAAAAGCATTTTAAAGCACAAAATCTCTACTTACGAAATCGGTAATTGATATTTCAATCTGACTGATCCTTTATGGAGCTATGATATCCCAAATGGATATCCGTTAAATGTGAAAATTTTGTACAAATTTTACAAGGTCTATGGTGTGAAATAAGATTTACAAAAAAAATGCGGTTTATAACATTCGAAAGAGTGAATCTTCAATTTGCTTCTTTATTGACCTCTGTATGATTTTTTTTAATCGAGTTATTCAACATTGAAGCAAAAAGGGTCGCTTTTGTTTTAACGTCGAGTAACTTGATGAAAAAAAGTCATACGAAGCGTCATAAAAAAAGAATTAAAAACAACGATTCACTTTTTCGAATAATGTAAACCTCATTTGTGTACAATTTTTAATTCGCGCCATGAAACAAATTTTCTAAAAATTTTTAAGATCTTCATTTATGTTTATGTAACTTCATAAAATATCATTAAGACCGGTTTTTTAAGTAGCGATCTGAAAAGTAGAGATTTCAAGCTTTGAAATGCTTTTTTAAACATGTATTGATACGACAAAGTTACTCTATCTTGAACTTTGACTATTTTTATAGGGTGAAAAAAGTGATATGTGTGTAAAATTAGCCCCCATTTTTTTGAAAATTAAAATTTTGACAATTGTTCCAGATTGTTCTAAGTTTGTTCTATATTGTGCCAAAGCGATATTATCTTATTCCAAATCGTTCTCCAATAAAATCGAAGAAATAGTTTCTTTTGCTAGCCCCCCTTTTTTGAAAAATTAAACAATTTCTTCTCGTTACAGATTGTTCTAGCTGTTCCAAACATTATTCCAAAACGATAATTCCGTAAGTCAAACGGAAATCGAGAAAAATAAAAAAAACGTTTTTCAACAAACGAACACTCCAACAAAAAGTAAAGGTACATTCTCCTTATTACAATGTAGAATTTTATACTTTCAGTTGTTCTAATCTTATGGAAGATAATTCTGCAGTGTGAATCTACAACCTACTGGTTCTTCCAAAAATTGAAAAAGTTCTAGTTGAGAACTTTTTGTTCTGAGTTGTTCTAGTCCTACAAAACACAGTTCTGTAAAGTGAATCTCCTATCATTATCGGTTCTTTCAAAAATAAAAAAAAAGTGATTTTTTTTAGCTGTCATCAAAAGTAAACGTACGCTTCCTTTCTTGTTCCAATGGAGAATTTTTTGTTCTGAGTTGTTCTAGTTCTAAGAAACAGTTCTGCAGTATGAATCTCCTATCATTATCGGTTCTTTCAAAAATCGAAAAAAATTGATTTTTTAACTGCTACATCGAGAGTAAACATACATTTCTTTTATGCTTCAGTCTAGAACTTTCTATTCTGAGTTGTTCTAAATCTACGAAATACAATTCTGCAGTATGAATCTCCTATCGCTATCGGGTTTTTTGAAAATTCTAAAAATGTCTTTTAATACATTCGTAGCTTAGTAGAATATGTACAATAAGCCTTTCATATCCGTTATTTTATCATCCACTCTCTCATTTATCAGTGTTTTGTAAGTATTGGATCAATACAAAATAAAGTACAAAATTAATTAAAAAATGCTTTATATATATGTAAACGGAGGATCTTTGTAACTATAATATAATTACGTTAATAAGAAACGATAACTTATACGGTCTGAGCTGTATCTAAATAATTCGGTTTGCATTTTATGTACTTAACCGATTCTACAAACTGCACGCCGAATTAAATTTAATTTTATAATACAATCATAAACAGAACTAATCTAATAACATCAAAGATTACATTTACAAATATTAACATTAAATTGTCATATTTAATAATAATATTGCTACTAGTCATATTAGAAGGATAAACATCTTAATGTGCATGTTTCAAAAAATATAAGCTCAGACTGGATTTGGATATGGATCTTTCGAGTTTCGTTCGGATGTTCTCCTAATTCGACCACTGAGATTGCGGTAATACTTTTCGCAGTAGTTAGTTTATATAAGAAAATGTTTGTGCGTTGATTGCACGTGAAAAATAAACAGTATCTTTGAAACCCTAACGTACATATTATATATCATTATGTTATACATATTTAAATTTTTTAATTTGTTTCATTTTCTCATATAATTAATGAGGTATTTCGTGCGTGCGCGCGTGCGCGCGTGGTATGAGAGAGATATATTTATTAATAATATTATATAAAATATCTATCGCATAATCGTTATAAATGTACAAAAATATTTTTCTATGTAAATACACATGTTTATATGATAGTTTGTTTTAATGCTTTCTTTGGTTGCGTAATAATTCGTCATATTTTATCCAGTTGATGCCATTACGCACACACGCAGTATAATGTTCAACGGACGTTTGGAAATGTTGTCCGTGGTACACAATGCATCTAACATGCGTGTATTATTGCTCCTTTAATTGAATAGATAGTGGAATGTCCTATAGAATAGTTATGATCGAAGATTCAATAAATAGTTGTGCATCGTATGATACGTTTACAGAATGATCTTTATCACAATAGGTATTAGGAGGGGAAAGGCGTGGGAAAGATTCCCAATCGCCGACATTGCTGTTTATAGTAAACAGGATCTAGGACTAGGGCCTTATGTTTATGTAACTCCAGTCGATGAATTACATAAACATGATACGCATGTTTCGCTATGCGTTCCATATTTGTTTTGTCACCCGTCGCCCGCCGCCACCCTCGTTATCTCTCTGCGTGCGCTCCGTTCAATACGAGCACCTCGGCTTCGGGCGTGCGTGCGTGCGTGCGTGCGTGCGTGCGTGCGTGCAATCGTAAACTACATTACTAAAAGATATTATAGTTATTGCTAAGTTATATTACTAAGTCATTAAAAAGAATCGTAAAGAATAATTTCCATATCTATTTAATAAAATCGTTTGCGAAAAAAGAAAAGAGAACGTGGAGTTTGAGACAGAGTGCAATGGGAGGAAGAGAACGCGAATATTATAAATTAATATGATAAATGTAGGACCGCAACGGATGGAGAGAGAGGACAACGGGTTGGAAAGAGAATGCAATAGACGAGAACGGGAGAGAGAAGAAACAAATCCCCTTCCCCCTCTAACATGGATCCCCTGACGCATTACCCCCTCCCCCGCACTTATGAGTATCCTCCGCGCCCCACGCTTCCTTCAGATCTCTAAATTAGAACTGCCCTAATATTGCTATTGCTTGAATCTACATTAAGAGATTCAACCAGCGTATCAAGATTTTTAAAATTTTTGGATCAATAATGCCTGTGGCATTGGTACCTATTATAGAAGATATTTTTGTAATTATTTGTGCGACAATAATATGTCTTCAATTCTGAGTAATTCAATATTTATAAAAATGTAAAATTATGTATATTTAGGATGTGTAAAATGTATCGTTTTGTAATTTAAAAAATGAAACTTTATTTTGATACAAATCTTTACATCTTATAGTCTGTCAAATAAGAGCGAGACCGAATTTACTCACAGCTGATAGAAGATATTGCCTTAAATTTTTCGTAAGTAGGAATCTTTGTTCTTGATACATTGTCAAGAAAGATTTAGTTGTTAAATTTTTGTGAGAGAAACACGTTAAACGCCATAAGTGCAAATACGCATCATGCTACGAGACTGTGTTTCTTTGTATCCATCCGAAAGGTCCGAAAATGTCGTAAACAGATTGCTAAATATATAAGAAAACATTCTTACAGAAATGGATGCAGCGACATAATGTGACACAAAATGTCAATGATTTTCAGAATATGGTTCGATAAACAAAGAGGACAAAAAAGATAATAAAAAAATAGCGAATCTGTTTTTGCGAAATTCTAGTTTAACACTGCGTCAAATACAAGCAAAAATAAAGCAAAAAGGTTTAAATATATCATACGAAACTATCCAAACTCACATCCGTGCTCTTAACATAAAATGGCGCAACACAGTGAAGAAACCTCTGTTGACTGAGAAACATGTGACTCGCTTGGGCGCACGAGAATATTGATCGAGATTTTAGCAACATAATTTTCACTGACGAATGCTCTATATGGACACGTTGTATCCTCATGCGAACCTGATTAACTTCCACCAACAAAATTGTAGAGTGAACCGTTAAATATGGGATAAAAGTGCATCTTTGAGGCTGCTCCTCAAAAACAGGGGTTCACTTTGTACCTATTTATTGACAAACTGAATAAATGTTCGGAATCTACAAACAGGCTTTGTTATTGTCTACCAAACATTGTTCATCGATAAAAAAAAATGCGTTTTTTTATGTCAACTTTCATTGGAACTGTCAAGACTCTAATCTTATAATTTAAAGCATCTGTCAATCTTATTGCAATAACATTTTTGTTTATTTAATCTATCAATCTAATTGTTTGAATTAATCTGTCAATCTAATTGTAATAACATCTTGTTAAATTAATTAATTTATTATATGTATACTGAAGATAGTCTAATTAAAACCGAAACATTTAAAATATATTTTGAAATTGTTTTTTTTAATAAATATTTTTAATACATATTTAATAAATCTTCGCACATAAGACCTTGCGTAATGGTTTTATGCTCTTTGTAATATTTTTAAATTTTAGTCACTTAAATTTGTTTATTGTAAATTTGTTAATTATACGCGGATAAAAACATTTCTTAGAACTAATATTTTAGAAAATATAATATATTATAGGACCATATATGTGATATCAATGCCTTAAATAGTCTACTCAGATCTAAATGCTTGTATGAATTCTGTGTGAATTTATATACTATGTAGTATGTAGTATGACTAGCAATTTAACATTTGATGCTTTTTTGCATCTTCGACGAAACGATCTTAATAATACTGAATGACATATCGAAATCTGTAAATAATTAATTCTCTTACTGCAAAAAATATCACCTCGGAGAGTTGAACCTGCATCTCTTGTTTTCCTAAGTCTTTAGACCATCGAGTCTTAATATTCTTCGCAATAATTGACATAATGAAGGAACAACGTCTATTTAGGCGACGTAAATAAACAGTATAATATATTATAGGAACGTATATGTGATAACACAACTGTAAAATTCAATGCCTTAAACTAGCTGGATCTTAAATGCTTGTATAATTCTGTGTGAGTTTTTATACTACGTATGTAATCTTTTAAAACGCTAAAGTTCTAATATTTTAGAACTTTCTATTCTCTTATTTTCTAATGTTCCCAATCAATTGACTATCTTCTTTATTACATTTTTTTCATGTAATAAATAACTTAATAAAAAATAAAATTATTTTTTCTTTAAACTTTTAAAAACATTTTTTATCTAAACAAGATATATATATATATATATATACCTATATATAACTAACCAGAATAAATATTTTAGCAATATTTCTCGCAATAAATTTACAGTTTTTCAGTACATTTTTCTAATAGAGTACCAGATTGAACATTAAATTATTAAATTGCTTATCAATTTAATTTGTGATATTACTATAGTATTATAGTTTACTTGCGTCTATAAGTTCAAAAAATCTGCGCGCAGTTCAAATAACTACATATTTAGTATATAAATATACTAATATAAGAATACTAATATAAGTACACTAATAAAGGATAAATTCACATAGAAATTATTAGAAAAAAAAGCATTAAAGATCCAACTTCAACTAGTATAGGCTTCTAATTTATCAACTATGTTCTCACATATATGATCTAAAATAAAATTCTTATTGTAAATATTTTAGTACTATCAATTATTTTTTAATACTTATTGACTATCTTTATCGCATCCTTTTTTCAATAAACAAACTTTATACGACGTTAAACTATAATAAACTTTTTTTAATTTATTTAATATCATAAAACTAAAATCATTTCTTTCAACTCTTAAAGTAAAACGTTATTTATCAAAACAGGAATAAATGATAAAACATGTGAATTTTAAATTGAACTCTGCCATGCCTAACTGTACTTGTCCATAGTACCGATGCTTTTCTTTTAACATATTTTCTTTTTTTCTCTGCAAGCGCTTATTTATTTGATTATTCACAATGCTTTCAATATTTGAAATTTTTCCAACAGATTAGCATTTTATTTTTAATAAAGCAACTTGCTCGACATTTTTAACTTATAATTCTATTCAGTGAATAGACCAAATATGAATTGAGTCTTGAGATAACCAATTTCGACTATTACAGCATTTGTATCTTTTGCAAAGACTCTGCGTGCTTCTGCTTCAGTTTTTTCCGTATTCAGTGAACTCTGTTTTAAAATTCTTTGCTTTAAAATATTATCATTTTTTGTTCCAGTCTGCATTTTTACTATTCATGTACGTAAATAATTCATAACGAGTAGAACTTGTTATCCTATTATATATATCTTCTTTCTTATATCCAATAAGTGTTCCAATCTTTAGTTTTCACACAAATCTCTTCAACATTTTCACTGTGTTCATTATTCATATTATAACATTCTTGTACACACTGATAATTTTTTTGTTCCAATCATGATCGTCTTGAAATTTAAAAATAATTTGAATAATTTGTTTTTCAATACTTTTAGTTTTACTTTTGTTCTTCGTTCACTAGTATGTGTCGTCCTTCAAGCACACAAATTATGACGTTATAAAATAAAATCATGTTCAAAAGAATGTGAATTATATTCTAAAAAATGTTCATATTAAAATAAGTTAAAAGACATTTTAAATTTAATTCATAAAATTTGTTTTCAAACTCACATATGTTTAATTAAAACAGAATTAGATCTTTGTATGTAATATTCTTAATTTCAATTTGTTGCACTAGAGAAAGTGCAAGGACTCCTTTTTTCCTTTCAGCTTTTGTATGATGGGCGGCATCAGGTTTTTTTAATGACTCTTTTATTTCTTTTTTAGTCTTTTTCCTCTTTTTATCTTTTTCTCCTATTAATTTTAGAACACTCTTAACTATTTAAATTTTTTTGGGAAATTGTGAAGGAGAGAAACATTTATGTTGCGAGAGAGCAACAGGTTTATAATTTTGCAAAACTTTCTTGTGATTTTTTTTCCATTCACATTCCTTATCAGTATATGATAAACAAGGTTGACAAGTAACGTGTAACACCGTTACACCGTTACAACAAAGTTACTTTATTGATCGTTACTTTATTATAATAATAATTTGGTAATGACATTGCGAATTTTTTATGACGATGGTAACATCAGAGTTAGAAAAGTCAATCGTTACTTGTAATGGATTGAAAAAAGTCATTCGTTACTAAAAAAACAACTCCTAATTTGTAATTGTTACTTTTTACTCGTTATTTGTAACGAGTAACGTTACTCGTTACTTATTACTTTTTTCGATAAGTAACGTGTAATGATGACAAGTTATTATATATATATATATATATATATATGAAAAAATATAATAGCAGAAAATTGTCTGCCTTTAGTAAGGGAAGGTTATGGATGCTTTCTAACAAGCAACTCACTCAGTACAACAGTGATTTTCTCATTCTTGTACATTGGCGAACAACAAGACGGTAATGATGCACTGTATCACATCGTGTCACACTGTGCCTCTTGTTAGAAGGTACCCTATAAAGCCAAAATTGGTTAGAAGATTACTGTTATATGTATTTCTTGTTGGAAAGCACCCTGTAAAGTCAGAATGAGAAAGGTTAGTATCTTTATGTCATTCGTGAAAATATCACTTTTATTTATCATATAAATGATATGATTAAATGTTATAACAATAAATTATGCTTTGCCTAATATAATCCAATATCAGAGGCGTTCATTGTGGGCTGACTATTTTTAATTTATTGCCAGAGATGTTAATTATGGGCTGGCGAGCTGTAACAAAATGCCACAGCACACGTAAATCGTGCTTTGGCTAGTTATAGATAAATGTCAGAGGCGTTGTGGACTGATTATTTTTAATTTACTGCCAGAGGCATTTCGATTATCAAATCTGGTAAATACGATTGCCAATTTGTAGAATTTTGCGTCTA
>NW_011627304.1:79752-97252 GCF_000204515.1 Acromyrmex echinatior
CGATTACCGAGGAAAATGTCAAAAAAATACATGAAATGGTGTTGGCTGACCGGAAAGTGAAGGTGCGCGAGCTAGCAGATGCTACAAAGATTAGTATTGAGCGAACACGCCATATTTTGGGCGAGATTCTGCATAAGAAAAAAATTTTTTTCATTCCCAAGGAGGTTACTTTTCACCCCACCTAGTACTTAGAGTGTAGACAGGTTCGCGAGTCTACTGGTTTGTTTTAATCTAGCAATTGCGCAAGTTTTTGAAAATATGGGAAAGGATCTTGATTTGAAATAAGGGCCGATTTAACTTGGAACCTCAATCTCTTTTCTCTTTATCTTCGTCCGCCTTTGGTAGGCATGGAGGTAATGCAAAAAAAAGAATTATAATGTTCCGGAGAACCATCGTAAACGGGGGCCACGCTATTGGCAGCGACAGTCGCAACAACCCCTCAGATATTCATATATGTATATGTACTTGTATGTAGATTTAGAAATTAGAGATTTAGAGGTTCCATCGATAGATTCGATTTAATATTATCGTTTATTAAAAAGATGAATGCTATAGGTAAAACAATGCGAAAGTGAGGTTCTGATGAAGCGCGAGGATAGTTCTCATCTTAATAGTATAACTGTAACTGTAACTGTGATAACTGTAGCTGTGATAGTATAACTGTAACTGAGTGACTGTCTGAATAACCGACTGACTGACTGGCTGGCTGGGTGACTGATGAATTGACCGAAAAAGGAAAAGAAGAGCAGTGTAGTGAGTTTCTGTCTTTGACATCTCCTTTTATATTCTGAAAATGAGTGTGGGAGTGTCCTTTCAGAACCAATCGACACTTCTCAAAATTTGATAGAACCTATACTCGCGCTTTCCTTGAGATAAGGCAGCAAGGCTCCGCGTAAGCCCTACTTCCCACTCTACAAGTTTATTCTTAATAAGTAATAGTTGAATTTTAACCATTTGTTGTAATAAAAATTCGGTTTTCCTTAATATCCTTTATGCGAGGCGAATTCACTACATTCATATGTTAAAATTAATTTAACTTTATTAGAAAAAGAAAAAGGGAAAAAAAAGATATTCTTTCTCGCATTCAGGAAGATTTCTATTTTACTGCTAATCGTTGAATTTAATTACTTAATCGTTAAACGCTAATATAATATACATTATTATTAATGTTAATGTATAATATGCTTTTATATTTGTTATTTTATAGGAGGGCTTCTTTGAGAAAGATCGTGTGATATTCTTAGACATTCTTTCTAGAATAATCTGTAGATAATTTTTATGACGCATAAAAGTAACGTGATCTATCTGTTAGAGTTTGAATGTTTAAATAAAGAAACTGAATATACCCTCTTATAAAAGAGAAACGGAATTTCCGGTTTCGAAATAAAGATAAAATAGGGAAATCTAGCGATAAGATAAAAGTAAAGTATAAATTGTATATCTATGAAGAATATCTATAAAGAATAAGGGGATTTGATCGGTATGTAATAAAACTAATGAACACATCTGTCTGAAATTTTAACAGTAATTCTGAGAAGGATCAAACTTTTCTAAAATTATAGCAGTTTAATATTTGTGGAACCATTTCTGTATTAGACCGAGAATTTTTCGAACTTACATCTTCGTATAAGTCAATATATCAATAATAACTGTGTATTAGAATCTACAATAAAAATAGCACATTTCATTAAAAAAAGCATGGATGTGATCTTGATCAGACCCTGCAGATGCCACCGAAGGTCAAACTGAATATTAGTAAATAATTTCTTTGAAACCTTACAACTTTCTGAAACGTTTCTTCCAAAAACGTTATGTAAGAACCTTAACACATGGCCGTAATTGAGCCGTATAACGTGAATCATAGGTCAACTATATTTTGGCATATTATGTATGCAAGTACAATTCACATTCCTTCACGATTAGTTATAATCTTCTGTATGTTCAGCTCATAAATCCGGGGTTTTTTTAGACACCCTATATGATCTATATATATATATATATAATATTATACATATATGTGTGCTATATATATTAGGTATACAAGTTTGCTTCCGCCGTTTTCCTATAGATGGCTTTAGCGGTAAATGGTGATCGAATAAATAGATCATAGACGTCATACTATAAACTTGGACATCTGTCAACATAACTCCATAGAAACATTAGTCGATTTGTGTCTGCATCATAAAGTTATTCTCGATTGAAAATGTCAGTTTTTGTCAAGCCAAATTCTCGTCATTTGCGGGAGGTTTTAATTTTCTGCTTCAATATGAAGAAATCTGTGGTTCATCGAATGCTCTCAAATATTTATGGTGAGGCCGCTATTAGTGAAAGAACGTGTTGTGAGTGGTTTCAACGCTTCAAGAACGGTGATTTTGACGTCGAAGACCGGCATAGCGGTGAAAGAGAAAAGATTTGCTAAGATGCAGAATTGGAGATCATTACTTGATCAAGACTCGTGTCAAAATCCAAAAGAATTGGCATGATCATTAGGAGTGACTCAACAAGCCATTTCAAAACGCCTCAAAGTCATGGGAATGATTCAGAAGCAAGGAAATTGGTGCCGTACGAATTGAAGCCAAGAGATGTTGAACAGCGTTTGTTTGCTTGTGAACAGCTGCTTGAAAGACAAAGACGGAACGGATTTCTGCATCGCATTGTGACTGGGGACGAAAAATGGGTTCATTACGATAATCCTAAGCACAGAAAATCATGGAGAGTTCCCGGCCATGCTTCCACGTCGACGGCCAAACCGAATATTCACGGCTCCAAGGCCCTGCTCTGCATTTGGTGTAGTGTATTATGAGCTGTTAAAACCGACTGAAACAATCGCAGGCGATCAGTATCGAACGTGAATATTGATGCGTTTGAGCCGAGCATTGAAAGACAAACGGTCGCAATACAACAAGAGACACAATAAAGTAATTTTGCAGCATGACAATGCTCGACTCTATTGCGAAAGTGGTCAAGACATACTTGGAAACGTTGAAATGGGAAGTCCTACCCCACCCGCCGTATTCTCCAGACGTTGCTCCCTCTGACTATCACTTGTTTCGATCAATGGCACATGGCCTGGCTGACCAGCACTTTCGGTCTTATGAAGAAGTAAAAAATTGGATCGATTCATGGATCTCCTCAAAAGATGACTAGTTTTTTCGACGCGGGATTCGTACGCTGCCCGAAAGATGGGAGAAAATAGTGGCCAGCAATGGACAATACTTTGAATCATAAATGTATAATCTGTTTTTTACAATAAAGCCTCGAATTTCGGAAAAAGAACAGCGGAAACAAAGTTGTATACCTAATATATATAATATACATTACACGGTCAATAATCATATGTATTAGGTGTTGGAATTAATTCGTAGCGTTTTACAAGTGATGGGAAGTACTTTCATTAATGTATTTTTTAATGCTCATGTGAAATAAATAACATTCTTTCATTAAAAACGCTACGAATTAATTCCAACACCTAATATTATTTTCGTACGACGCTGTACGTTTATGAAATATATATAAATATATCATATTCAAAGCGTTTTAGTAAATGACTAATGGCTAATGACTAATACATTAATACACCGTTAGTAACGAAAATTCATAATTTACGTTACGTATATTAGATTTTCGGTACTGGCAGTATAGCAGTATATGTAATAGTATTTTTCCCTACGTCCAAGATCTATTTTACCTCTTTTTTCTACGAAAAAATGTAATAAAAAGTGGCGTATTTGTATACAGTTCAATTGTACACACCACTTATATCGATTTAACTTTTCAATGCTTTAACAATGAGATTATATTAGGTCATTTAAAAAGTATCCGCGGTTTTTTGTTCAATTTTTGAATGAAAAAACCGCGGATACTTTTTAAATGACCCAATATTATTTTTAATTAAACAATTATTGATGTGGGCAATTGATACACACGTATAAAACAAACAATACACATGATGCAAAGTAACATACATACATATTTTGCTCTGTCATAAAATTGTTGTCTTACAACTGCACATTCATGTTCTTTAGGCCATAATATAAATTTAGAGCTCAATATACAAAGAATATCAACAATACGATTAACTTCATGATATACTGTAGAAGGGACTACATCAAATCGATCACCCAAACTCTCCATTGGTGACTGACCGGCCAGGTACCACAGAGTCATAAGTGTTGCCTTGTCAACTGTAATAGCAGGGGTATCACTATGTTGCATCTTGGGGCAATAACTTTGACAAGTTCTTTGAAAGTGTCCTTACACATTCTATAAAAAATAAGAAAATTATATGGATATTACACAAAGCATGGCATAAAGAGTATCGCATAGAATTTTTTGTGATTCTTGCCGAAATAACCAGTGAAAATCAAAGTCCAAATAATACTGGACCCATTCTTTACCGCACAAATATTCTAACCTAAAATGCTGTTGTATATCCTCCTTTTGAAATAACAAAGCAACATTACACGTTGTCTCCGACTTATTACGTGTTGTGGTAAGTCATTATCAAAGATATTCCTTCAAATAATTGTATCATTAAGGCTACCTTTGTTTTCTGGTCCATATTTACCGCCAAATATAATATTATTCGTATTTCCGTAGTGACAGTGAAATGTCATTTTCGATAATGGTATCTGTTTGTGACGTCACAGCCCGAAACACTCCTAATCAAACGCTACTGGTATCAGATCGAAAATACACTATGATGTGGACACTGCAGTTGGACAATGTTTCTTTCTAACTCTCTGCCCGTCTAGGACTGATCATAAAGAGGAATCTACCAACTGCGAAACGCTAAACATGGGCGGTATAAAGATCTTGATATCAGGTTATCTTTTTCTTCAGTCTTAATAAACTTGATAGGATTATTAAGACTCAAAAAGATTCGCTTGAATATAATTCAAAGAGAAATGTAATACAAGATAAATTGTAAAAATTACAACGCATCCTACGTAGTAGTTCTACAGACTGGAAGAAAGTTGAATATTAGGATTAAGAAACATCATAATGACATTAACAAAAAAACTAGAAATTTCTCAGTTATCTCAGAACACAGATTACAATTTGAACATGAATTTGATTTTGATAACACCAAAATATTAGATAATGAAAGATATTTGGCAGGAAGATCAGTGTCGGAAATGCTTAATATCAAGTTACAAGATAATGGTTTAAATACACAAAATGACACTGAATTTTTATACCATGGTTATTTAAACATTCTTAACAAGTTCTGAAATCACATTAGTTTTATTAATAAGATTTTCATAAAAGAATAGAGTATGTTGACTTCAATTTTAATTTCTTGACAAATTAATTGATGACTTGTCAAAAACACAGTACATCATTATAATTTTTTAATTTATGACTTTTGAATATGTACATGATATAAACTATCATATGTGGTAATCTATATTATCTATATTATCGATAGACTATCTTTATAATGTATTCATGACTCAAGTAAAATCTTAAATGATCATTTTATTCTATACTTCTTTCCTTCACATTCAACATAATGTTTTTAATAATTATTTTTGAACGAACGTTGTTTGATATCGAAGTCCATGAGGTATCAAATGTTCTTATTTAATTCACGTTCTGATTCATTATTATAATGTTTTACAATGTGCAGTCAAGAAGTGCAGTAGGTAAGTCTTCTCAAGATTTGCTTTCCTTTCCACTACTGTCTTGCTAATTCTTTTTGATCCCATAGCGATCATTTAGCCGTACAACTTTCTGATAGTTACGCTCTTAAATTTGGAATTGAGAGACTCTACTTGCTGCACTCTTTGATTTAATATATCACATGATGTACAACCAACAACATCACAACAATTATTTTATCACTGAAGATGACTCGAATGGAGTTGAAATGTTCGATCGATATTGTATGTAAGAATTGAAATATATTATTGTGAAGATCAAACGTATCGACTTCTGCGCTATTATTGCTCAATCGCTCGGATATTTCTGATTGATGATTGTAATAAAAGACAAATTTGTTGGAAGAAAATGATTTATTATAAAATAATAGAAGGTAGCTCACTAAAACAAAAATTCACTGTATCGCATATTTAAATTCTATCGGTTTAGTCAAAAACCAGTCTTTGACTATTCTGCGAATTAGTGTCAATTATATTAAAATTAATAAATAACTTTTAATATAGTCAAAACATTAATCAAAGAAAAAGAAAAAAAGAATGAAAGAAAACTCTGATATTAATTATAGTCCAGGATATCAAAACCAAAACTAAATCTTTAATAATTTAATCTTAATGTAACAAATGTACACTGATTAGCTAGCAATAATAACGCTCCAATATTTATCCATACAATTGGGAAGTAGGCCTTGGGAAATCCCTCCAAGTCTGTTTGCAAGTTGAGACCACGTGTCTATCTTCTGATGTGTAGCATCTCTGACACTAATCTCTTTTTGGGGTTCCTCATCTAAAATTGTAATATTTTCCCAAGCGAATTCGTGGCTCTTTCAATCGATAGTTATAACCAAGGACTCAGATCGGACCGAAATCGAAACCTATAACTGGATCGTAACCGTTATTTTTGTCAAACCGAAATGTTGTGCAGGCTAAGGGACCGAAACTGTAACCGGACTGAAAATGTTTTTCGGTTAGGTTTCAGTCCAGTTTTCGATTCGGATTTTTTAATCTCTTTGATATGTACGATCGTCGACTACAGTCTACAGTCAACAAACATACATATCTCCTTAATGTAGTGTAAAATTAAAAATTATTTTTAAGAGAGATAAATTGCTATTTGAGATAGTATTAATCGTCTCGTAGATCTCGCTTCGCCCGATTATAATTTATCTTGTTAAGATTAAAAAATCTGGAGGAGGAGATTATTAATGTTGGAGAGGTTTCTCTTGAATTTAAACACTGATTTTAATTGCAAAATACACAACCCAAATACATTTGTACTATCGGCGCGTTAACGTATAACTTAATCCCATGATACGTTAAAGAGATCGCGAGGAGACTGACTCGCGATATGACGATGCTTCAAAGATTTACTTTTTTCGAATTCTCGGAACGAATCGCCCTGAGCAGCCATGTTCCGGCGTTTTTATTACATCTCTCCCAGTATGAGTACCGCATGTTCGAGTTGATGATTTTACTTTGACAGGTGTCGTAAGCGACCAGATGTCAGCGCACGTGCGAGGAGAGGGCTTGATTGCTTGATTATATTTTACAGTAGTAATCATACATATCCCTACGGCCGAGCATCGGTTATGGTAAGCAACAAGAACAATGCGTTCCCCTTTTACAGTCGAAAGAGAGAAGAATGCTCGCTTGTGGTTGGTCGGTTCTTGCAACACTTATAAAAATGAATGAAGACTGTTCTTAACTCTAACACTGACAGTCAGTAAATAATTGTAAAAGGCACAAGAAGGCCGAGAAGTTATCAAAATTTATTCAATGCGCATGCGTAGTCTATTTTCATGTTACGTTTCTTCTGTCATTATTTACTGACTCAGAAAGGGTTAAGAGGGAAGTAAGGATAGTCTTCGCTCATTTTTACAAGTGTTTTAAAGCAATCTTATTATTTGGTTTTACCTAAATTTTCTTTATTTACAAATGTAAGAAACTTTATGCAAGAAACTTTAATGTGTTATTTCTCACGTATGAAGTCATGATTCAATATTGCCACTGACTACAGGAGAGTCTTAAAGAGGAAATGGATTTTAAGTAGCAATATTACAGGGTATTACTTTCTTATTTCCTTGCTTGATTATGATAATTTACGTAAGAATAATATGAAAGAATATAATATATTTTATTATTTTATAGAAAATTATCAAAAAGCTGTAAACGATCATTGGCGACGCTACAAATCGCTAATAGTCGACGTAGATGATTATCACAGAAGATAATAGTAAAGTGAAACAGCAGTAAAGAAAGAAAAAAAAGATCTGTTTACTTTACACTAGTTTAGAGTTAGAGTACTTATGCCCGTTTCTACCAATGCAGTTTAACTTTAATTTCGGTTCAATTCTTTATCTTTTTCTAGTTTTAAGAATTAGATCGAACTTTCGCTCGAAACCGTCTTCCCACTTAAGCTCTCTCTCTTTCTCTCTCGCGCGCGCTCTCTCTCTCTCTCTCTCTCTCTCTCCCTCTCTCGCTCTCTCTTTTTTGCTCTCGAACATTGTTGGTCCTTCGAGGCCGATTCGCTTCCGTCGATTATTAATTGTTCGAGAGTCATCAGCGTTCAGTGAACGTAATACCTATTATAAAAGAACAAAGAGAGAACGTAAATGAATGAATCATAAGTGGAGAAATAAATATCTTGCTGACCGCTCAAAGTGACATCCACGGTCGCATGATCAGATCAGTGGCAAATTTAAAGAAGATGACCAACATCACTCTTCACGCCGTCAAAACCCACTTAGCTTCTCGATCAACTGTGGACAAAGTTCGAAAGACAGCATGTGCACGAGTACATTATAAGGAAATCTTTGATGAAAGTGAGTACAGTACGTCTCAATTCGCTGATTCCACTGAAATTACTTACGTGCAGCAGCGTATCCTGTTGAATATAAGTAACTACCTGACAAAGTTCAAGGTGAACAGTCAAATACAGCTCCTCCGAATGAATCGGGAAACGATTTCTCCACCAAATGGCACTGCCGCGTTTGAAAATCCGATCATTTTCGGGCGTGTTTGAAAACTGGACATCGTTTCGAGACATATCTACGACTGGACATCGTTTCATTCTTGTCCATCGTCGGTAATAATCCGTCCATCTCATACGTAGAGAAATTCCATCACTTGAAGCATTGTCTAGAAGGATCCGCTGAAACATTAATACATCCGTTAGCCATAACCGGAGACAATTATTCTCGTGCATGGGCGCTATTGTGCAAGCATTACGAGAACAAGAAGGAGTTGTCACGCTCCAATTTTTACACGTTTACCGCAGTGCAGAAGATGAAAGGCGATACCGCTGAGGAGCTTAGCCGCATTACAATGCCGCCATCAGTGCCGTGAACGGTTAAGAAAATATAGGAAGACCAATTAATTCGCATGGCTTCGATTTCTTCAATCACTTCATCATTAAGTTCTTCAACCCAAAGACTCGATTTGAGTGGGAATCTCACACGAGCAATTCCACGGACTTGCCAGATCACGATACCTTGATCGATTTCATTACCAAGCGAACTCTGACTCTCAAGATCACAAAACCAAAGGCCACCAAAGTCTTCGGAGATCCGCGAATCGCGAAATCGCACGTCACTAAACGTGTAACCGACAGTCCCGACTATGTTCTGTGCAAAGGTAGGCATAATGTGATGATGTGCGACAGTTCAAAGTGAAATCCGCATCCGAACGAAAGTCTATCGCGGAAACACACCGGTTGTGTTACAATTGTCTCGATTCGCATCCAATCGCGAAGTACCAGTCAACGAAGACGTGCTTTACGTGTAAGACGAGACATCACTCGCTCTTTCAAAGCGTACGTCACTTCGAAGTCCGCCGACGTAAGTGCGTTGACCGCTGTACGTCAAGACGAAGAATGCAAAGTCATTCTGCCCGCTACCGCGAGAATTACTGTCGCTGATCGCCACGGGGATCCACACACAGTTAGAGACTTAATCAAGGATCAGAAGTTTCCTTGATCCGAGACGCTGGTTCAGCGCTTACGCCTGCCGCGATCCCGCGCGGCAATCTCAATCTTCGGAATCGGCTGCTCACTCTCAGATTCCTGTCGCAGGAAAGTGCCTTTCAGTCTCACATCCAGGATCAATGGAGCTCAAGTTACCGCTGTCGCTTTCATCCTGCCACGTCTTTCGCTGTATCAAGGCACAGCTACGACATGCAAGACTACATTGAAGGTCTCCAGCTGGCTGATCCTCAATTCACGGCTACCGATCCCATCGAGCTATTACTCGGCGCGGAAGTGTGCTCTATCATATTACAACAGGGCTTTCGAAAGGGCGATCCGCATACTCCCATCTCTCAGTGCACTCTGCTCGGATGGATTCTCTCGGGAGGTTGCGATGAGAATCTCTGTGACTCCACACCGCTCCTTTCAGTGCACTACGAGCTAACCACGCTCGTACAACGTTTTTGGGACAAGAAAAGGAACTTTCCGCCTCAGTGTCCATCACCAGATGATCAACGATGCGAGGAAATCTTTGCTCGAACTCACAGCCGCACAGCTATGATATGTGACTGCCATTTGCCACGTCGCCAACAGCAGTCGGTGACACCAGCCAATCAGCCAAATGGCTGCTCACTGCCATGGAGCGATGGTGACGGGAACGTGATGTTCGGTTCGATGTCTGTACCACGCCTTCCTAAAAGAGTACGAAGAGTTGGATCACATGGAATTAGAGCCAGGGTCATCGGAGTCATAAGCAAGATACTACTTTTACCTCATCATGGAGTGCTCCGAGAATCGACCAAACTCAGGGTGTTCAACGGATCTCAGAGTACAAGGTCTGATAAGTCACTGAACACTCAGCTGTTAATCGGTGCTAACTTGTTGCTGTCGTTTGCCGATGTGTTGGCCCGATGTCGGTGATACCGATACGCGATCGTGACGGACATTGAAAAAATGTACCGCCAAATTCTTGTAGCGCCTAAGGATAGAGATTACCAACGCATTCTCTGGCGTCACTCAATCAGATTCGCGAGTATCAGTTAAATACAGTGACAAGTTAAATACGGTCTGTCGTGCGCGCCATTTCTCGCCATCCGCACACTTCGTTAACTCGCCGACGATGAAAACGCAAGATTTCCGCGAAGTTCCGCCGTACTGAAACACGACTGCTACGTTGGCGACATCGTGACTAGAGCGTACACTAAAGACGAGGCAATCGCGATACAAACCGAGCTCCGTCAGCTGTGCATGGCGGGCGGGTTCCCGCTGAAAAAATAGGCCGTCAACCATCCTGAAATTCTCTTCGGTATTCCTGCGGATCACAGATTCGCGGTCGTGGGAACATGAGAGTCACGCAACACTTGCAATGGTCGATCGATCGATGACACCATCACATTCTCAATTCGAAACCATACCGTTGAAAAATTCATCAAAAGGAAAGTTTTCTCGGAGACCGCGTGTTTGTTTGATCCTCTCGGATGATTGACACCGGTAGTGATCCGTGCCAAAATCCTTCAGTCAGCGTGGTTGCAAAGACTGGACTGAGACACCCCGCTCCCTCAAGCAGACACCTGCTATTGGAGTTGCTTCCTAGAGGAACTCCCAAAGCTTGAACATCTTCGAATCAACCGCTGGTTAAACACGGGTGCCGAAGACGCGAGAGTAGAGCTGCACGGATTCATCGACGCGTCCGAACGAGGATACGCAGCCGTGATGTATCTTCGTGTCATCAGCGCTAACAGTGTCAACGTTCTCTTGCTAGCGGCAAAGAGCAAGATCGCTCCAGAGCAAGATCAATCAAGCCAGTGTCCTTGCCGCGATTGGAACTATGCGCCGCCATGTGGCAAAATTAGTCGCACACACGAGCACTGTTCATAGCTAAGCCTATCCATAGCGCCAATTACTCTGGTCCGATTCCAAGGTTACTCTATACTGGATTCAAGATCACGCCTCTCGATGGAAGACTTATGTGTCCAATCGCGTGTCCGTCATACAGGAGGCACTTCCAGAAGGACAATGTTCCCGGAAAGGATAACCCGGCTGACTGCGCCTCTCGAAGGATAACACCAGGCGAGCTTATTGATCATCCACTCTGGTGGTTAGGCCCCTCTTGGCTGCTCAAGGAAAACTCCACCTGGCCTAGCCTAACAATCTGAAGTTCCACTAGAGAAATTGCTCGAGCAACGGGTCCACTCTCGCACTGTCAAAGGTTGTCACGGAACCGGAGCTCCTCCTCCGATTCTCCTCACTTTACTGGCTCCTGAGAGTCACAGCGTGGTGTCTACGTTGGCTGCGCTTAAGAGAGATGCCAACGACGGAAGGAAGTCTGGAGTCGACGTTGATACCCAGCTCGACGCCGCACTTGGACGATGGATTCGAGCAGTCCAAGCACTGCACTATGCGCACGAGGTCACTGCCGCAAAAGATCAGCGCCCGATACCACCTCGCAGCCAGTTACGCCTTGAATCTCTTCATCGACGAACACGGAATGCTGAGAGTCGGAGGTCGCCTGAAGCACGCAGTTCTCTCTCCGAACGAGCGGCATCCGATGATCATTCCGCCGCACTCACACCTCACACGCCTCTTGATATCGTCATGCCACCGCTGAATACTCCATGGAGAAGTGCAGTTGATTCTGGGCCTGTTGCAACTACGATATTGAATTCCTCGAGGGGGACGAGCCATGGTAAAATACTGGTTACTCGGTGCGTCACGTGTACCAGATGGAGAGGAGTCACGTCACAGCTGCCCTAATGGATAGCCTTCCTCAAGGACGCGTAACGTCCATTCCTCAGACCCGGTATCGACTATGCCGGGCTGATACTCATTCGCACGAATCGAGGATTGTTGAGCACTGGTTCCACAAAGCCTTCATCCCAATTTTTGTGTGTCTCTGCTCTAAAGGCGACGCTTGAGGTCATTTCCGAGTACACGACGGACGCATTCCTAGCCGCACTTCGTCGATTTACATCACGTAGAGGACTATGCTTGGATATCCAACTGTGGCACGAACTTCATTGACGCCGATCGACAGATACGAGAGCTTCTTCGTGCACGCTGCTGTCACAGAAGGAATCCGATAGCACTTCAACCCATCTTTTGCACCCCGGAAGTCTCTGAGAAGCAGCAGTAAAGTCGACGAAGTACCATTTTCGAAGAGTAATCGGCGACATCACGCTCACCTACGAGGAAATGAGCATTTTCTTGACTCAAGTAAAAGCCTGTCTGAATTCTCGGTTCTTGCTGACGTTATCTAACGACCCCACGACCTCTCTGCGCTTACTCCAGGACATCTGTTTATTAGAGTCCCGTTACTAACCCCATTCCAGAACTGTCGCTCATAGAGAAGGTAACGAGCTCTCTCTCTCTCGTTGGAAGCATCTTCAAAAAATGATCACTTTTGGGAAATGTGGTCATGCGAGTATCTGCATTCCTTGACGTCACGCTCGAAGTGATGCAAGATGGCCTCTAGCTTGCATCACGAAGCTGCACTTAGGAGAGGACGATGTAACCCGGATAGCAACAGTTCGCACCGAGCTCATCCGATCTCTGGTAAAATTGATGCTGCTGCCTGGACCCACTGCCTCGACCACTTTACACGCAGACTCACAAGAGCAATAAAAACCGCACATTGTATTAAACCGTGCGATCTTATTCATTGTATTCGCGTCAATCAACGCGCGTGTAATCGCGGTAATATTCGCATCACTTTCATTTACTTTTCGCAATTTTCGATGATAAAATACAATAAATTTATTTCCTTTGTAATAATATATTTAACGCTTAATGCAATGTACTATATTGTATTTTCGAGTTTCAGTTTTGAAAATATTCCGACGTTTTCAACTGTTGCGCAATCAAGACTTTGTAACCAAGATCATCCGCTAATTCTTTTCAATTGATATCATACCTAGATCACATGACCGCGTCTGCGTTATATATTTCTCAAACAATTCCTTATTATTTCTAAACTTGAAAAAAAAAGAGAATCGTCTCCGGTCATATGCAAGCACAGGCTTCCGCGACACCATACGCTGCACGCGCAAGCATTATTATCTGCGCCACCTGAAGCGCCGTGATCTCTCAAATAATTAGTCGAACTCGCGACATCTGTGCGCTTGCTGAGCGTGAGTATTAATTTCGTCACTGCGTGACAAGACAGGCGAGATGCATCCGTAAAACCAATTTCACGGAATCGATGTATGTGCGGCATGTGAGTTAGAAGTTTCTAGAACAATTTCAAACGAGCGTTTCTAGAAGTTTCCAAAATAAACTTGACAATCACCTCTCGGTAAAATCAAAAATATAATCAAAGCCGCATGTCGTACATACACAAAAAACCAATTGTTACGGCAATTAAAATTCGGATCGATCACAGCGCACGCGCGTTCACGAGACGCATAACTCGTTAACATCCCAATCAGAATTACTGATTTGGCGGGCGCGCATGGCGATAGCGTGCCGCTTGGCCATCGTCATCAAAAATCGCTGCCCGAGTCATGAGGTCGCCTCAAAATTTATAATTTTTAAAGAATCTCATAGGCGATTGAAGAAAGGAGCCTTTGTTCGATTAAATAGATAAAAGGCCAATCGAGCAATGATCTTCTTCGCTTTTCCAGTCACAGTTAACGCTCCGCAATTTAGATCAATCGCCTTTGAGACATTCCGCCGCAAGAAAACCGCTGCGTTCAATTTGTGGTCTGATACGTGAACATTCGCATAGATCGAACTTTCGCTCGAAACCGTCTTCCCGCTCAAGCTCTCTCTCTCTCTCTCTCTCTCTCTCTCTCTCTCTCTCTCTTTCTCTCTCGCACAATATATATATATCATGTTATTTTTTTCTTTTTTGCTCTCGAACAATATGTATTAATAACGTCATTTATTTAGCTTTTAAATATAAAATATCTGTTGTTCAAATTATATGTTTGGAAATAATTATATATTTTTCATAAATTTTATGTAATTAAGTCAAAATATCGTTATTTACAATAAAAAACTAGTTTTTTTTTACTTGATACTTTTCATCGAAATGAAACATACCATTTTTTTACATCTCTAGTTTCGACCTTTAATGTGATCATCTTCAATGATACATATTAACAAAGAAATTGAACCATGGACTGATTAAATTAAAAATTTTATTAAAAATAGCTGAGTGCACAGTAATTTCTCTTTGAATGTAAACATAATTCAAAATAAAATGCATTTATAAAATTACGAGCCTCATGATTATATGCAGATCTATGACTATTCTTGAGATTACTATGATGACTAATGACAAATGAAGACGGTCATGTAATTTACATAATAAATCGACTAACTCAGGGATTTAGTAATATATTGACTTATTTTAATAAAAATATTTATGAAATATCATGGTTTAACGAACTATATATTTTTGAAAAGGAAGATCTGTATATAATCGGGACTGTAATTTTATAAATGCATTTTATTTTGAATTATGTTTACATACAAAGAAGAATTATTTGGCTATTTTTAATATTCAATTTATTGAGCTCATAGTTTAATTTCTTTGTTAATATGTATCATTGAAGATGATCACATTAAAGGTCGAAACGTTAATTATAATCGTTGACTTATTTACTGTCTTATATATAAAGTTCATAGATAACATCTAGCATGGTTCAAATAACTCTAATATTGTAATATTTGAATAATTTTCTCAATATCCAACACAGTTGTTCAAAAATATGTCGGAAAAAGGGAAAGAATACAAGTTTATAAACACAAAAATTGATTGTTTTATTGAGATCTCTTATCCTATAAAGTTTACCCTTAATGTTCTGAAACACTCTATATATATAAGCTAATTATTATTTGCATCAACATAAAAAATGATAATCAGTTATTATATAATAGTATTATAATAGTTAATTTATAATAGTATTTATAATAGCATTATAATATAATAGTTAATTTATAATAGTATTATAAATTATCTTTATCATTACTTATACTTTGTAATTCTGCATATCACATGACCGAATATAGAATTCCTTTATTTAATTAAATTTATTCTCATCGATTTAATATTCGCTCCATATTGTCCAAATAATGTTTTAATAAATATATATAATGATAAATAATTAACTATACTGTAACAAAAATAACATCTCTGCTGGAGGAAATAAAATAACAAGATGCAAATAGAAATGGATCAAGTGTGAGTTGATCACTTATGAAACGAATCTTATAATCTAGTTTCCACTGAGAGTTCAAACCGGATCAATTAACTACAGCAAGAATCAATTAACTTTACAGCATTCGACTGTAACAGAAGAATGCTCGATTGTAGTTGATTGGTTCTTGCATTCTGACCCGATTCGAAACTTCGGTGGAAACTAGGCCTATATTATTAGTTACTTAGTAACTAAAAAGAAAATTTTCGACAGCTTTCGGAACACAACCAATTGTAGAACCAATTGTAGAAAGTTCTCTAAAATTTTGTTTCGTTACCAAATGGCCGGCATCTTTTTTTCTTCATTTTTGTCCATTATTGTACTAAAATATTCATGCGAAAATACACAACATGTTTTATCACGTTTGATGAGTACAATTGCATAGCATAGCTTGGATTCAGATGTTGATAACATTACTACGAGTAATCTCAATTTTTATCATTCCCACCAATTTTCATTTGGACTACCATAAAATTTTATTGGGTAGGATTTGAGGTGTTTCTATCATATAATAAGAACGCTCACGCGCAACTTGACTCTGACTCGACTCTAACCCGATTCGAATCCTCGGTGGAAACTTAGGCCGATATTTATAGTTAGTTCTTATTTCAAGACCGTCTTAAGTTCAGTCTTAAGATGTCACAAACCAATCAGAGAGTCAGAAGGCCACATTAGCGTCTTAAGATATTACTTAAGATGGTCTTGAAATAAGAATCGACTATGAATATCGGCCTTAGCCCATGCATGATGCGTGGAGAGGGGGAACTGCCGAGCTTCTAGACGTCATAAATCCGGAACTACGGTAGGTGTTTTAAGCTTCAAACCGTAAGAAATTGATCAACTATAGTTGAATGCGAGGAGAATAAGTGATTGTGATTTATCCATTCCTTATAGCTTAAAGGGGATGCTGGAGCGAAGGCCGAAGTTAATCAAGGTCGATATTATAGGTTTTCATTCCCAACATATAAGATGCTTACGCCCTCTGAGTTAATGATCATGCAGGAAATTCGATCGATTAATTATCGATATTTTTATTCCGTTTCCTACATTACCATCTTAGCAGGGACGTGTATTAGGTTCCACAAATGTAAAATTTATTTTGGAAAATTTTCCAATTTTAAAATTGAGAAAAAAATAAACCGTAATTGAAGTTAATCTTATATTTGTAGAATCGGATCTTAGAAATACAGTTGTATTATGTACACATGCAGTGTAGGTCGTGTTTCCAATATATTGGGTCATCTAAAAAGTATCCGCGGTTTTTTGTCACTAGATGTGTGTTGATAGTCATATATCTAGTGACAAAGTACGGATGCTTTTTAGATGACCCAATATATCACCAGTATTAAAAATCTGTAATATACATAAAGACAGATTTTTAACTTTAATACTTATATCGATACGAAGCCGTAGTAGCACTTTTTCCTTACGTCCAATGCCATTTTAGGTAATAATAGTATCAATAAATTGCACATACATAATTGCATATACTAGGTGGGGTGAAAAGTAACCTCCTTGGGAATGAAAAAAATTTTTTTCTTATGCAGAATCTCGCCCAAAATATGGCGTGTTCGCTCAATACTAATCTTTGTAGCATCTGCTAGCTCGCGCACCTTCACTTTCCGGTCAGCCAACACCATTTCATGTATTTTTTTGACATTTTCCTCGGTAACCGCATC